>CM068966.1:47222313-47240610 GCA_035128595.1 Eptatretus atami
AACTAGTTCCAAAAGGAAATTACTGGTGTTCAACCAAAACAGTTCCAAAAGGGATTTTACGTTGTCACAATAAAGTTCCAAAAAGGGAGTACTTGGGTCCCACCTAAAGGAGCTCCAATAAGGGAATTATTAACTGGTGGTTTTTCAACCTCAATTAGTTCAAAAAAAGATTTACTGTGTGGTCAAAAACCTAACAGCCAAATAAGGGATTACTGTGTGGTTGAAGGTACAATTACGGGCCCGACAATTCCCGACCGTGCGTGCCCCTACCTTACGTGGCCATACGTGCGGGCGTAACTGCAAAAAAAAAAAAACAAAAAAACACTTTAAAACGCGGCAGAAACAGAACAACCACATAGGCCGTCCTTCGCGTCGCGTGCCCGTAGTGCGCCCCGTAGTGCGGCCGCAGTACGTGCCTGGCATACACAGGCTGTACGTCAAATTGTGTGCTATGCGGCCCCAAAGGGCTTGTATGCAAAAAAAACAAAAACCTCTAAACCGGCGTCAGAAACAACAAGACCACACAGCCGTCCTCCTCCAGCCCGCACATGTGTGCGCATACGTGCCTGCCCCTAGGTGCGTGCCTTAGCTGGTCCTGTACTGCGTAAAACAACAACCACACAGGCCGTTCCAACCCACCTAGAAGTGATCCGATCTGGAGGCACATATATCAGAGCAGTGTATGGACGGTTATTCAAACGAAAGAAGAAGACCGAATTGTGACGTCAATCGTGAAAATATAAATAAATATGGACTCAACGCGTGAGGTCACAGCACCGTGTCCTGGCCATTCGGTTGGCAACATAAATGCCGTAACTTGCTGATATCGCTAGTCCAAAAACAAACCTTGAAAAGGCACACCTTTTGTGCAGATGCACATCCTGCAAAAGTGCAGGCCCATACTGCTGCCCCGTACGTGCGGACCAAATATGTGCAAAAAAAAATTGATAATTATCACGTCAATTGTGAACGTCATACGCACCGGTCCTGTCATGTGTAAACAAATGCCCGAACTGGCAACCGCTGCCGATTAATACAAACTGAAAAAGCACACCAAACAGTCCAGCAATATCCCTGGCAAGTCAAATAAATCGGACAAGGGGTTTCGAGACACACAGATCAACGCCAAGACCACAGACAGACAGACACCAGCCAGAACAGACCACACACACAGAAGCGAATTATGATTGCAACATCCAAAAAAGGGATAACTGGTGGTAAATATAACGAGTCCAAAAAAGGATTACTTGTGTGGTTTCAACGTAAGAGCTCCAAAAAGGGATTTACTGTTATGTTAAAATAAACTATTCAAAAAAAGGGAGTTACTAGGGTTGTCAACTTAAGACTCCAATAAGGATTACTATGTCACCCTTAAGAGCTCCAAAAAGGGATTTTACGGAATGAATGTGGCAACCTTAAAATGACCGCCAAATAAGGGATTAACGGTGTTAAATAAACAGTTCCAAAAAGGATTACTACTGTGTGGTTTTCAACCTAAGGGACCAAAAGGAATACTGTGGTTTAAATAAACAAGCCAAAAAAAAGGATTTACGTGGTGTCAACCTTAATGAGCCCAAAAAAGGATACTTGTTCAACCGAAATGAGATCCAAATAAGGAGTTATGTGTTGCAACCTAATGACCCAATAAGGGAATTACGGGTTTCAACCAATAGCTCCAAATAAGAAGTACTGTTTGGTCAACCTAAACTAGTCCAAAAAAGGGATTTACCGGTGGTTCAACCTTAATGCCAAATAAGGAATTTACGCGTGTTTCAAGCCTAATGAGCTCCAAATAAGAATTATGTGCCAACAAGCAAAAGTGTACGTTTGGCAACTAAATGAGCCCAAATAATGGAATTATACTGTGGGTGTTCAAACATAAACTAGTCAAAAAAGGATTTTACTGTGTGGATTCACACTTAGACTTCCAAAAAGGAAGTACTGTGTGGTTTCAACCTAAACTGTTTCCAAATAAGGAGATTTACGTGGGTTTCACCTTAAAGTTGCCAAAAAAGGATTTTACTGTTTTTCAACCTAAATGAGCTCTCAAATAAAACGGAAATTACCTTGTGTGGTTCAACCAAAAACTGATTCCACAAAAGGATTTACTGGTGGTTCCATCCTAACCAATAATAAAGAATTTATTTGGGTGTCACTCAAAACAAGCCTCCAAAAAGGGATTTAATGGTTCAACATAAACTAGTTCCGAAAAAGGGAATGACTGTGGTCAAAGACTCAAGAATGGCTCCAAAAAAGGGTTTACTGTGTTTCAACTTATGAGTAAACATGTGACTGTGCCAAAATAATCAAAAAGATCGTTGTGGTTTCCAACCCTAAGACTAGTTCCAACAAGTAGGATTTACTGGTGTTCAGACCCAAACAGTTCCAAAAAAGGATAGCCTGTGTGCTTTTCACAAAACAGTCCAAAAAAGATTACGTGAAAAATACATCCAAAAGTAACTGGTGGGGTTTCACCTGAATGAGCCATCATAAGGGATTACTGTGGGTTTCAAACCTAATGAGATCCAAAAAGGATTTCGCTTCAAACTGAGGAGTCCAGATTAGTTGTTAAATATTACTCGTTCCAAAGAGGATTACTGGTGGTTTCACCGATAGTACTAAGACACCTAAATATCCGAGTCCAACAAGGGATTTTACTGTGGGTTCAACCTAAAAGAGCCCAAGAAGGAATTACTGTGTTTCCCTACCAACCATTACCAAATGTTGTAAACCTAAAGCTGCAAAAGGAATTAACGTGTGTTTCAACCAAACAGTCCAAAAAAGATTTCTGTGGTTTCAACCTAAGACTCCAAGAAGAATTTGTGGGTCAACCTAATGAGCCCAAAATAAGGAATTACTGTGTGTTCAACTATGAGTCAAAAGGGATTTACTGTGGGTTCAACCTAATGACTCAATAAGGATTACTGGTTTTCACCTAATGAGCTCCAAAAAAGGATTTTACTCTTTCAACCTAAAATTTCCAAAAAGGATTTTACTGTGTGGTTTTCAACCTTAATGACTCCAAATAAGGATTTTCTGTGTGTTTCAACCTAATGAGCACCAAAAAAAGGATTACTCTTGGTGCAAACCTAATACAGTTCCAAAAAAGGGATTTTACTGTGTGTTTCAACCTAATGAGCTCCAAAATAAGGAATTTACTGTGTGGTTTTCAACCTAAACTAGTTCCAAAAAAGGATTTTACTGTGTGTTCAACCTAATGAGCCCAAATAAGGATTACTGTGGGTTCAACCTTAAAGAGCTCCAAAAAAGGATTTACTGTGTGGTTTCAACCTAAAACTATCCAAAAAAGAATTTACTGTGTGGTTTCAAACTAAAACATTCCAAAAAAGGATTTTACTGTGGTTTCAACCTTAATGAGCCCAAATAAAAGGATTTTACTGTGTGGTTTCAACCCTAGACTCCAAAAAAAGGGATTTTACTTGTGGTTTCACACCCTGAAAGTTCCAATAAGATTTACTGTGGTTTTCAACATCTTATCTCCAAAAAGAGGATTTCTGGTTTTCAACCTTAATATCCAAAAAGGATTTACTGTGTTTTAACAATACGTTCCAAAAAAGGATTTTACTGTGTGGTTTCAACCTTAAAGCTCCAAAAGTAAGGATTTTCTGTGTGTTTCAAAAACTAATGAGCTCCAAATAAGAATTTTACTGTGTTTTTCAACCTAAACTGTTCAAAAAATGATACTGGTGGTTTTCAACCTAATACCTCCAAAATAGGATTACGGTGTGGTTCAACCTTAAGAGCTCCAAATAAGGAATTTTACTGTGTGGTCAACCTAAACATTCCAAAAAGGGATTTACTGTGTGGTTTTCAACCTTAAACTAGTCCAAATACAGGTTTTACTGTTGGTTTCAACCTAATGACTCCAAAAAGGGATTTACTGTGTGGTTCAACCTAATACGTCCAAAAAAGGGATACTGTGGGTTTCAACCTTAATGAGCTCCAAATAAGGAATTACTGGGGTTTCAACCTTAATGAGCTCCCAAAAAGGATTTACTGGTTTCACCTAAACATCCGAAAGGGAATTACTGGTGGTTTTCAAACCTAAGAGCCAATATAAGATTTCTGTTGTTTTCAACCTAAACTAGTCCAAAAAAGGATTTTACGTGTGTTTTCAACCTTAATTGAGCTCCAAAATAAGGAAGTACTGGGTGGTGTCAACCTTTTAAGACCCAAAAAAGATACTGGTGGTTTCAAACAAACTAACTAGTCGAAAAAAGGGATACTGTGTGTTTCAACGCTTAATGAGCTCCAATAAGGAATACTGGTTTCAACCTAAACTATTCCAAAAAAGGATTTACGTGTGTTTCACAATAAACTATTCCAAACTAAGGATTTACTGTGGTTTTCAAGGACATTAGCTCCAATAGGAGTACGTGCGGGTTTTACCACGTCCAAGGGCGGGGTACGGAAAAAAATCAAAAAACTGCACGGGGCAGAAACCAAACAGGGTCGTGGTGCCCGTACGGTGCGTCCCGAGGCGTACGTACGTGGCCCATACTCAGCTACGGCTGTGGCTATACGTGCGGCGTAGCAAAAAAAAATCAAATAACACTTTTCAAACCGCGTGCCAGAAACAACAACCACACAGGCCGTTCCTTGCTCTCGCTGCCCGTACATGCGCCCATACGTTGCGTGCCCCGTATGCGTGCCGTAGGTGCGGCCGACGTGCGTAAAAACACCACACAGGCCGTTTCCATACCCACCTTGAGAGGACCGATCTGAGGCACATACTCAGGTCCCAGTGTCAATTGACGTTAATCAAACGAAGAAAGAAGAAGAATGTGACGTCAATCGGAAAAAAAAAAAATAATGTGACATCAATCGTGATGATAGCACCGGCCTGCTTGGTTGCAAATAAAGGCGTAACTTGGAATGCTGCATTAATATCAAAACCTTGAAAAAGGCACATCCTTTTGTGCAGGATGCACATCCTGAGAAAAGCAGCCCATACGTGCCGTGCCGTACGTGCGGGCCATACGTGCAAAAAAAATAGAAAATTATGTCACGCAATTGTGACGTCAAGCACGTCGTACTGTCATGTTTGGTAAATAAATGGCCATCAACTTGGAACACTGGAAACAGCTGAAACGGATGAAGAAAACGATATCAAACCTGAAAAGCACATACTCAGTCCCCAGCGTCAATGGACGTCAATCAAACGAAGAATAAAGAGAATGTGACGCAATCGTGAAAAAAAATAAATAATTGTGAACGTCATCGAGTCATAGCACCGTGTCCTGTCATTGGTTGGCAAACAATGCCCGTAACTTGGAACCGCATTCTATAATAATCAAACCTTGAAAAAGGCACATCCACGCTCCCCAGCAATTATCCTGCAAGTTCAATTAGATCAGACAGGGTTGTCGAGAAACAGCGGTCGCACACACAGACAGACAGACACACAGAAGACACACAACAGAATGTGGAATATAGATGATAACTAGTCCAAAATAAGTGATTTACTGTTGGATAACATAACTTCCAAAGAGGAAGATTTACTGTGTGGTCAACCTAATACCAATAAGGGATTAACTGGTGTGTTTCAACCTAAATGAGCTTCAAAAAAAGGATTTTACTGTGTGTTAAACCTAATGAATCCCAATAAGGGATACTGGGTTGAAAATATACCCTCCACAAAGGGATTTACTGGGGTTCAACGAATGAGAATCCAAAAGAATTCCTTTGGTAAACATAAAACAGCAAATAAGGAGGATACTGTGTGAAAGGACATTACGGCACCGTACAGTGCCCGTACGGCGCCCGTACCGTACTGGCCCAACTGCTGGCTGACCAAAAAAAATACAAACAACCAAAAACGCGCAGAAACAACAACCAACATAAGGCCTTCCTTCGCATCGCGTGCCCCGTAGTGCTGGCCCGTAGGCGTGGCCCCCCCCTACGCTGGCCAACAGCAGCTGTACGCAAGTGCCATAGTGCGGCCCAAGCCGGCGAGTGCAAAAAAAAACAAAAAACTTTTCAATACCGCGGTCAGAAAACAACGAACCACACAGGCCGTTCCTTCGCTCCGCAGCCGTACATGCGTTCGCAAACGCGCCCCTAGTTGCTGCAGAGTGGCTGCTGTACCGAAAACAACAACCACACAGGCCGGTCCAACCCACCCGAGAGGATCCGAATCGGAGCACATATCAGTCCCCAGGCAATTGTGAGTTAATAAACGAAAGCAAGAAAGAAAATGGACGCAACGTGAAAAAATAAATATGGACTTCAACTGAGTCAAGCCCGCCCCGCAGGTGGCAAATAAATGCCGTAACTTGGAAATCGCTGCCGATAAACAAACTGAAAAAGCAACACCTTTTGTTCAGATAACATGCCTGAAAAGTGCAGCCCCAACGTTGCGACTTCGGCCATACGTCAAAAAAAAAAATTTATAAATCAACGCAAGTAGACGCAGCACGTCCCGTTCATTGTTGGAAATTACAATGCAAATGGGAAACACTGGAAACAGCGAAAACGATGAAAAGAACGATATCAAACTTGAAAGCACAAAACGCAGTCCCGCAGCGTCAAATTGGGAACGCATACAAAACGAAGAAAAAGAAGAAGGACGTAACGAAAAATAAATAATGGACTCAACGGAGGTCAAGCACCGTCCGCAGGTGGCAAACAAATGCCCGTAAACGGGAACCGCTGTCCCGATAAATACACAACCTTGAAAAGGCACACACAGGCCCCAAGCAATATCCTGCAAGTCAATAATCGACAAGGGTCGAGACAACACAGATCACGGTCGCAGAACACACAGACCAGACAGACACACGACAGACACAACACACCAGAGAGCGGAAATAGATGATAAACACAAAAAAGCGAAACGGTTAAAATCAAACGAGTCCAAAAAAAGGATTACTGGGTTCAACGTAAGAGCCCAATAAGGATACTGTGTAAAATTAAACATCAAAAATACGGGGGGTTGGTTCAACTAAATGAGCCCAGGGATACTAGTACCCAATAGCCCCAAAAAGGAACAGTTGCAACCAAATAGCTCCAAAAAAGGAATACTGGGAAATTATAACGACCAAAAAAAAGGGATACGGTGGCAACCATAAGAGCTCAAAAAAAGGATACGTTTTAAATATAAACTAGGCCAAAAAAGATAACGTGTTTCAACCGTAAGAGCCCAAAAAAGGATCGGAAATATAATATCCAAAAAAGGGATTTACTGGTTAAATAGAACTAACCAAACAGGGATACTGGGCAACTTATAGACCCAAAAAGGGAACAATGTAATAAAACGATTCCAAAAAAGGAACTGTGTAAAAAAAGTCCAAAAAAAGATACGGGGTTCAACCTATGAGCCCAAAAAGGATTACTGTTTAAAAAAATCCAAAAAAAGGGATACTGGGGTCAACCTATGACCCAAAAGGATTACGTTAAAAATATAACATCCAAAAAAAGGATTACTTGGTGTCAACTTAATGAACTCCAAATAAAGGGATTAACTATTTCAAACCTAAAACACATAGGGAACACCCGTGTAAATATAACCTTCCAAAAAGGGATTACTGTTTCAACCTTTAACCCAAATAAGCGGATCGTGTAAATATAACTCGTCCAAAAAAAGGATCGTTGGTCAACCTAAAGCTCAAAAAGACTTACGGTGCAATCAAAGCTCCAAATAAGCATACGCTCAAACCTAAACTTGTCACAAAAAGGATTACGGGTTCCACCAATGACCCAAATAGGATGAACTGTGTCAACTTAACGTGCTCTCATCCTCATGATCGCCAGAACTGCCCCAGTAGCAGAGGGTGCCTTAACAGCCCCAGCTACCACGAGAGCGAATCTGTCGTGCAACCCAACCGCAACCAAAGGCTCACGTCAGTAAACACTCGAAGGCACCCTCTGGAACTGCCAAGGGCAAACCGCACGTAAACAAGTGAACAACTCGCCAAATGGAAACCAAAAATCCCCAAAGCCCAAGCCATAACCCATGAACGAAACCCTGGACATGTCGGGTGACGGGCCCACACCCAGCAAACCAGAACTCCAAAGGCGAACGTCAAAAAGACACCAATGCAGTCAATTCAAAGGCTTAGTGACCAGCAGCGCACGTCCCAGCCGCCGGACTGGAAGAACCTAAACATTCCAAACCTTTAAAATATCGAGGAGTCAAATGTTCAAACACACTCCCTTCTGGAGATACCAAAATCAACAATATTTGTACAAAAAAGAAAATCGCCAAAAGTGCACGGTGACGCTTAAGCACACTGAGGAACAGACTGCATCCACCAGACACCTGAGAAATCTGCCTACAGAACGAGAAATCGCCCAGAAACCAGAAAAAAATTTGGCCCCAAAGCCCAATAAGACGCATAAGCCAAGCTTGACATATCTAAAAGCACCACAGGGCAAATTGAGCACACGATAGGTCCTAAAACTAAAATACCTGGCAAATAGTGACCCAGCCAACCATAAGGTCAAGCCACGCCCCAAACAATCAGCTGAGCGCCAACCAATAACACATCCATAAAGGGAAGGATCGAAAAAAACTCAAAAATAAGGTTCGCGACCTCCCGAGCGAAACAAAGACCTTGACCATAAACCTGAACCTCAAAATTAGCGCGAAGGACCCTAAAGCCCAAAAAGCAATTACAAAAACCAACCAAAACTGCTGCAGAATTAACTGATACGACAAAAAAAAAATAAAAAAAAAAAAAAAAAAAAAAAATAAAACATACAAGCGACTAACAAACTTGCAAAAACTCGGGCAAAATAAAAGCACGGTACGACGGGGCGCAAAAGCATACGTCATACAGTTGACGACGGCTAAATTGAACAAAGAGGTTGAATGCGGATAAAAGCGCGGAAGCAATTTGGATTCGAAAAAAAAATAGATAAATTGCGACAAAATCAAAGTCCCGTTGCAGGCAACGGGTGCCCATAATCAAGCTCAAAAGCAAAGAAACAAATTCCTGGAACCACCAAGCAAGTCATTCAAAACGGTTGAAACCTCGCCCCAACGCCATAAACATACAGAAAACGAAACCTGAAAAACGTATCAGCACACCCAAAACGTGACCATTACGCGCCGAAGTACAAGGAAAATCACTTTCAAAACAACCCTGCGGCAATGTGGAAACCAACGGAAAGGGAGGCAAGCGAAAGAAAAACACACCACACAAAAATCACACAGAAAATCCTAGGATCCATCAGGTGAAAACACACAGAAAAACACGATCAAGTAAGGGAAACCCCACAGAGAGAACCAGACTCACAGGCAACCACCACAAGAAAATCCCTTTGGAAACTATTAGTAAAACCACACAGTAAAATCCCTTGAACTATCTGGTTGAAAACCGCACAGAAAATTCCTTATCTGGGAACAGTAGGAAACCACACAGTAAAACCATAACAATTGGTTGAAAACCAACAAGAGAAAATCCCAGGGCACAAAGAAACCACACAGAAAACCCTAGGAAGCCATAAGGTTAAAAACCACACAGAAAAACCCTTAGAGCCGTAAGTAAAAAACCAACACAGTAACCCATGGACAAATTAAATTCAAAACTACACAGAAAATCCTTAGACAATACGAAAAAAACCACACAAAGAAAATCCTAATAGCAATACGGTAAAACACACAGTAAAACCCTATGGAGCAGAAGTTTAAAACCCACAGAAAATCCCAAAGAGAGATTAAACGGAATACCCACAACAGAAAAACCCTTAGGGACATTAATTTAAAAACAACAGAAAAAACCCTATAGAGCAAATACGTTAAAAACCACACAGAAAACCCTTAATTGACTTATTAAGTTAAACAACACAGTAAAACCATAAGCAATACGTTAAAACACACAGTAAAACCTATAACAGTAAAGAAAATTCACACAATGGGATCGAACAACAAATAAGTGAAACCGCTAAAAAACCAGTCGAGTCAGAAGCATGAACTGAAACCTCCCCTGCCCATGTAAGATGCAGAATGACACGAATGTACCTCACAGCATCAACCCACGATTCCACTCAATTTCCCCGCCCCCTACGTACCTTGGACAAATGGACCAACCCAAAGCCCACCGAAAATTGGGGGAAAGTAAAATGGTCGGCGAGCAAACAAACCGAGTCGACCGCTCGCCAATACACAAAGAAAAAAATTAACGTTGCTGTACGGAAGAAAAAAAAGAATGACACAGAATACCCTGTAAGCCAACTCCCAAAATCCAGCACAACAGGCCGGAACGGGCGACAAAGGTGCAGCACGCTCCCACTTTGATGCGAGGATTAAAAGAGACGTCGTGGAAACATCCACGATCCACCGCGTCTCCACTCGTAACACCACATCCACGTTCCCCTCGACCGAAGAAGTTACTAAGACACGATTACGACATACACGAAACGAAACTGGAAAAAAACCGGGACAAGCAACCCGTAAAACATCCGAACGTAAAAGGACCCGAGCACAAACACAAAATCCACAACTTGTCTCGCGAACCGCCGTCCACGCACCGCGGTCCGATCTGAGAAACTTCCAGAAATGCCCGCAGAGTCCTTCCGGAGTATAACGATCGACAAGCGTTCCCAAACGGCCATACGCGAACCAATAACCACCAGATCACGAAAGACGCACAAAATGTAATAAAAATTGCACGACGAAACGCCAATCGACGGAAACACCAAGAAACCGGCCCGCGGATGCTCAAGGTATGCGGACGACAAGCGTTCCCAAGACGGCCATACGGCGACCAAGACAGGCCAACACATCTTGCCGTGGAGAGACCACAATACCGGGACCCTAGATGCCAGGTGCCCAAGTATGCAAAGAACGGTCAGATCAAGGGAAAAATGCCCAACCAGATCGTTACAGAGCGAAAGGAAAACGCCACATACGGCACGCCTCACCCAAGAGAGGGATGGCACGAGAAGGCGAGAGAGGTGGGGGGGTAGGGGAGTGAAAAAAATGCCCCAAATCCCATGCGTTTACGCCACCACGCACGCACCACGCCCGCACAGAAACCAAAAGTCCACCCTCTAAACCGGCCGTCTTTTCCCCAAAACAAACAAACCACGCGTCCAAAATAAATCGGTCACAAAGCACCACCTCACATTTCAGCGTTCGACGTACAGCAACGGCCACGTTTATGAACGAACACAGCACACAATGGAAGAAGCACCTCGCGACCCAAAGTGTCCGTAACCGGGTTCGGACCCGATCTGTCGCACTGTTAAACGCAGAATTTCTAACCTCACATCTTTACCAACTGGGGGGACTCAGCTGAGAAACTATGCCCTAGGCGTGTCCCGTTTTCGGTATTGGTTGGAACAAAGGTAAACCGAAATGGGTGCCCAAGAATAGAGAACACAACATCGAGACACACCCTGTGGTCTGCATGCCAAGTAAGACGTACACAGAACGGTAAAAAAGCCAAAACCACCAAGTCCGCCAAAAAACGTATCCAGGTTCACACAGCGCATCTGACAGGTCACACACACAGAGCCCACATCACAGCCCCAAAAAGAACCACACAAAGGCAGTACAAAAAGGACCAAGAAATTAAGACCAAGAGCACAAGCCCAGCTGCACCACATCAACACCACACAATATCAACAAACATCAAAATAGAAAAATAAAAAGCATAATTACCCCCCGAAGGTCGGAGAAGGGTGCACTGTCTGTCGTACGCGAATCCGATTGTCAAAGTATTGGGCGTCCTTTTGGGTCCCCGGCACAACCCAAAGCGGACCACCTCTAAATTTACACCTAAGGCAAATCCACCGAGACTGGCCGGGCGCCAAACCCCCGTCAAACGGACGAAAACGTCACGAAACGTGAAAAAAAAGAAAACACAGCGGCACATCAACCATAACCGATTTAGACTCCTTAACGCCAAAAACAAACAATCAGGCAAACAAATAAAAGCAGTACAAAAGCACAGGCGCAAGCTAGAACGCAAAATTAGGTATTGCGGATAAAAAAAACAGTCGCTTCAGCACAATTCTAACCGATGGAAAAATAACAGCTGAAGAACACCACAGTCAAAAAATACTTTGGAGTGCAAGGTCAGGACGATGGCAAACTAATACGCCCAAACACCCAACGAAGAATACACATGGTATCCAAAAGATGGCAGTTATAAATGAAAAACCCATTAGCAGTAAATACATTTAAAAGTGATCGGGAAATGACCCAAGGCAAGTCAGGGCACCCAAAACATAAAACACACAATAAAATACAATTGTACAACAAATTCAAAACCAAAACAACCGAAAGCGGAAAAGCAATGTCAGGACAAATTTTAACTTTATGATCAAAAGAAGCAAACAACACCCGAAAAATGAAGCACATTGGCTAATAGGGAAACATCAACGCGCCGTACCATACAACGCCCACTGAAATTGTAGGAACCGCACCATATAAGTACAACAAAAAACACCACACATCCAGGCATTACAGCTGACCAACCAACGGAAAGGTCACAATCCCCAAGTGTCAATCAAGCCAGTCACTTGGGCCGCACAGAACGCCCGCACCACGTGAATGATAAAATTCACCAAATTGGTGCGACACTCAAGAAGATAATGATAATAAATCATAATCAACGTGTGCAGCCATATGGAAAAAACATTGGACCCTGTACTCGAAATCGCACCAAGGAAAAAAGAAACTGCACATGCAAGACCAAAAGGGAGGAGGGACTCATGCTCATATGCCATAGAGACGGCCACATCGACAAGAAACTAGACTCACTAGGGAAAAAGGGCCCAAAAAAAAATCAACATCATCTCACGGTACGGCACCAGTTTAGTTTAACCCAAAAATCCCAAAGGCTTGAACAGAGGAGGTAAATTCACAAATGACGCCTCCAGAGAAACAAAATACACACATATGAGTATTGCCACATGACTATTACCCGACGACGATTAAAAAAATCCCAAACAGCTGACAAACGAGGGGAAACTTCACAACACCAAGCCATGTGACAATACCTGGGACATGGGCAAGCCCAACCTGGGAAAAGGGAATTATGAAGCAGAGCTTGCCATGAATACACAAATGCAGTGTAGAACGCCACATATGACATATAAAAAATTGAAAGTCACTGGAGTAAAATGATTCCAAAAAAAGTTGATGACATCATGTCAACAATAGCAAGCCTATGTTGGTATAAAAACCCAAAATCCTTCTTGAAACGACAGCGAGCGAACACACATAACCGCCTATCCTTGAGAACAAAAGGTCACCAAATACGTCATCGGAACAGGGCACCAAAGGAATACCCAAAAACCTAAAAAATACCACCAAAGAAGTCCTGGTGAGGGTGCCAAGCTCGGTCTTTCTCGCACATCTTGAAACAAAATTTCATATGGACTTGAACAAAATCCAGCAAAACGAGATGTTGTTGCTAACAAACCCACAAAATCAATAACTAAAACCAACCGGAATATGGATTAATCACTTCCAGTCGCAGGCCGAGAAACGTCGCGCTCGCATGGTCAACACAAAACAGCCCAACTTGAATTGACCTCATGGGTCTGAACATCAGCCCGACAATAGGACTCATTGTTCCATAGAATACGGAGGAACCGACGACAACGAACAAAAGAAACCAAGTTACGTTCATGGAAAAAAGACTGGAGCTGAAGGATGTCCAATGCGGAGGGCAAGTATGTTACGTGCGTGCCCATATGACCAGTTCCACAAACAAAGAGAAGTCCCAATCGAAGTGATACAAACATTGAGCTTTAGACAACGGTTGGGATCAACACGAAAACAGAACGAAACACATCGAGCATAAAGGAACCATGGACGAAACGCACACCATCGGAAAACTGGAGGCCGAACTCGAAATCATGAAGGAAAAAACTAGTAGGAAAACACACAGGTTAAACCCTATGGAGCTCATAAGGAAAACCACACAGTAAAGACCCTTTTGAACAAAGTAGGTGAAAACCACACAGAAAAAGGCCTTAGAGCCATAAAGAAAACCACCAAAATGCCATGGACCATAAAGGGAAAAACCACACAGAAAACCCTTGAACAGTAAAAAAAACCACAACAAAAACCTATTGACTCATAAGGTGAAAACCACACAGTAAAACCCTTGGAAACCGAAATTTTAAAACCACAGAGTAAATCCCTATGGTGCCATAAGGTTGAAAAACCCAAGAAAAATCCTATTGGACCATTAAAGTTGAAAACCACAACAGAAACCTTGAACTAGTAATAAAAGCACACAGTAAATCCCTATGAGCGCATAAGGTAAAACCACACAGTAAAACCCTGAAAACATAAATAAAAACCCACAGTAAAACCCTTAGGAGCCAAAGTGAAACCACACAGTAAAATCCCTTGGAAACTCGGAATATTACCACAGAGAATCCCTATTTGGCTCATAAGGAAAACCACAAGAAAAAATCCTATAGCAATAAAAGTGAAAACCACACAGTAAGTCCCTTGGAACAGTAAATTAAAGCCACAACGAAAACCCTATGGAGCCATTTAAGTTGAAAACCACACAGTCAAAATCCCGTTGAACAGTAAATTAAAACCACAGCAGAAAACCCTTATGGAGCCATTAGGGAAAACCACACAGTAAAACCCTTGGAACATTAATATAAAAACCAACACATAAAAACCTATTTGACTAAGTGAAACCACACAGTAAAACCCTTTTGGAAACAAAGTTAGGTGAAAACACACACAGAAAAAGGCCTATTGAAGCTCATTAAATGAAAACCACACAAGTAAGCCTATTGGACTCATAAGAGAAAACCACACAGTAAAGATTACCTAGAAACCAATTAAGGAAACCAACACAGAAAAATCCCTTTGGAACTAGTAATAAAGAAACCAACACACAAATCCCCATGACCCATAAAGGTTAACAACCACACAGAAAACCCCTTGAAACCGTAATATTAAAAACCACAAGGTAATCCCATTGGGTGCTCATTAAAGGTGAAAACACACGTAAGAAAATCCCATGGACTCATAAAGAAAACACACAGAAAATCCCTTTTTGAACCATTAAATAAGAGCCACACAGAAAAGCCCTATTGAGCTCATAAGGGAAAACCACACGTAAAAATCCTTTTGGAAACATAAAAAACCACACATAAAACCCTATTGGACTCAAAGGTGAAACCACACAGGAAAAATCCTTGAACATAATAAAAACACACATAAAATCCTTATTACTCATAAGGTACACACAGTAAAACCCTTTGAACCGTTAATATTAAAACCAACAGAGTGAATCCCTTATGTGCTAATTAAGGAAAACCACTCGGGAAAAATCCTTATGAGCCATAAATTAAAAACCACACAGTCAAACCTTTTGGAACATATATAAGCACACAGAATCCCTTATGGAGCCATAAGGGAAAACAACACAGTAAAACCCTTTGGAAAACAATAATAATTAAAAACCACACAGAAAACCCTTAGGCAGCTCATAAGAAACCACACAGTAAAACCTTGAACCGTTAAAAAAACCACAGAAGGTAACCCTATTGGCCATAAGGAAAACCACATCGGCAAAAATTCCCTTAGACTCATAAAGTAACCACACAGAAAACCCGCTTGAACCGCAAATAAAAACCACAGAAAGAAACCCTTTATGTGCCCCATAAGGGAAAACCACATAGAAAATCCTTAGGAGCTCATAAATGAAACCACAACAGAAAAACCCTTGAACAGAATAAAACCCACATAAACCCCTGGGAACCGTAAAAAAACCACACATAACATGTAACCTATGACTCAATGAAGGTAACAACCAACAAGAAAACCTATGGAACCATAAAGTAAAACACACAAAAACCCTTTTTGAACAAATAATAAAAAACCACACAGAAAATCCCTATGACCATAAGGGAAACCCAACAGTAAAACCCTTGGAAACCCGTAATAAAAACCACACAGTAAATCCCTATTGAGCAAAGGCAAAACCACAATCGAAAAATCCCATGGAGCCATAAAGAAAAACCACACAGTAAAACCCGTTTGGAACCGTAATAGTTAAAACCACAACAAGTAAATCCCTTTGGACATTAACAATTAAATTCCCAGCACGTGGATTGCTCGTGTCTCGGCCGTTGTCAGCGACGCTATCGTTCCCGACACCCCGAGCCGATCAATTGAAAACTGCCAGATATGCGGGACCCAGTGAGGCCTTTCAGAGTTGATAAGAATCGGACAAGGGTCCCAAGTAACGGGCATGTTGTTCTGCCAACCAATGACAGGAACACGGCTATGGAACTCACGATGACGTCAAATTATTTATTTTCACGTGACGGCACAATTCTCTTCGTGTGAATGACGTCACAAGACGCTGGGGAACTGAGTAAGGCCTTTCAAGGTTGAGCTACGTCTTCTCATCGTTTCACGGTTCCAAGTGTCCTCAAGTATGGCAATATTTCCAACCAATGACGAACGTGCTAGAACGTCAAAAGACGTGAATATATCATTTTTTTGCACGTAAGGCCCGCACGTAGGGAAGCACGATGGCGCTGCACTTTCAAGATGTCCCACAAAAGGATGTGCCTTTCAGGTTATATCAATCGACAAGCGATCCAGTTACGCGCCATGTATCCAACCAATGAAAGGAACGGCTTATGAACATCACATTGACGTCAAAAAATATTTATTATTCACGATTGCATGTAAAATTCTCTCTCTCGTTATTGAAAGCACAATGACACTGGGAACTGAGTGTGTGCCGCAATTGATACCCATCAAGTGGGATGAACGCCTGTGTGTTGTTACGCACGTACAGGCCGCACCTAAGGAGCCCAGGACGCACGTATGGTCAAGCTGTAGGAATGCGAGAGCGAGGACGGCCTGTGTAGTTGTTGTTTGACAGCGCGGTTTGAAAAGTTTTGGGTTTTATGCACAACAGCACGCACAATGGCACGCACTAAGCAGCAATGCAATGTACAAGCCACGCAAGTAGGCCACGACGCGTACCGGCGCACACAAACGGGCCACGACCATACGGGCACGCGAAGCGAAGGTAACTGGCGTTGTTGTTCGGCACGACGGTTTGAAAAGTGTTTTTGCATCTTGTTTGCACAGAAAGCCAGCGAAGGACTACGTACGGGCAACGACCAGGCAACATGAGGGCCGTTACTAGTCTTAAAACACACAGTAAAATCTTATTGGAGGCTCATTCAGGTTGAAACCCACACAGTAAAACTCTTCTTTTGGAACAGTTTAATGTTGAAAACCCACAGATTAAATCCATTTGGAGCTCATCAGGTTGAACCCACACAGTAAAATCCTTATGAACTAGTTTAGTGAAAACAACAGTAAATCCCTTTATGAGCGATAAGGTTAAAACCACACAGAAAACCCTTTTGAACTATTAGGTGAAAACCAAACAGTAAACCCTTTGAGCTCATAAGGTTGAAAAACCACACAGTAAAATCCTTGGAACTAGTTAGTGAAACCACACAGAAAATCCCTTTTTGGAGCATTTAGGTTGAAAAACCCAAGTAAAATCCTATTGGAGCTCATTAAGGTTGAAAACCACACAGTAAAATCCTTTGGAACTAGTTTAGGTTGAAAAACCACACAGTAAAACGCTTATTTGGAGCTCATTAAGGTTGAAAACCACACAGAAAACCCTTCGAACTAGTTAGGTTTGAAAACACACAGTAAATCCTTTTTGGAGCTCATTAAGGTTGAAACCACACAGTAAAATCCATATCGAGACTCAGTTAGGTGTTGAAAACCACACAGATTAAACCATTTCGGAACGTAGATTATAGGTTGAAACAACATACCCTGTAACAGTAGGTAACAAGTAATCCCTTTTTGAGCTCATTAAAGGTTGAAAACCCCAGTAAAAAATACTTATTTAGCCATTAAGTTGAAACCACTCGAAAAAATCTAGAAAGCCATAAAGTGAAACCAACAAAAACCCTTTGGAACTAAGAGTGAAAAACATAAAACCTATTGACCCTAAGGTGAAAAACCAACACAGTAAAATCCCTTGAAACTCGTTAAATTAAAACCAACAAAGGAATCCCTTTGTGCTCCATTAAGGTTGAAAAACCACGTAGAAAAAAGCCCTTATTGGAGCTCAAGCTCATTAAAGTTGAAAACCACACAGTAAAATCCCTTTTTTGGAACTAGTTAATATTTAAAACCACACAATAAAATCCCTGTTTTGGAACTCGTTAATATTTAAAACCACACAGTGTAATCCCTTATTTGGAGCTCATTACGGTTGAAAACCACATAGTAAAATCCCATATTTGGAGCTCATTAAAGTTGAAAACCACACAGTAAAATCCCTTGTTTGGAAC
>CM068966.1:47249211-47271162 GCA_035128595.1 Eptatretus atami
CACCACACACACACACACACACACACACACAGAGATTGCTGGAATTATAGATAGATTTGTGCTCGACAAGGATCCTTTTACAAGCTTCCAAGGATGTTTAAAGGGAATTGCAATTGTCACGGTTTTTCAAGATTCCCGTCGTGTAAATGCTCAGTAATCGTTGTCATTAAGTAAACTCACTTCGGCTCGAAAGGACGAGAAACAGCTGGAATGTGAGTGTTTACAGAGTGAGAAGAAACACAGCGAGTGGGATCCAGAACATGTGTTCCCAACGACGTCCTCTTTTACTCCATAAAACAAGCAATCAAACGGGAGAGCGATGCTGCACTTTGTCAGCCACAGTGCCCGGCACACTGATATGTGGTGGAATTGTTGAGGAGATGCTGCACAGGGATACATCTCGTGTCCATTCATTTATATTTCTCCCCGTACAAGCAACAGTATATTTCTTTTCTTTGATGTATTGGACAGAGACGAGTACAGACCTCGTCTGATACTGGAACTCGCCGCCACCCATTTAAAAACCTTCTCCCCAATTTTCCGGTGAAGGCTTGGGAATGGTCCCCCCATTGAAAATACACAAAGAAGATACGTCAAGGTGGAGAGCGGGGAGATTGAAAGATGGACATCGTCGTTGAATGACTGTGCTGGAATGAACATCGTGTCCATTCTGACATCTTACCATGGAGACAAGGAGAACAGGTCTCCAGTTCACTGGATGTCCTGACTCGAACTGGTCTTAAGAAACGACAATTTCAAAACTTAAACTTTGATTGTTCGATCCCCCCCATTTTCTTGTGATTTAAATCTTAACTAGCTCCAAATAAGGGATTTTACTGTGTGGTTTTAAACCGTAATTAGCTCTAAATAAGGGATTTTACTGTGTAGTTTTAAAACTTAACTAGCTCCAAATAAGGGATTTTACTGTGTGGTATTAAACCGTAATTATCTCTAAATATGGGATTTTACTGTGGAGTTTTAAAACTTAACTAGCTCCAATAAGGGATTTTACTGTGTGGTTTTAAACCGTAATTAGCTCCAAAATAAGGGATTTTACTGTGTGGTTTTAAACCGTAATTAGCTCTAAATAAGGGATTTTACTGTGTAGTTTGAAAATTTAACTAGCTCCAAATAAGGGATTTTACTGTGTGGTTTTAAAACTTAACGAGCTCCAAATAAGGGATTTTACTGTGTGGTTTTAAACCTTAATGAGCTCCAAGTAAGGAATTTTACTGTGTGGTTTTCAACCTTGATGAGCTCCAAATAAGGAATTTTACTGTGTGGTTTTCAACCAAAACTTGTTCCAAATAAGGGTTTTACTGTGTGGTTTCAACCTAAACTAGTTCCAAATAAGGAATTTTACTGTGTGGTTTTCAACCAAAACTAGTTTCCAAAAAAGGGATTTTACTGTGTGGTTTTCAACATAAACTAGTTCCAAAAAAGGGATTTACTGTGTGGGTTGCAACCTGATTGAGCTCCAAATAAAGGATTTTACTGTGTGGTTTTCAACCTTAATGAGCTCCAAAAAGGGATTTTACTGTGTGGTTTCAACCTGAATGAGATCCAAATAAGGGATTTTACTGTGTGGTTTTAAATATTTACTCGTTCCAAAAGAGGATTTTACTGTGTGGTTTTCAACCTTAATGAGCTCCAAATAAGGAATTTTACTGTGTGATTTTCAACCAAAACTTGTTCCAAGTAAGGGATTTTACTGTGTGGTTTTCAACCTAAACTAGTTCCAAATAAGGAATTTTACTGTGTGGTTTTCAACCAAAACTAGTTCAAAAAAGGGATTTATTGTGTGGTTTTCAACATAAACTAGTTCCAAAAAAGGGATTTTACTCTGTGGGTTTCAACCTGAATGAGCTCCAAATAAAGGATTTTACTATGTGGTTTTCAACCTTAATGAGCTCCAAATAAGGAATTTTATTGTGTGGTTTTCAACCTTAATGAGCTCCAAATAAGGAATTTTACTGTGTGGTTTTCAACCTAAACTAGTTCCAAAAAAGGGATTTTACTGTGTGGTTTTCAACCTTAATGAGCTCCAAATAAGGAATTTTACTGTGTGGTTTTCAACCTAAACTAGTTCCAAAAAAGGGATTTTACTTGTGGTTTTCAACCTTAATGAGCTCCAAATAAGGAATTTTACTGTGTGGTTTTCAACCTTAATGAGCTCCAAAAAACGAATTTTACTCTGTGGTTTTCAACCTAAACTAGTTCCGAAAAAGGGATTTTACTGTGTGGTTTTCAACCTTAATGAGCTCCAAATAAGGAATTTAACTGTGTGGTTTTCAACCTAAACTAGTTCCAAAAAAGGGATTTTACTGTGTGGTTTTCAACCTTAATGAGCTCCAAAATAAGGAATTTTACTGTGTGGTTTTCAACCTAAACTAGTCCAAAAAAGGGATTTTACTGTGTGGTTTTCAACCTTAATGAGCTCCAAATAAGGAATTTTACTGTGTGGTTTTCAACCTTAATGAGCTCCAAAAAACGATTTTACTGTGTGGTTTTCAACCTAACTAGTTCCGAAAAAGGGATTTTACTGTGTGGTTTTCAACCTTAATGAGCTCCAAATAAGGAATTTAACTGTGTGGTTTTCAACCTCAATTAGTTCCAAAAAAGGGATTTTACTGTGTGGTTTTCAACATAAACTAGTTCAAAAAAGGGATTTTGCTGTGTGGGTTTCAACCTGAATGAGCTCCAAATAAGGGATGTTACTGTGTGGTTTTATAGACTAGTACGGGCCCGTACATGTGTGCCCGTACGTGCGTGCCCGTACGTACGTGGCCATACGTGCGTGGCTGTACGTGCAAAAAAAAAATACAAAAAACACTTTCAACAGCGTGCCAGAAACAACAACCACATAGGCCGTTCCTTCGCTCACGTCCCGTAGGTGTGTGCCCGTATGTGCGTGCCCGTACGTGCGTGGCCATACATGCGTGGCTGTACATGCAATTGCGTGCCTATAGGTGCGTGCCCATATGTGCGTGGCTGTATGTGCAAAAAAAACAAAAAACTTTCAAACCGCGTGTCAGAAACAACAACCACACAGGCCGTTCCTTCGCTCTCGCATGCCCGTACATGCGTGCCCATACGTGCGTGCCCCTAGGTGCGTGCCTGTACGTGCGTGCTGTACGTGCGTAAAACAACAACCACACAGGCCGTTTCCATACCCACCTTGACAGTGATCCGATCTGGAGGCACATACTCAGGTCCCCAGTGTCAATTGTGACGTTATATCAAACGAAGAAGAAGAATAATTGTGACGTCAATCGTGAAAAATAAATAAATAATTGTGACGTCAATCGTGATGTCATAGCACCGTGTCCTGTCATTGGTTGGCAAATAATGGCCGTAACTTGGGAATCGCTTGTCCGATTAATATCAAACCTTGAAGAGGCACATCCTTTTGTGCAGGATGCACATCCTTGAAAAGTGCAGGCCCATACGTGCGTGCCCGTACGTGCGGGCCATACGTGCAAAAAAAAAAATTTGATAATTGTCACGTCAATTGTGACGTCATAGCACCGTGCCTGTCATTAGTTTGGTAAATAAATGGCCATAACTTGGGAAACACTTGGGAAACAGCTGAAACGGATGAAGAAGAACGATATCAAACATTGAAAAGGCACATACTCAGTTCCCCAGCTCAATTGTGACGTCATATCAAACGAAGATGAAGAAGAATTGTGACGTCAATCGTGAAAAAAATAAATAATTTGTGACGTCAATCGTGATGTCATAGCACCGTGTCCTGTCATTGGTTGGCAAACGAATGCCCGTAACTTGGGAACCGCTTGTCCGATTAATATCAAACCTTGAAAAGGCACATCCACAGGTCACCAGCAATATTCCTGGCAAGTTTCAATTCGATCGGATCAGGGGTTGTCGAGAAACAGCGGTCGCAGACACACAGACAGACAGACACACAGACAGACACACACACAGAGAATTGCTGGAATTATAGATTGATTAACTAGTTCCAAAAACGGGATTTTACTGTGTGGTTTTACATATTAACGAGTTCCAAAAAAGGGATTTTACTGTGTGGTTTTCAACTTTAATGAGCTCCAAATAAGGGATTTTACGATGTGGTTTTCAACCTTAATGAGCTCCAAATAAGGGACTTTACTGTGTGGTTTAAATTGAACGAGTTCCAAAAAAGGATTTTACTGTGTGGTTTTCAACCTTAATGACCTCCAAATAAGGGATTTTACTGTGTGGTTTTAAATATTAACTAGTTCAAAAAAGGGATTTTACTGTGTGGTTTACATATTAACGAGTTCAAAAAAGGATTTTACTGTGTGGTTTTCAACTTTAATGAGCTCCAAATAAGGGATTTTACTGTGTGGTTTTAAATATTAACTAGTTCCAAAAAAGGGATTTTACTGTGTGGTTTTAAATATTAACGAGTTCCAAATAAGGATTTTACGATGTGGTTTCAAACCTTAATGAGCTCCAAATAAGGGATTTTACTGTGTGGTTTTAAATATTAACTAGTTCCAAAAAGGATTTTACTGTGTGGTTTTCAACCTTAATGAGCTCAAATAAGGGATTTTACTGTGTGGTTTTAAATATTAACTAGTTCCAAAAAGGGATTTTACTGTGTGGTTTTCAACATAAACTAGTTCCAAAAAGGGATTTGTAAGTCCGCGGCTACTGAAGGGTGTGGGGTGTCCTCCACGTCCGCGGTGAATGGCACCCTTGTGCTCTGCTCTTTATTTGTTGATGCTCTTGGGTGGTACCAAATACCGGCGACCACGAGGTTCATAAAGACGACCCCCCCCCCACCCCCAACCAGTGCACTGAGTGCAACCACCCAGAAGCGAAGGGATGAGCAGGCTCCCTTGGGCTATCCCACAAGTTTAAGGGAGGCGTCTATCTACCCCCCCTCCCTCCCCCAATTGTCTCCACCTCGCTGTCGGGTGAATACGAGCCCTAAGTTGAGTGTTAGGTTGATTGTCCATGTATTCCATGGACCATGGGTCGTGAGTGCTACGTAGGGGCAATGGGGAATGTTTTGTTAAATTATATTGGTAATGTACATGTTTGTGTGTGTAAATAAACCTGCTTGGATTCCATAAGCGCGGTGAATTATTTTTGCCAAAGCTGCTGGAGGCGCGGAGGTTTATCGGGGAATTAACAGATCAGAGGTCATCACGTGATGAGGTAAGTGTCATACATTGTCATTCCAAATCCTCCATACTGTCAGCCCTGGAGTCGTGATCTTTCCCTTTCGAATAGTGAAACAACAACAACAACAACAACAACAACGTTAGAGGTACTGTATATCCGGGGGAGGAAGTGGCGGTTGGGCAGCGACCAGACACCAGCACTGCACACCGGCCCGAACACTGCTCAGGAGACGTGGAGTCGACTGGCGCTTCTGATCACATGAACGTGACTCACGGATTGAGACCGGAGTTATCTGGACCGACTGTGGGCGCAACAGTATATTCGTGTAAAAGTGTAGCGAGGTTGAGTGAACAGGTAGAGAGGTTGAGTGAACAGGTGGAGAGGTTGAATGAGCAGGTGGAGAGGTTGAGTGAACAGGTGGAGAGGTTGAGTGAGCAGGTGGAGAGGTTGAGTGAGCAGGTGGAGAGGTTGAGTGAGCAAGGTGAGAGGTTGAGTGAGCAGGTGGAGGGTTGAGTGAACAGGTGGAGAGGTTGAGTGAGCAGGTTGGAGAGGTTGAGTGAGCAGGTGGAGAGGTTGAGTGAACAGGTGGAGAGGTTGAGTGAGCAGGTAGAGATTCAACGGCATTTTCAAACAAAACGCCTTTGGCTAAGATTCCTTAATTGCAGTTCTGTGCTCGATTTGATTGAGCATTTTATTATCAGTAATCAACACAAACAGTATGATGTAGTTTATTGCTTATTATGAGAAGTAACCTGCAAATGAACAATTTTCTGTTCCCAACACCATTTTTGGGAAAAATGCAAGGGGCATAGAAAAGGCCCCTTTATATGGTATACAGTGCCATGTGGCAAACAATAGAAACGAAGGGACATCCTATGGCTTGTGGAAAATGCCAGATGATGTAAAATAAGGCACATTCAAAAAATCTCATGTGCATGCTGCACTACCCTTGTGTTGTTAGGAGGAATCGAGTGATGCTCTGCTTGTCTAACACAAGTGTATTTCACACATTAACTTGCTCTGATCACGTGTATTGGTCCAAATCACTAGTCGAATCCAGAAATGCGTGTTTTTCATCAAATATTGTGTATTTTTATCTTATACCGAGTAAAACAACACATTTTACTCGAAACCTTATTCATGTAAAAACGTTCTTATTTGCCTAACACGAGCGTTTTTCACACATTAGCTTCTTCTGAGCAATGAGCATGCTTAATAGAATATGTTCTTTAGTTGTGAAGCCCTTTGCCTCCCATTACTCGAAGTGAGATATTTCATCCCTTTCCAAAGGATTTTGCTTCTGGCGATGCCAACTGGACAACAGGACCAAAGTCTAAACCCTGAAGCAGTGTTTGCCCTGTCCTTCATACAGCCAGAGATAGGCTCCGCACTGAATTTCAGCCATTCCTGATATAATGGTTCAATGACCTTCGAGCATTTTAGCACAGTGTTTGAATGGAGCAGGATCACGTCTTGGCATTTACACAAGTCATTTTCCATTACAAGAGAACTAGCTATGCACGAATAATTGTTCAGCGTTGAAACTAACACCAACATTACAGTGTATAAACGCATGATTATGAAAAAAAAATGATTATAGAACACATAAAGAGGATTATACATGTGTTGACATGATAACGATTACAATTTCTATCTAGTTTTAACAAAAGGTGATATATATTTAACAAATGGTTAAACAACAGAAAGAGGCTGTGTAACCAATGCAGAGAGAATTGTAAAAGGCAAAACACAAGAATAAACAAGAAGGCAGCATGAAAATATCCCACACCACCATGCAACTTGTTGTCTTGTTTTTCATTCTCTGCTGCTAGTACAATGCATTCCTTCATATCCTTTCCCTCCCTCCTTTTTCTCTCCCAAACTGTATAAAAACCCTGCTTTAGGGGCAGCTAATTCGAAGGGTTGTGCAACTGTTCATTATCACATCCCTTTTCCATGTGCATGTATTTAAGGTTTGAGTTCTGATGCATCAATCCTGAGTTGGAAATTGGTTTCTTTGACATCGGAGACTGGGGTTTCTTCGACACCTGATACAAGCATTTTCAACACCATAGCTTGTTCTCACACCGTATTTTGTTCCCCATTAATAACCTAAAGGAGAAACGTGTGTTTTTCATGAAATGGTGTATACTCTAGCTTGTTCTAAGCAAAACCACATTTTACACAAGAAACATTATTCACGCAAAAACGTTCTTGTTTGCCGAACACAAGCGTTTTTCACACATTAGCTTGTTCTGCCCGCATTTTTTGTACTCAGTCAATACTAATGGAAAAACGTGAGTTTTTCATTAAAGAGTTTGTATTATAGCTTGTACTAAGCCAAGCAATCAATTTTAGCCAAGAAACCTAATTCATATAAAACGTTCTTATTTGCCAAACACAAGCGTTTTTCAGACATTAGCTTCTTCTGACCAAGTTTTGTGTTCCAAATCACTATTCTAATGCAGAAATGTGTGTTTTTCATCAAATAGTGTGTATTTTAGCTTGTTCTAAGCAAAACAACATATTTCACATAAGAAACCTTACTCACACAAAAACGGTTATATTTGCCTAACACAAGCATTTTTCAGACATTAGCTTCTTCTGACCCAGTTTTGTGTTCCTTATCATTATTCTAATGCAGAAAGGTGTGTTTTTCATCAATTAGTGTGTACTTTAGCTTGTTCTAAGCAAAACAACACACTTTACACAAGAAACCTTATTCACGAAAATCGGTTTAATTTGCCGAATACAAGCATTTTTAACATATTAGCTTGGTCTGACCCCGTATTTTGTTGCAAATCACTACTCTAATGCAGAAACGTGTTTTTCCTCAAATATTGTGTACTTTAGCTTGTACAAAGAAAAACAACACATTTTATCCGAGAAAACTTGTAAATGCAAAAATATTCTTATTTGCCTAACACAAGCATTTTTCACACATTAGCTTTTTCTGATACCATTTATTGTTCCATATGACCAGTATAATCCAGAAACCAGTGTTTTTCATCAAATATTGTTTATTTTATCTTGTACGATGTAAAATAACACATTTCACTCAAGAAACCTTATTCATACAGAAACGGTCTTTTTTGCCCAATTCAAGCGTTTTTAACACAGTTTATTCTGACCATGTTATTTGTTCTGCATCACTATTCTAATGCAGAAACACATCTTTTTCATCAAATAGCTTGTATTTTATGTTTTGCTAAGGAAAACAACACATAATTTTTTTAAAAAACCTTATTGATGCAAAATCGGTATTATTTGCCTAATCAAAATATTTTACCACATTAGCTTGTTCTGACACCGTTTTGTGTTCCAAATATTTACTAAAAAACAGAAAAGCGTGTTTTGCATGAAAGTGGGTGTATTTTATCTTGTACTAAGCAAAACAACACATTTAATCAAGAAATATGATTCCCTCAAAACGGTCTTATTTGCTTTATTGCAAGCATTTTTAACACATGATCATATTCCGACCACGTTTTTTGTTCCAAAACACTCTTCTAATGGAGAAAGGTGTGTTTTTCATCAAATAGTGTGTATTTTAGCTTGTACTAAGCAAAACAACACATTTTACACAAGAAACCTTATTCATGCAAAAACGGTTTTGTTTGCTGAAAACAAGCGTTTTTCACATATTAACTTTCTCTGACCCCATTTTTTGTTCCAAATCACAAGTCTAATGCTGAAATGCGTGTTTTTCATCAAAACCTCTATTTTAGCTTATACCATGCCAAACAACACATTTTACACAATAAACCTTCCACATTTAATCAAGAAATATTAATCCTAAAAATTTATATTTCTAGTCTTATATGTCTTATTTGCCTCATGCAAGCGTTTCTAACACATGATCATATTACAACCACGTTTTTTGTTCTAAATCACTATTGTAATGCAGAAACACGTGCTTTTCATCAAGTAGTGTGTATTTTGTTTCAGACAAAAACAAACAACACATTTTTCACAAGAATCCTTATTCATGCAAAAATGGTCTAATTTGCCTAATAGAAGTGTAATTAAGATGTGCCATGAAAATCATTTTCTGAAAGTGTATTGAAAGCATGCCACCATGTCAAGAGCTGATTGTGAATGGAGATTGCCAATTGATAACCCAGAAAAAACCTTCAAAAATAAGTGTAAACTTTGATCATTTTATTGTCAGTAATCAACACAAACAGTATGACATAGTTTATTGCTTATTATGAGAAGTAACATGCAAATTAACAATTTCATGTTCCCAACACCATTCCCGTATTCCTCCACATAGTAAATTATTTCGATGAGACAGCCTAGGATTTTGGACAGCCTATTTCGGTCTCCTAGGAGCATCATTTGACTGGCTGCATCATGCATGGCATGTGTATTCATGTTTACATATCATGTTTACATGTGTATTCATCAGAAAAGTGATTTTCACACACCTGCTTACCAGGTTGGTTGTCACATACATGAACATGAGGGAGAGTTGGCAACTAGTGGGGGGTGTGTATGGTAACTGAGTTAATTACTTTTGGACTCGGCTCATCCAAAAAATGAAAAGAACAAAAAAGGGCCTTACTATAATTCAAGTAAATGTTATTCAAATAACAGTAAAAATCAACTTGACCTGGTGGAATTGAGCTGTCTCGTGAAGGACCTATTTCAGAAAGAAAGAAGATTAAAAAAAAGAAGTCATTGAGAGCACTAAAGATTTTTCAATATTGATTGTTTCTTTTTTTCCATTACAATTCATTATGGTATTTGAATCTTCATGTTTCTTTTGGTTAATTAATGGGTTGATTATATAGACCAGGTTCCTTTGGTATTTGAGTTGTACTGGGAGGGCTTCTCTTTGTGGTGATTTTATTTTGCTTATCTTGTCAACAGATTAAGTTTGCTTCGAAATTGTTTGAATTTGGAATCGTTATCAGTTGAAGGTTTATGAAGGAATTTTTATACAATTTCGTCTTGTGCTTGGTCGATTTTGGCAGCCCATCAGTCATCCAAAGTTTAACAGTTTTGTTTTAGAATTATAAATTGGGAAACATTTATCATACAAGTCTTGTAATCTTAATTAAAATGTATTATAAGCTACATTGGGGTCCTCAAGTGACAGAGTGTTCTCCCAATTTGTTTTTTCTCACTCCTTCTTGAATGGATCAGAATTTGTGGAGTGATTGGAGTCCACACCTTTAAAATGGCCAGTATAATTTAAAACAGTAATTTGGAGCAAATCGGTTATATCACAGTGAGGCACACCACCGGTTATTAGTAATTCGTATTGATTGGTTAATATATTATATCAATCACTGTCGCTGTGGACTTCGTGACATAAGTTGGTCTATTAATTACAGGTAGACATTGTGACATTAGTTGGTCTATTGATTAAAAGTTACTAAGAATTGTATTGAAATAATATATTAAGTTGAGGTGTTTACATTATATTGAAGGAAGGGTCTATGTTCCTAAATTGATCGACAGATTGGTCAATATTATAATTTTAGGAAGCATAAGTTAACTGTAAAGGGAAAATCAGTATATGAGGGAAATCACCATGGCATTTATATTAACCATAATACAGAAATAGAAAAGAATAACTAGACCAAACAGCAACAAGAAGCGAATACTTCGATATCGCGTGGCTGGGGGCAGTAAAAGTCTAGGTTAAGAATGATGAAACAATTTTGCAGTTATAAAATTTAAATGTAGACACGGTGAATTAGCATGCATGATGGGAAGAGTTGTGACGTTGGACAAATTTATATTTATAGCCCTCAGATCAAAGGGACGTACGCGGCCATAAGTGTGACAGAAGACGACAGAAGACACAGGACAGAATAGTCAATTATATAACAGCGCGATGTCGCCGCGCTGTAATAACCAACTTCTGTCACCAAAAAAGAGGAAGAAATCACCTCCACAAGACGTTTTAAAAACACTTCTGGTGAAAAACAATTGAATTCAAATGCTTGAATTCAAATGAACAGTTGCTGGGAATGAGTGGTATATGAGGAATCAACACATTCTCTCCTGAAATTCTCCGATGGCGAACGTAGTTTCTATGAGATTTTACATCAGCTGCCGCACGACCAACCGAGTTCCGTTGCACAATTTTCGGAAATCCAGATTGTGAAGAAGCATGATTGGTGTACCAGCTTTCAATTTCAGCTCATGAGGTGGCATGTCCGGAGGATGTAGCGAGTTCAGAAACCTGACAGGGTAGTGAACGATTTGATCCACATCCGGAACAGTTCAATGGATTTATAGGCATCTTCTTCACGGGACACACATTCCAATAGTCGTTCATTCAGTGTATGAGCAACATCGTTTTGTGGGGTTAGTATTGCCCACTGTGACAATCAGTCTCCATAATTTTGTGAAAAATAGGGGCAATACCTCTGAGAACTCACCTGGTAGAATAATGACACGACGGAGGAAGTCAACATGAGGCGGAATCAGCAAAATGTACCAATGAACCAATGTTAGCAAATACCTATTTTGGAGGAGCAACCCCCCCCCCCCCAACCACCCCGTAGACCACCTTGGACTCCGATTTTTTTAAATCGCCTGAACAAATTTTGGTACATCACGGGTGATGAAGGTTATGGTCAAGTTTTATCGGAATCGTGTGTGTAGCTTCAGAGAATTTGTAAGTGTTTGGGGATGGACGGACAGATGACGCACCATCCTATAAGCTCCGCAGAACGACGCTCCAGGTGAGCTAAAAGTGAAACAGTTTAAGGTGTGCCACGAACATAAATTTCTGAAAGTGTATTGAAGGCATGTCACTATGTCAAGAGCTGATCGTGAATGGAGATTGCCAATTGGAAAGCAAGTGTAAACTATTGATAACCTTTATAAAAAAGTGTAAACTTTGATCAATTTATTATCAGTAATCAACACAAGCAGTATGATATAGTTTATTGCTTATTATGAGAAGTAACATGCAAATTAATAATTTCATGTTCCCAACACCATTCCCATATTCCTCCACATAGTAAATTATTTCGATGAGACAGCCAAAAGCAACAAAAACCAAACTATTTAAATTAATTAGTCCCAAGATTGCTCGACAGTGTAAGTGTAAGACTTTAATACTCTATTTTATAGGATAATTCTGTGTAAGAAAACACAATACCTGTTCGTTATATGTCACATGTGGTGAAGTAGGTGCTAACGAGTGTCAATTTGGATCCATTGCTCATCATTCAGGATGGAGTAATGTTCAAAAGAATCGTGTTTTTTGTTAATATTTGGAAAATGCATGTAATTTCAGTATATTCAATGTGATGGATTTTGTTATTTTCCTGAAATCTTGCCAAACCAGGCTTCCTGTGAATAGTAAAGCTCTAATAAGCAATTCCCTGAAGGCAATCACCTTCAGAGAAGATTAACTTTTACAAACATCCTCGAATTACCAAATGTCTTCGTTAAAGTTCTGCCATCCCTATTCAAAGCTATTGTATTACTTGCCTGCCTACTTGAAGCGATTAGGAGTGAAACCTGCCAGTCAACATGGCCGAGAGGTAAAGGCAGAGGTTACACTATCAGGCAGAACAGACCTGTACATTTGTCACGCTGTACTCTAACCCTACCTCTGAATACTGCCTTGGCAGCAATACTCTTTTCTTCACTCCCAAGGACTTGGAATTTGATTGGGTAAAAATGCTGGACCCCAGGAAAGTCACTAACCCCGGGTTTCAATGTTGTATTCACCTCGACCTCCAATTGCATCATGAAGCTCTCCTTATTTCTCGTATTCATCGCTTCACCCAAGAATGAAGCGATGAGTATGAGCAATAACGACACCATAATTATATAGCAGGTGTTTAAGTAATGGATTACTCGCACTGAAGCTACTTACTCGATCCATTTCAAAACTATGAGGGGTAAAAAGTGACGAATGGGCCAGTAGTCCCTTTGACAGGATGAGAGAAAGTGCTGGTTATAATTCTTTTACTTGTCCTTTCACACCAAAGTTTCTTGTGAATTGTTTCATCAAACAAATACCAGTTGATTTTCATAAAACATATAAGAAACAAATTGAAACTGCATGTTATTAACGTTTGTAGGCCATAGCAATAAATGGAATAATATTTGACAATGCTCCGACGATTTCCTTGAGAGTTTTCATTTTATTAGAACCCGCTTCATCTTCGTTCACACGTTTCTGCGTAAGTTCTGCAATCTCCTCGCGTTTCTTATTCAATTCTTCCTTCACCATCTAAAAAAGTTAAATGTGCAATGTAAGCTTTCATCTCCACGGCATTCTCTGCATACATATTACAATCACACAATAACAACAACAACAAAAAAAACTTTCTGGTTTGAAGAAGTCTGACGTCATCAAGGTAAAATCGTTTTTGTTGTTAGAATTGTAGAGAGAATGGGATTATGAGACATTGACTGCATAAGTCTCGCTGCAGCAGTATTGCATAAGCACACATGTTTCTCTGATCATTTTCTGGACTAAGTTCAAACTCAAAATATGTTGCTTTTCGATGCCCTCCCATAACTCAGTGTGCCACAGAAACATCACAAGTCTTCTTTTTAGTGAATACTAGCAGAATACCCATCTTTGACAGATTGAGGATTGTAGGCTTTGTTACTCACTGATTCAATCACGCTTATGTTACGCAAGAACTTCCGGGTATACTAGATTCCTGGTTCATCCATCATATGCATATATGAACAAACTCGTTCCAGTCCCAACTCTGGAGCATTCAACATAAAGCTGGCCAGATGAAAAACATGGTTTGGCTGGATAGAGTTCTTCTTGGTGCAGAGTTTGTCCTTGTGCCTTGTTTATCAACATGGTGAACGGCAGAGATTCCAGGAATTGGAGCCGCTTGGATTCAAATGGACAGTCGCTGGGAATTAGTGGTATATGAAGAATCAACACATTCTCTCCTAAAATTCTCCGTTGGAGATCGTAGCTTCTATGAGATTTTTCATCAGCTGCCGCATGACAAACCGAGTTCCGTTGCACAATTTTGGGGATTCTAGATTGTGAGGAAGCATGAATAGTGTACCAACTTTCAATTTCAGTTCATGAGGTGGCATGCCCGGAGGATGTAGCGAGTTCAGAAACTTAACAGGGTAGTGAACTATTTGATCCACATCTGGAGCAGGGCCAATGGATTTATAGGCGACTTCTTCACTGGGCATACGGTCCAATAGTCATTGATTCAGTGTATGAACAACAACGTTTCGTGTGTGGGGCCAGTATTGCCTGTTGTGACAACCAATCAGTGTCTCCATAATTTTGTGAAAAAGAGGGGAAATATCCCTGAGCAATCACGTGGTAGAATAAAGATACTAATGAGGAAGTCAACATGGGATGGAATTAGCAAAATGTACCAATGAACTAATGTTATAGCAAATACATATTTTGTGGAGCAACCATCCCAGGTTGTAAGGCCTAAGTCACATTTGCTCTACGGCGAGGATACGGCGGCCGTACGCCCTCTGAATTGACTGGACGAGGAAACGTGCGCGGCCGCAGAGTTTCTGCGGTGGCCTCAGGTGGCCCTACGCCGTTTGGCTATATTATACAGGCCGTAGAGGTCGCCGTGGAATTATAGCGCGGAGTTATAACTTTTTTCATTTCTACGTTCGCCGTAGCAATTCGACAAGCCGAAACAAAAGAACTGGTAAAAAAAAAAAAAAAAGACCCACTCGTTACCATCCGTCTGGCCGCACGTTCGCCTGAGGGCCCCCTGCGTCCCCCTGCCGTCGCCTTGCGGGCACCTTGCGTTTGCCTTGAAAATTATATGGCCGCCGCAGGAACGCCCTAAGGTCACCGTGCAACATCAAATCAAAGACCGTACGGCACCCCCACGTTTTCGGTCTCCACAATTTATAAATACGCCGTGCGGCTCCCCGAAAAATAAAAACATATGTGATTGCTACATTGTGTGACCGTGGAAATACTGCGGCCGCCCTATAATTGCTAGTGGCCGTAGATTTTGTAGACCCCACGGCCGCCGTGGCAAATGTGACTTAGGCCTAAACCCACTTAGACTCCAATTTCCCCACCAGTAAACCCCCTTAGACTCCGATTTTATAAATAGCGTGAACAAACTTTGATAGCATCATGGAAATTAAGTATTTTTTAAAGGTTATCAGTTCGGATGCAGAGTTTCAATTATTGAGTATAGTGAGTGTCTCATGAGATGTAATCATTGTAAAATGAGTGATAGAATAGTGGTCAAATTAGGAGATGAGTTTGAAAAGGCGAAGAAGTACGCTAAATACTCCCTCCTTCCACCGCTAAGACCTCGCTTGTCGACAACTCCATTCTTCTAGCGCCCGCTAGTTAACAGAAGACCACAGATGAGCCTCTGTGGTGATACGCCTGATTACCCTCCAAAGCCTGCTGGCCAGCCGTTCAGCTTCGGTTGAAACAGAAGAGCGCGTCAGCTATGTAGCGCAGTAGCAAAACTTCGCCTAGCATTTCTTTGTATACGAGAAAAACTCAGACGTGGATTTCGAGCTGAGAAACGCTTGTTGGTGGCCAGCAGTGAAGCTGTAAATGTTACATTTTTTGTAATTACGGAAAAAACGGTTCTAAAGTACTGATTTCGCACAGGAGAATACTATGCTCAGGTTAGGTATATAAGGTTTTGAGAGCTCCGTCTAGATCCCTGCTCCCCTATAGATAATGGAAACTTGGTCCCCCCCTCGCTCCTCCCCGGAACATTTATTTTTTTTGCCATTCTTACATGGTTTTAAGTGATATTCAACCCCCCCCCAAAAAAAAAAGTCACCCCCCCCAAAAAAAATTAATGAGTAGATCTTTTTTTGCCATTTCTACATGTTTTTAAGTGCATTTTACAACCCCCCCCCAACACAACCAAAAAAAAAAAAAAAAAAAAAAAAAAAAAAAAAAAAATGGAAAAGAGAAAAAAAAAAAAATAAAAAAAATAAATAGACAACAAAAAACTTATATATAATAAAAAATAATCAACAAAAAATTTCAGTATTTCAATTATTGATATTCATATATGATTTTAATAGCAATATCAAAAACCAAAAGAAATAATAATAAAAGGCCCCCCCCCCCCCCCCCCCCCCCCCCCCCCCTTACAAAACCAAAAAAAAACAACCAACAAAACACCACACACCCAAACACCCCCCACCCCCCCCCCCCAAAAAAAAGTTGGAAGAAAGAACTATAACTCTGTCAGCACTGTTGACATCATATTTAATGAATAAGATATAAGGTTCACTTGAGTGACCCAGCAGTATTGGCGGCGGAGGTTTTGCACTCTCCCGAGTGCTCCCCTCTAGTTTCCTTTCTAATGTTTTTATCTACCACACTATTTTTTATACGCCCGAATATATATATATTATATATATATATATATATATATATATATATATATATATATATATCGGGCGTATTATGTGATACCGGTCGTCCGTCCGTCTGTCTGTCTGTCTGTCCGTCCGTTCCTGTCCGCATTCTAACTCCCAAAGTTTTCAACTTTCACGTTTCATATTTGGTACATAGGTACAGACTGTGGAGACGGTGTGTCATGACATACGTTCGTCATCTAAAGTGGTTGCCATGGCAACCAGGATGCTGTTTTCCATGTAGTAGCACAATTCTGTATATACCTTCTGTTAGGGCGTATATTGTGCTCACTTGCGCTCTTGTTACTGATTACAATATACAAATACATATATTGCTTTATAATTATACTTCACTGCAATGCTTTATAAAAAATATTAATTATTACTCGTCTTTTAAAAACGATAAATGTATAAACAGGCGAGCATTGGGTGGCTTTGACACCAACTCTGGTTTTTAATGGTGTGAACAAAGTTTGGTACATTGTGGGTGATGAAAGTTGTGGTCAAGTTTCATCAAAAGTGTGTGTGTAATTTCGGAGAAGAAAGCAAATAATATTTGGGAGCCACTCGCCGCCCACCCTCCCCCCCCTCCAAGTATACCCGAGACCCCGATTTTTTTAATGTCATGAACAATCTTTGAGACATCATGTGTGATGAAAGTTGTGGTCGAGTTTCATCGGAATTGTGTGTGTAGCTTCTGAGAAGAAAGGAAATACCTATTTTGGAAGGCAACCCCCCCTCCATAGACCACCTCAGACCCCAATTATTTTAATGCCATGAACAAACTTCTTCCTGTCCAGGCTGGAGTTCCTCAAGGTAGCGTTCTGGGCCCTGTTGTTTTTCTGGTTTCCATCAATGATCTCTCCGACTCTCGGGAAAATTATCTTTATCTCTTTGCTGATGACTCCACCCTCTGCCGGACCATCTGTGATCCCTCAGATCAGCAAGTAGCAGCTTCTTTGCTCTCTGCAGATTTGGATAAAATCACAAGCTGGTCCAACACTTGGAACATGTCTCTCAATCCTGACAAATCTCACACTCTCACTAAATCTCTCCGAAAGGACCGTCTGGACCCCCCGCCCCCTCCCGTCTACTTTCTCAACAATCCGCTTGAAGAAGTAATTTCATTCAAGCTTCTGGGTCTCACTATCTGCTACGATCATTCCTGGGAAAGACACATTTCCAAGCTGGCCTCCAAAGCTAGTTGCCATCTTCCATCGTGCAAAGTCCTTCCTTGGCACACCTGAGCTCCTGACCACATCCCCCCTATATTTCCGCAGGACGCTTAAGGTCACCGAGCAACCCCCTTCTGGTAAAACTACCAAAATCAAGAATCACTGCTCACCTTCACTCTTTCATTCCTCCTTTTTCTCACCTTTGGAAAAAACTCCCACACTCTCTTCAATCCCACTCTTCCCTCCAGGTCTTCAAAACAGCTGTTCACCACCATCTCTTATCTTCCCCCATCCAAAACCATGATCTTTTCTACCCCATTAATCCACCTCCTTCAAACTCCCTGCTTTCCTTCCTGAAAGTCCCTGTTGTGTAAGGATCTGAAAGTCCCTGTAGTGTCCATTTTGTTTGCCCTGTGTACTCCGCCCCATCCCTCTCCCTTCGATAGATCTCCTCGTGTGTCTGTTCCCCACTGTTTTGTGCTTCCCTCTCCCGTCCCTCTTGTCTCTTGCTCCCCTTGTTGTACATTCTGCATGTTAGCTCTTCTACAAGCCTCGACAATGTATACAAAAACAAAACATAAAAAACCTTTAGTACATCATGGGTGATGAAGGTTGGGGTCAAGTTTCATCAAAATAGTGTGTGTAGTTTCTGAGGAGAAAGCAAATACCTATTTTGGGGGGAGCAACCCCTCATAGATCCCCTGAGAGCCCGATGTTTTTTTAATGCCATGAACAAACTTTGATACATACCTGGTGATAAAGGTTTTGGTGAAGTTTCATCAAAATCGTGGATGTAGTTTCAGAGAAGAAGTTATAAGTGTTTTTGGATGGACAGACGACACGCCATCCCATAAGCTCCCTGGAACTAGGTTCCAGGTGAGCTAAAAACGAATTTAGTACAAACGGGTACAGTGGTAATAAATAATTTGGATGCTAAAGATCCTGGATAATCACACAGCAGTCTGTGCAGATAATAGTTGAAGCACCTCCGATAAATACAATTTTAGTAAAAGTTGGACTGTAATCGTACAGTACCAAATGAGTATCAGAATAATGGAATAAGATATGATTCGTCCTTATAGTAGTGATAGAAGAAGACAAAGTGGAATGAATGTTAATCTTTCCCTGAAGATTTTATATTCACGGGTCAACGTCAAAGTACTTCCAGCTTACAAAATAACATTCTACAAATGATTAAGAGCGCACTTGTCAGTTATGACAATAAAATATGATTCATCCTTTCAGTAAAAGACAAAGTGGAAAAGATAAAGATCGAAGTTTTGAGGAAGGTGATTTTGGCAAATTAGCCTTGATAGGTACGATTACTAAGAACACACAGAAACGCCTATTATCTTTTTATCTATTGTATAAATAGTATAATATAAAGCTCTTTCTAACCACTGACTGGCTCACTGACTCACTCACTGCCAAATATTAACCAGAGAGTTGGTGTCAAAGCCACCCAATGCTCACCTGTTTATACATTTATCGTTTTTAAAAGACTAGTCTAATAATATTTTTAATAAAGCATTGCAGTGAAGTCTGATCAAAATAATTTTAAAGCAATATATGTATTTGTATATTGTAATCAGTAAAAAATAGTGTGGTAGATAAAAACATTAGAAAGGAAATAACTTGCACCAAAATCTTTAACATTTTCACGCTCACGCTGGGGGTATCGCTATAGCTCTCTGTTCTTCGAACAGGCGAGCTAAAAATCGGTACCTTCCGGGTGACGTAGAAAGTTGAAATTTTGCATGCCAATGGACAAAGCTGACATTACATGGGAAAAATCACAGAATCGTCAAACAATATCCATAAATGAAAATATAAATAAATGATTTTTTTTTAATGTTGGTGAGTGACCCGAGACAATGAGGAAGCATGATAATTTTGTGTGCTGATTGACATCAAAGCTGATACACCAGGGGAAAAAAAATCACAGAACTGTCAGAAAGCATCCGTAAATGAAAATATAAATAAATGAAAATAAATAAATTATGTAAGCATACGAACCATGCTTCCCCATTGTCTCGGGTCGCTCACCTGCATTTGATTTTTCACTTATTTATATTGTAAGCATACCCCGCTGGTATATGTACATATATATAAATGAGGATCATCCTATGCTGTTCTACAGTAACTAAATTTATATCAAACAAAAAGCTTACTTTATTCTGCTCCTCCAATGTTTTGATTATTTCTGCATTATGTTTATCCTGTTCTTCTTTTGCCCTTTTTTGCTCTTCAAACAATCGATCTCGTGCTTCTTGTTCTGAAAATAAAAACAGTGTTATGAAAGCACATTAGTTTGGCGAAGAAAGAGCAAGAAGGGAACATCTGTTTCATGCAAAGAGTGCTGTCCTGTTGATGGGTCCATGAATGTCAACCATCGCACTGAGGGTCTTTGACCCTTGTTGGTGGTCAATTGGTCTTTATACATGACATTGCGAGTGGAGAGCATTTGTGCACCTATCCACACTCTAAAAGTGGGACACACTGTTATAATTTAATGTTCTCCAAAGGGCTGGTCAAACACTTTCCGAAACTGGCAGTTTGTCTGAGCACATGCAAGGTGGGAAGACGTTTCCTGTAATTAAATAATATGGGGATGAGGAAGACAATAATAATAATAATAAATGGACCAGACATGACAGTCAAAAGACAAACAAATAGGGAAGAAGGGAACACACATTTATGGTGCAAATGAAAGAACTAAAACCCAACATATGGCGACATAAATACCGGACCTTCTTTTGACGTCTGGTTTCCGGTTCTTGAGCCATGGTGGTATTCTGCATGGTCTTTGCTGACTTTCTCAAAGATAAGTTTTCCCGGTCATTTTTTGTTGCGTTTTAACTGTTAATTTGTTGTCTCCATGTTTACTGTGTGTTTCTAGTTAGGTTTTGTTTTAAAATTTGTGCCAATTTGTGAGTATTTGTCAGACTTTTCACATAGGGTTCCTTGAAGCCTACCCCTTTCTTTGTTTGTGTGCATGATCGTATTTTTTGCAATTTCTCCTTATCACCTTCATTTTTTGTTTTCACCATAATCCCTTTTACACTCTTTCAAATCCTCCCAACTATACCCTCTGTAAAATGAATTTTTTAATTTTTTCATTTTTTATTTTTCCCCCCTTTTACTATCTCACTATCTGCCAAGATCTTTCCTGCCATAATCTGCCATGATCTTTCCGAGGAAAGTCACATTTCCAAGCTGACCACCAAAGCTAGTCGCCGACTGGTCATCCTCCATCGCGCAAAGACCTTCACCTTCCATGGCACACCTGAGCTCATAACCACATACAAAGCTTTCATCTGCAGCGTGATGGAGTACTGCTCTCCACTCTGGACTGGTGCTACTGGCTCACACTGAGCTCATCTTCATGCTGTGAAACCAAGGCTTTTATGATCATTGATATCTCCTGCGATGAAGCTGAGTCTTTGGGTCTCTCACTCTCTCACTGCAGGAAGGGTGGTGGTCTGTCTGTCTTCTACCATCTCCTCTCCGGCCTTGCCCCCCCCCCCCATTGCTCTGTTGGTGCACTGTTCCCCTACATTTCTGCAGGGCACTCCAGGTCCGCCAACAACCCCCTTCTGGTGAAACTGCCAAAATCAAGAATTGCTGCTCACCTTCACTCTTTCATTCCTCTTTTTTTCCCACCTCTAATGCAAACTCTCACACTCTCTTCAATCCCACTGTGCCATCCAGGTCTTCAAAACAGCTGTTCACCACCATCTCTTATCTCTTCCCCCATCCAAAACTATAATCTTTTCAACCCCCATTAATCCACCCTGAACCCACCTCTTTCAAATTCCCTGCTTTCCTTTCTGAAAGTCACTGTAGTGTCCATATGGTTTACCCCATGTACTGTGCCACATCCCTCTCCCTTCCACACATCTCATAGTGTCTCTGTTCCCTTCTGTTTTGTACTTCCCTCCCCTGTCCCTCTTGTCTCCTGCTCCCTTTATTACATGTTCTTTGTTTTAGCTCTTCTACGAGCCTAGATAATGTGCACACAAAAAAACAAAACAAAGGGGAACATCACAGGCGATGACTTGAATAGACACAATCTGGTCTTGGGCTGTAGCTTGATGGCACCATGCAGGCTGGTGCTGCATGGGGCTGGAGATTGGAGGGGCGTTGGCTGGGAGATGCAATGATGATGAGGACAAGATGGCCTCCGAGGTCTCTCAATGGTCCACACAAGAGCAGCGACGAAGCAGAGAGAGATGGAATGTCTGATGTCTCTTTGTCTGGAAGAAACAGTACCGCGCAGACATGGTTCCTATAC
>CM068966.1:47271172-47284372 GCA_035128595.1 Eptatretus atami
ACACCTAAAAGCACGGGGATATCCCCCCCCACCCTTCCCCCCACTGGTCGCACTGCTGTGCTGGGCAGAGAGCCCCTGTAAAAGCATTCCGCTTTCATCCAGAGCCCTCTGCAGCTAACCACACTACCATGGCCTGCAGTCCTTGGCCAAACAACCCATGTTGTTTCCATCCGAAGTGCCTTTACGTTAAGTGCCACAAGCCTTCCACATTGCCTTGCCTTTCGACAAGAGGTTTTACCCAACACGTCCTTACCCTATACTGCTCTATGATGGATAGTCGCCGTCACCTCAAGGCACATATTTCAAATGACTTAACTCTGGCGTGTCCCAAATAGAGGTTTAAATGTAACCTACTCAAGCACATAGACCTAGCTCTTTTTAACACATTATAGCTATGGATCCTCCCTCTTCCTCCTTCCACATAACTGTATGGAGCAGTTGAAACGGTCTCTCATCGGATTATAAATTTTAGACACACTTGCTTGGAGGCCCAGTCGAATACCACAGGAATACCACAACTTTCGGTTTCCCTCCATAAGAGTGAATACCACAGGTCATTGTGCTTTATTCAGCCAAGATAATTTGACTCTGTATCTTCTTGGTGATAAAAACCGAAACCCAAACTCCATGATCTGGTCTTCAAGCATTTCAATGTGTTGCTGCCATCCGCATACCACACGCCGATTTTTAGCCAATCCAGTGCACACACAGCTGAACGGGTCTTCAGCCAGTAAAGATTGAAAGCAAAGCAGGTATTAACATGTAATCATATAAACAAGTAACAATGAATAATTCCCTTTTATGGTATTATTGGTTCATCACCTTGCTGAAGTTTCTGCTGCGCGTCCATCATTTTGTCCATGGAAAGGATGTGGTTGGAATCCTTGTTTCTCTCAATCAAAAATGTCATCAGTACATGAATTGCCTGATATATAAGAACAAGAAATTGGTGAAAAGAAAAAAGAAAAACTATCCCATTTTTCATGCAATTCAATAAGTACACTCCACTACTAGCACCATAAAATACAATGCAATATAGGTCAATGACCACGGGGTAAGGTGGGTTTCAAAAAGCTAAGGCAATAAAATGTATTCGTATTCAAGGTCAAGGCTCATGGAAGAGCAAAGTGACAGAGGGAAAAAGGCAACAAATTGATAGTGGGGCAGTGGGAGACCATAGGACACATGAAGCAAGGGAATCAACAAACAGGAAAAGAGGAGAGAGGAATGGAGGAAACACGATAACAGTCGAAGTAAGAGGGCTGAATTAATAGGAGTTGAAAAGATCATGCATAAGGATGGGAGATGACATGAGATGGAATACACTGCCTGCAGGTAGCCCTGGAGGGAAAGGGGTGATTGACCGTTTCTGTCAGGCAGTTCCACAGACGAGGGGAAAGAGGTGGGGAATGGGGGATAAATAAACAGAGTTGAGGTGTGCATGAGTCTGCATTATTATAATAATGGAAGAACTTCAACACAGGAATGTGCCACAAGGCCAAAGCTGATGCTATGAATGCCAAACAATTCAAATAACTGACCAAATACAGCATTGCTTATCAGGAAGAACTCAAATAGACAAAGATAGAGTCGCGCTATCCTTCTTAAATGCTGAGTATCAAGGAAGAAAGTAGCACGTACCATTTTAACATCTTTTGTATGACTTGGTCAAGGGTTCGAACCACTTATCTCCCAGACTCAGAGCAGACACTCTAACCATGACTCCACTGAGTCTTGATTGTGGGTGTTCAACCAGAAGGGGGTTACTGGAAGAACACATAACATCTGGAATATCTGGAGAGGATCGGAGAGTTGAGCGATAATTATGTGAGAGCAACAAGTAAATTGTACTTCGACCTTACTGCGGGAGATATTGCTATAGTTGAGAGCTTCAGATTCTCCAGGAGACAGATGAGATGCTGGGGAGCTAATCTGTGGAGAGAGCAGTACTCCATTGAGCTACAGACAGAGCCCCTTTAGGCTGTCAGTAGTTATGATTTTTCAAGAAATTATTTTGAACAACAGAGAATACCAAGTCTACGGCTGAGTTTGGAAGCCAGCTTTGCTATATGGTATTCCCAAGGAAGGTCATGACTGATGGTAAGGCCTAAAAGTTCAAGAAACCCTTCCAACAGCTGACCATGGAAATAGATTGGTCGGTTTGTTTGATGATCATTCCAGAGCGATAGGATGAGACTGTGGGACTTGTCAGGATTAAAAAAACAAACATGTTTCATCTGTCAGAAGAGCACCTAATCTATTCCAGATCAGAGAGCGACTCAAATTCTATCTTCCTGTTGGTGGGACTGTGTACGAGTACTGTACGACACAATGTGGAGTGAAAGAATACACCATCGGAAAGGTCTGGACTTTTTCTTCTTGTTGTTTATTTTATTTTTTACATGATCTAAAGCTCGTAGTGGAGCCGCTTTTCTTTTTGTAAATATTTGTAAAGGAATTTTTTTATTATTACAACTTGATGTAAAGTTTTGCATTGAAATAAGTGAAAAAATGATTGCCAACATAAATATACAGGTGTTTGAAGTGAAGAACAGACCTGTTCTCCAAGACCTTCAGTGCCACGAAACGCTGTGGAAATGGCGTCCAGCTCCTCCTTGTATCTCTGGTGAGCACCTCCCCATTCAAACGCCCCACTTTCGTACTGCTCTTTCAGGGGCTGGTAAAGTTCTGCAAGGCGCTTCTCACTTCGATTCGTTGAAGTCTGGCAGTTTACTTGGAGCCATGTTTCATACTCTCTCATCAGGGTTTTCTGAACAACAGGCAGACAGACTTCATTAAAACATGGAATTGCAAACACAAACTGAATGAAAAAGATAAGCAATTCATAACGAGAGGTTATATGGTACTGCAGACATGAAGAGCATGGTGGATAATATAAAGTAAATAATAATGTTGTATATTGCACTTCTCTGAAAGTCAGTTTTGAGCTTGTTTGACCCAAGGTATAATATATATATATATATATATATATATATATATATATATATATATATATATATATATCCCACATTAATGAGCATCAATTCCTGTCTTTTTGTCAACCTATGCAATCTTGCAGTCACAACTTGTCTGTCTGCCATCTTTAACATGCAAAGACAAAATCACAACAGTTTGTTGAAAGTTCTAATGTGTCTGGAATTGATATCATTAACAATACATGGACACTCAATGTCATCACCAAGACTAGCTGCTCAAAGGGAAGTCCAAATACAATTCCCAATTCGCCTCATTCCTCTACGTAGACACCTGAAATATTTTATAGTCACAAAGAAGTCCCTGATAGGTCAACGGTTATCCTTACATTCAATTCCTCCTCGTACTTGCGCTCACTGTCCAACACGGAATTATCTTTGAAAAGGAGCACAGCCCTCTCTGTGGCTCGGCCATGTGCTGTGTTGAGGTCCGTGGTGGTTAATGGGAGGCTATTTCTGATGGCCTCCATACACTGCTTGTACAGTTCTGTGCTTTGCTCCAGGGCCTCTTTGTTGGCAGCAGAGCTGATGCTGGTTGTAGCATCCTCGATGCATGGTATGACACCCTTACGTTGTGCCTCCACATATTGTGATGCTAAAGCCATGAAACCTGCAGTGCATGTAAAACAACCATCCAAATGTGTTACCTTCTTAACAAGTATCACCGGTAAAAAATAGGAATCGCTACCAAGGTATTCTTCTGAAAGAGAAGATGGGAAAAGGGAAGAAGGTTGGAGTTTGGGGTCAGTCTGAGTCTGGGAGGTCAGCGGTTTGAAATTGACCCTGATCGAGTCATAATCCATCTGCAACGTTTTGAGATATTGTGCTATATATCATTTTTGGCCCTATCTCTCAATGGTGAAGAATCACTTTTAAAATTCTCAGATCCGGATCCGGATCTTCACCAAAATTAAGTATTGCTGTCCTTGGCTGGACACTACAAACACAAAAATTTCAAAACGATTGCTTGAAAACTTTGGCCAAAAATTGTGTGACAAACAGAGAGACAGACAAACGATGCAGACCAACATATTTGGGAAAAAAAAATTTCACCAAGTAACAAGGGTGAAAACATAACCTCCTCTGTCCACCTTCAGTGGCGGAGGTAATTAAGCTCGAATCATTCGTTGTTACCATGACACTTTTGTGCAATGGTATTGTTTTTCATAAAAATACCGATTTTAAAAAACAAACATGGAGTATGATTCCGTATTATCATCATTACACCAATTTGAAGCACCATCTCTCGCTTCAGGAAATGAGGAGAATCATAGTCACTGCCCATTTCAATGAATTTGTCAACACGAGGCTCACCAATCTTCCATGCAAACATTTGTTCAGTTTTGCAAATAAATAAATAATCATGAGGATATGTCTAACAGAAGGTAAGCAAGCAACTAAAAGATTGTTGCTGCAGTCATGAGCTTGCTTGTTCTCTGCATGCAATGCCAGGTCTTGGTTGTCCTCAATCTTTCTGGCTGGAGGATCAAGCAATGTTGGAAATGGCAAATTTTACAAGCTTCACTTCAGGCTGTTCAAAATGAATTGCTTCAAAGAAACATCACTGTATATTAGATACCATACTGATGGTGAGTGTTTTGGTGGTGGAATCGGCATAGCCTTGCTGCATTGCTCTCACTAGTGCGAGTTCAGCTTCCATGGTTGATCAGTGGTTAGTTAGTTCCACACCCTATGATAGATTTGGTGACATGTCTGCGATACCATACTGGAATAAATAGTTTAATCTGCAAGGCCATAATGCCCATTGAAAGTGGCAGTTTCACTCTGAGAAAGTGAGGTGTTCATCACTGGGTGTGAACACCCCAATGCTATCTGAAGTTTAGGCCTCCATCATCATAGATATGGTGTTTGTAAAGCTCCTACGAGGATGTTATAACCCTTACAGCAACAACAAGCACAACCTGTATATCTGATCCATTGTTGTTGTCTATCCATTTTATAAGGCTCTTTCTTCTTCAAAAACTAATCATTTAACAAATTGAAATTATATCAATTAAGTAAAACCTGCTTTCTAAATATCTGTAATGATGTATTTGAAGCCAAAAGCATCCCACACCCTCTCTACTCTCCCAGTATTATGCCCCCTTTCCGCTTCCCCAGCGCACGTCTCACCCCCTGTCCTCCCTGCCCTCCTTTCAGTTTCCTCAGTGTGTCATCCCCTCTCCATTTCCTCAGCATCCTGCCTCCTCTGTGATTCCTCAGTGTATTCCCCCCTCTCTGTTTCCTTTGTGTTCCTTCCCCTCCAATGATGACATTTAATGTATGTCTCCACCTCTGCCAACAAGGACCACACATCACAACTCTGTCATCCTCATATGCAGTGATTTCAACTGTCACCAATTTGGCTTGGTTTGGTGTTGGTACTTCTTCAACCAGCCATTGAATTGCAGCAAACGATTCTATGACTCCATTGGCCTCATCCAATCAGTGAACTTTCTGATTAAGATTTCTCCCAGTGGCACATCCTCCCTTCTGGACCTGGCAATGATGGATTATCCGACTAATATCTCCTGTTCCTCTTCTGCTCCAATCTGATCATGTGCTTGTGAGAGTTAACATTTCTCTGGCTTTTGTCAGAGAGCTGCCTCAGCACCTCAGAGTTTGACAGTTAACTCAAGCTGACTAGCAGTTACTGCAAGCTGCCCTCTCATGACAAGACTGATTCTTCATTTTCACCTCTCCTTCAACACAGGGCTTGCTTTCCCTGATGTACAGAATAATATGATCTTGTCTGCAGTTATCATACACATCCTCCTGAACCTGGTACTCAGAATGCTGTGGTGAGGTAGTTGCCTTCAAACAACTTGCCTTCTCTTCTTGGAAGGCAAATTCAACCGAAATCAAGCTCAGATCATTCCACAAAGTGTAGAACAAGTGTGTGTGCACACTCAGGAAAGCTAGAAAATAGCATCTGCCAACCTCAAAGTTGAACTCTCAAATGTCTCTCCTTCATTGAAGACCTGGTAGCATCTTGATAAATCTGTCTCTGGTGCAGTAGGCTCCACCTTCATCCCTTCCCTCACTTCAAATGGCACCACAGCTGAGTATGCTCATGAGAAGACCGAATGTCTCACTTCTGTGTTTGCGTGCAAATCTTGTGTCCCCAACACCTCACTCCCTCCAGCAACCCTACCCTCATGTATGCAACTGCTCCTAGAGACTGTCTTTCTCAACTGAGGAGGTGGATTGGTTTTTGACAAACCTCGACTCCGATTCTGCGACAGGCCCAGATGGAATCAGTGCACATGTCGTAAAAACCTGCTCTGCTGCTTTTGCTCATCCTCTTTCTGCTCTGTTCACTTGATCTTTATCTTTGAGTCCGTTTCCATCTGCCAGGAAGTTAGCCAACATCACTGCAATGCACAAACATGCAGCAAAAACGGATCCTCTTAACTACAGGCATATTAGCTTGCTTCGATTTATAAGCAAGGTTTGGTATCCATCATTACAGTTGACATCAAATCCTTTCTTTTCTCCAACGGCCTGATCTCAGATCAGTTTGGTTTCAAGACCTGGTCATTCTACCCTGGACATGATGCTTCTACTCTCCCAACAAGAGATGGAAGCCCTCAATTTCAGACATGAAATTAGGGCTATCTCTATGGACATATCCCGAGCATTTGATACATTGTGGCACCCTGCCTTGATCACTAAATTATCAGCTTATAACATCCAAGGCCACCTTCTCTCCTGATCACTGATTTCCTCCACTCCCAGTCATTGTTTAGCTCTTAACTGGACACTCTCATCTCATCTCCTCACCCTGTCAAGGCTGGAGTTCCTCAAATCAGTCTTGGGCCCAGTCTTGTTCCTCATCTTCATCAACGATCTTTCTGGTTCCCTGGAAAATTACTACTGATCTCTTTGCTGATGATTCCACCCTCTGTCACATCATCTCTCATCCTACAGAGAGGCAGGCAACAGACTCTTCCCTCCCTGTAGAGGGTGACTCTCTCCCTGTCTCTCAGAAAAGGACCATCTGGAAAACCCTTCCATATAATGAAAAAACAAACCAGTTGAAGAGGTTAAGTCACTCAAACTGTTTGGTCTCACCAAGAGCCATGAGCTTTTTTGGGAAGATAAAAATTCCAAGATGGCCTGCAAAGCCAGCCACCAACTGGGCATCCTATATCATGCAATAGGTCTTTCCTTGGCCAATCTGAACTTTTGATAACCTAAAAAGTCTTCATTTGCAGCTTTGTAGAGTACTACGCTACCCTTTTTGCTGGCACCCCTGCCTCACACCTTGCCCTGTCTGATGCTGTGTAAAGCAAGGCTCTCAAAATCATTGGGATCTCCCGTGATGAAATTGAGTGCCTCGGCCTGTTACTTTCAAATTACAGACAGGATGGTCGCCTCCCTATATTCTACTGACTCCTTTTTGGTCTTGCACCCTCGACCCTCTCTTGGCTCTGTCCCTCACAGGTTTATGCATTTTGAGGGCCTTGCACATGTTCTGCCAGTAACCTTCTTGTTAAACTCCCAAGACCCAGGCTCACTGTTAACCTCCACTCATTTTTTCCTCTTTTCTCTCATTTATGAAGTCAACTTCCCCAGTTTGTTCAATCACATTCTTCCCTCCAGGGCTTCAAGACATCTCTTCAGCACTACGGCAGGTGATCCCCCAACCATACTCATGATCTAATTTACCATAAATGATCCCATGCCCAAGCACTCCCATTTTTCAGGTTATTGGGATTTTTTCCCTCATACTTCCTCACCTATGTTTTCATTTGTTAGTTGTCAATTGGTTTGTTCCTTTTCTGTTTCATCCCCACTTTCCCCTCCTCTTCTTGCTGTGTTTCATTCAACTTGTGTGCAGCTTGTCCACTCCCATGTGTCCTTCTCCCCCTCCTGTTGATCTCACTCTCACCTCAACTCTGCTGTTGGTGTTTCTCCCTTTCCAGTTTGTTCCATTCAATTCTGCTTTCCCTCTTCCACGAGCCTCGGCCATGTAAATAAAAACAAACTCTGCAGGCTTGGTTGGCCTAAAGACCTCCTCCAGCGTTAGAAGTTCCATCAAGGGAAATCAAATAAATGCAATAATGTCTATCCAAAAGGGGAAAATAAAACATTGCCATCATGATATATATATATATATACATATATTGTTACTTTTAAGGCAGAGAGGGTTTTTTCACCTTCAGTGTCATTCAATTTCAAAAATAAAAAAATTGATAACACGCTGAATGAAAATGTCAGGCTTACGTTTCCCGTTCATCACTGTTCCCTGGATGTTTTTAACTGGCGTCTTCAATAGAACAAACTTCTTAAAATTGTCTGCTGTTTTTACAAACTGCTGGTTTATTTGGTCCTCAGAAATGCTCTCCAAACATTGCATGTTTTCTGGAGATGCTGGAGGGGGGAACACGAAGCATCTTCTGTTCTGCAACCAAAAAAATAAGAAGCAAAGATGTGATCAACATTTGAAGAATGAAAGGAAAACAGGCTTCCAAGGAATTGTGTTTATCAATTATATCAGAATTTCTCAACTACACATCTGATGGAAATCACAGGACTGAGATACAGACACAAGGAGATGAAAACAAAACTTTTTGATTCACGGCAACAACACTAACAAGGAACATTATGAGTACCATCGCGGTATCAATGCCAGTCCAAAACATTTTCACTAAGTTTCAAAAAAAAAATTCAAATAGAAAACCAATATACCTTGACTAGTTCGGTCAATCAAGGAGGAAGGTGATGCATTGGTGTTTATGTCACTGTGAGGTTTGGCTTAATCATGAGGTGTTCCTTATCCCAAATCATGCTCGCTCGGTTGGACATGGTGGCGCAGTGCCTCGATAACCAAAGCAGATGGAAAATGATTCCCATTGTAGGTATTACGTTTCAAATGTTCCCATTCTTGGTTGTTTTGTATCCTCTCCTCAATGTACATGGCAAATACTGTATGTTGAAGAATACAATATAATGCCATGAACATCTTTCTACTTCTCTCTCTCCCTACATTTTTCTTTTGATCGATCTCTATATCTCTATTTTATATATATATATATATATATATATATATATATATATATATATTTATATATATATATATATATATATATCTATCTATAATTCCAGCAATCTCTGTGTGTGTGTGTGTGTGTGTGTGTCTGTCTGTCTGCGACCGCCGTTTCTCGAAAACACCGTCCGATCTGATTGAAACTTGCCAGGAATTTTGCCGGGGCCCCGCAGATGTGCCTTTGAATACAATATAATGAATCAATATAATTATAATATATATATATATATTAATATCTATCTATAATTCCAGCAATCTCTGTGTGTGTGTGTGTGTGTGTGTGTGTGTGTGTGTGTGTGTGTGGTGTGTGTTTTCTGTCTGTCTGCGACCGCCGTTTCTCGACAACCACCGGTCCGATCTGATTGAAACTTGCCAGGAATATTGCGGGGCCCGCAGATGTGCCTTTTCGAGGTTTGATATCAATCGGACAAACGGTTCCCAAGTTACGGCCATTTATCTGTCGACCAATGACAAGACACGGTGCTATGACATCACGAATGACGTCACAATTAATGTTTATTTATTTTATTATTTTATTTTATTTGCACGATTGACGGTCCGATCTGATTGAACTTGCCAGGAATATTGCTGGGGACCGCGGATGTGCCTTTTCGAGGTTTGATATTAATCGGACGAGCGGTTCCCAAGTTACGGCCATTTATCTGTATACCAATATCTGCGAGAGAGATAAGAGGGGGACGGGAGAGGGGGGATGAGAGTGGGAGCGAGAGAGAGGGGCGAGAGAGGAGGGGGAGAGAGGAATGGCGAGACAAAGGGGGAGAGAGGGGGGCGAGAGAGAGGGCGAGAGAGGAGGGGGGAGAGAGGAGGGGGGAGAGGGAGGGGGGAGAGAGGGGGGGGAGAGGAGGGGGGAGAGAGGGGGCGAGACTAGGGAGAGAGAGGGGGGCAAGAGAAGGGGAGAGAGAGGGGGGAGAGAGAGGGGGGCAAGAGAGAGGGGGCAATTCTTCAACACAATTCTTCTTCGTTTGATATGACGTCACAATTGACGCTGGGGACCTGAGTATGTTTCCCAAGTTATGGCCATTTATGATATGGTTGGTCCAATCTAATTGAAATAATGCCCCAATCCAGTCGTCGTTTACGCACCTACGGGCCCGCCCCTACGGGCCCGTACTAGTATCTATAATTCCAGCAATCTCTGTGTGTGTGTCTGTATGTGTGTCTGTCTGTCTGCGACCGCCGTTTCTCGACAACCACCGGTCCGATCTGATTTAAACTTGCCAGGAATATTGCCGGGGACCCGTGGATGTGCCTTTTCAAGGTTTGATATTAATCGGACGAGCGGTTCCCAAGTTACGGCCATTTTATTGCTTTTTACAGTGTTGGAAAGGTGTATATATCGCAGCTGAAGTGTCGTTCCACCTTATCATGCCATTTTTCCCCAAAGATATCTCAGAATAATGATAACAGCATATTAATAATAATAATAGCACAATAATTGGCAGTAATAAAAGAATAATGTGATACAATGACCAATGTCTGTCAACCAATAATGACCTTATATTGTCTGTCAACCAATAATGACCAATAACGTCTGTCAACCAATGACAGGACACGGTGCTATGACATCACGAATGACGTCACAATTAATGTTTTTTTTTTTTGCACGATTGACATCACAATTCTTCTTCTTCTTCGTTTGGTATGACGTCACAATCGACGCTGGGACATGAGTATGTGCCTTTTCAAGGTTTGATATCGTTCTTCATCCGTTTCAGCTGTTTCCCAAGTGTTTCCCAAGATTTGAAAGCTGTTTTTTCCCAAGGTTTGAATTAATTGTTCAAATTATTAATTAATCCCAGGTTTGAATTTTCCCAAGGGAAACAGCTGTTTCCCAAGGGTTTGAAAGCTGTTTTTTCCCAAGTTTGAATTAATTGTTGTGCTTGGTAGACATTTGTGAATACATTCACAGAGAGAGGGCGAGGAGAGGAGGGAGAGAGGAGGGGGGAAAGAGGGGGGAGAGAGGAGGGGGGAAAAGGGGGGAGAGAGGAGGTGAGAGAGGGGGTGAGACAGGGGGAGTGAGAGAAGGGAGGGAGAGAGGGGGGTGAGAGAAGGAGGGAGAGAGGGGGGTGAGAGAGAGGGTGAGAGAGAGGGAGCGTCACGTCACCTCTCACGTCATTCAAGAGAGGGGAGAGAGGAGGGAGCAGAGAGGGGGACGGGAGAGGGGGGTGAGAGAGGGGAGGGGTGAGAGTGGGGGCGAGAGAGAGGGGCGAGAGAGGAGGGGGACAGAGGAGGGCGGGACCAGGGGGAGAGAGGGGGGCAAGAGAGGGGGAGAGAGAGAGGGGGGCCAGAGAGAGGGGGCGTCACAATTCTTCTTCTTCTCGTTTGATATGACGTCACAATTGACGCTGGGGAACCTGAGTATGTTTCCCAGGTGTTTCCAAGTTATGGCCATTTATGATACGGTTGGTCCGATCTAATTGAAACAATGCCCCAATCCAGTCGTCGTTTATGAGAGCGAAGGAACGAAGCTGCACATACTGGCACGCACCTACGGGCCCGCACTAGTATATATATTTCAGCAGTGTGTGTGTGTGTGTGTGTGTGTGTGTGTGTGTGTGTGTGTGTGTGTGTGTGTGTGTGTGTGTGTGTGTGTGTGTGTGACCGCTGTTTCTCGACAACCACTGGTCCGATCTAATTGAAACTTGCCAGGTATATTGCTGGGACCTGAGTATATGCCTTTTCAAGGTTTGATATTAATCGGTCAAGTGTTTCCCAAGTTATAACCATTTATTTACCAAACCAATGACAGGACACGTTGCTGCGTAGGCGTGGCCGATGGGGAAAGGGCGCCATTTGTTACCAATGACAGGACACGTTGCTGCGTAGGCGTGGCCATTGGGGAAGAGATCCTCAGCCGCGTTCCCCATTACGGGTTACAATGTATGGACTTCCGGATAGTGATGACTTACTGTATTCTAATAATTTCTCGATTTCTTATGCGCATTTATAGATAAACACAATGCCCCAATCCAGTTGTCGTTTATGAGAGCGAAGGAACGGCCTGTGTGGTTGTTTGAAATTTTTAAAAAAAATTTGCACGTACGGCCACGCAGGTACGGCCATGCATGTACGGCCACGCACGTACGAGCACGCGAGAGAGAAGGAACGGCCTGTGTGGTTGTTGTTTCTGGCATGCGGTTTGAAAGTTGTTTTTTTTTGGACGTACGGCCACGCACTTACGGCTACGCACGTACGGGCACACAAGAGTGAAGGAACGGCCTGTATGGTTGTTGTCTCTGGCACGCGGTTTGAAAGTTTTTTTTTTTTGCACGTACGGCCACGCACGTATGGCCACGCACTCGTATATATAAATAAATAATATATATATATATATATATATAAATATATTGTTGCGGCCACGGGTACCGAGACACCAGCTTGTCACTCAGGGGAATTAATCCCGGTTGTCCTCGGTAGAGCCGGAACCTGGGGCCACCGCTCAATAAAATGTTGTGGTACAGTGGGTTGTTTTAGAACCACGAACGCCACGCAGTCAACCACGAGTTCCAGTGTCCGTCTAATTATTCCGTTTAACTAGAGGTCACGTGGTTACCTGAGCAGGGAGCGTGCCCTCGGCAAAGCACCAATGTTATCTCGATTAGATTTTAATTAGGGTGGCCGAGCGTTTTAACCGCTGGTGAGTGCGAGCTATTTTTGGTCAAATCTGTGGTAATTACCTCCCAGTCTATCTCGGTTCAGACAATGCTAGACCAATGAAGGAAAGGACAAACACTGACAGGTTGGAAATTGACAAATGATTTATTAATAATAAAATAAATAAATGGAAAGAACTTTTTATTTTCTGAGGTAAATGAAAGAATGAATTTCAAGCAAAATCAATCAAAATGCCAGGAAAGAGACAAAGAGCAGATGCTTATTAGGGTTGACTTACTTAGAGCTAAACACAGACAAGGGTACCAGCAGATCATTCAGGGGGAGGGGGGGGGAATCGTCTCGCTACCAGAAAGTCGTCCGTGAAGTGAAAACGTCCTGAAATGTGTGCGTGCGTGTCACGTCCGTTGCCAGCACCCAGCTTTGCCGTGCACCCTCTTGCGAACAGCCTTGAATGCCAGTCGACGTCTGGAGGGCACCGATATTGTCTGTCGCGGGTTTAGACCCTGGTGTTGTTGGTGA
>CM068966.1:47291447-47303464 GCA_035128595.1 Eptatretus atami
TGGGCAGGAGTAAAGACCTGAGCAACTTTGACAAGGGCCAAATTGTTATGGTCAGGCGACTGGGTCAGAGCATCTCCGAAATGGCAAGGCTTGTGGGGTGCTCCAGGTCAGCAGTGGTGAGTACCTACCGACAGTGGTCCGAGGAGGGACAAACCACCAACCGGCGACAGGGTGTTGGGCGCCCGGGCTCAGCGATGGCGGCAAGTGGGCAAACGAAGGGCATCGCGCGTCTGCGTCGCGAACCGACGATAGGGTCTACTGTGGAACAAGTCACAGAAAATTTTAATGGTGGTCACGGGAGGAATGTGTCACACTCCACAGTGCATCGCACCCTACTGCATGTGGGGCTCCGTAACCGCAGACCGGTCAGAGTGCCCATGATGACCCCTGTCCACCATCGAAAGTGCCTACAATGGGCATGCGAGCGTCGGAACTGGACCTTGGAGCAGTGGAAGAAGGTCGCCTGGTCCGATGAGTCCCTTTTCTTTTACATCACGTGGATGGCCGTATACGTGTGCGCCGTTTACCTGGGGAAGTGGTGGCACCAGGATGCACTGTGGGAAGACGACAAGCCGGTGGAGGGAGTGTGATGCTCTGGGCAATGTTCTGCTGGGAAACCCTGGGTCCGGCCATTCATGTGGACGGCAATTTGACACGTGTCACCTACCTAAACATCGTTGCAGACCAGGTACACCCCTTCATGGCAATGGTATTCCCTGATAGCAGTTGCCTCTTTCAGCAATAATGCGCCCTGCCACACTGCACACATTGTTCGGGAATGGTTTGAGGAACATGATGAAGTGTTCACGGTGTTGCCCTGGCCTCCAAATTCTTCAGATCTCGATCGGATTGAGCATCTGTGGGATGTGCTGGACTGACAAGTCCGATCCATGGGCGGCTCCACCTCGCAACTTACAGGACTTTAAGGATCTGCTGCTAATGTTTTGGTGTCAGATACCACAGGACACCTTCAGGGGTCTTGTAGAGTCCATGCTTTGGCGGGTCGGCACTGTTTTGGTGGCACACGGTGGACCAACAGCAAATTAGGCAGGTGGTCATAATGTTTTGGCTCATCAGTGTATATGGCTCTAAAACAAGATCCTCTCATTTCCTCTCCCTGTCAAGGCTGGAGTCCACCAAGGCAGTCTCTTGGACCCTGTCCTACTCCTAGTATTCATCAATGATCTCTGACTCTGGAAAACCCTCCTTATCTATTTGCTGATGACTTAACCTCTGCCATGGCATCCCTCATCTTTCAGACAGGAAGGCAGCAGCCTCTTCTTTCTCTTCAGACCTTGATAGAATTACAAGCTGGTTCATTATTACTTAACAAGGAAAAGTACCCATCCCAAGTGATGGGAAAAGCTAGCAAAAGTATCTGTCCCCAGTGATGGGAAAGGTTGAAGTTGATCTATGAATTTAAATAATATTTCATGGACTTTAAAAAGGTTAATTGTGTTGCACTCTTGCTTTCACTCAGAATCAAAGCTCTGAACTATTTGTACCACCCACTGCAAAATGGTGGTGCAACATTTGGCGGTGGAGATTGGATTTGGCTTAAAAGAGGGCAAAATATCCTGGTTGCGAAATAAAATTTGGCATCAACATTACTCATGCCTGTTCTCCCGTCATTTCAAAATTGAAAGTTGAGCTTTTCAAATACAGCGCAAGAAGTGGCCTCCATAAACAGGAGACAGATGAATGCACGGATAGACACCACGGTTCACAATATATAATATATGACTTCCCTTCCAAGGAACGTCAACACAGAAAGAGACCATTCAGCCCATGAAGCCTGTGCAATGGTAATCAACCGATGACATTTTTTGTATACAGTCAAGGCTCGTGGAAGAGCTAGAACACTAAATGGATCATGACACAACGGGACAAAAGGAACAGAGTAAAAAAGAATGCAGTCGTGATGATTGGCGAAGGGGGAGGGGGGGACACAACATTGGTGTTGATACGAACAATAGAGGAGAATTGGAAAAACAATTGGGTGGACAGGAATGGGGTGGACAGGTTGGATACAGAAGAAAACTTATTCCTCCTCCCCCCTTCCCCCAACCCTGCCTATCCCCCTCCTCTCTCCCTTCGTTCCCTCTCCTCCTCTCCCCCTCTCTTTCCCTCCTCTCTTTCCCCTCTCTCTCGCCCTCCCCTCTTTCTACTCCTCTCTCTCCCTCCCCTCTCTCTACTCCTCTCTCTCTCCCTTCCCCTCTCTCCCTTCCCTCTTTCTCCTCATCTCTCTCCTCACTCCGCTCTCTCCCCCTCCCCTCTAATATATTTCCGTGCTCTATCCTTTTTAAAGGCTTTAATTTCCTTTTACATATATTTTTTGCTTTCCCGATTCAGTTGTAACTTTTATTTAATTCTAGCAAATATAACTCGTCACTTCGCTGATGAATATGAAGGAAAGGGGGGGGGAGAGAGAAGAATGAGAAAGTATGGAGGGATGCGAGAGAGAGTGGGAGGAGAGAGAGGAGGGAGGAGGAAGACGAGGGGAGGGAGAGAAGATGGAGGGAGAGAAGAGAGAGGAGAAGAGAGGAGGAGGGAGAGAGGGGAGGAGGAGGAGAGAGGGAGGAGAGAGGGAGGAGAAAGAGGAGGGAGAGAGGAGAGAGGAGGAGGAGAGAGGAGGAGGGAGAGAAAGGAGGCGGGGGGGAGTGAGGAGGGTGGCGGAAGCTAGGAGGGGGGTAAAAGTGAGGAAGGTGGTGGGAGAGCGACACTTCACCAAACGTTGCAACACACTGTGGGAGGAAAGGGTATGTGGAGGGGGTCTGAGAGGGAGAGGAGAAAGGGGGCAAGGAGGGGACAGAGAGAGAGAGGAGAGTGTGAGGAAGGGGAGGAAAAAGAGAGAAAAAGGTGAGGGAGTAAGTGGGTTAACAAAGAGAATGTTATGTTATGCTTAATTACCGAACACACACACACACACACACACACACACTAATAGGTGTCAGTCACACAAATTGAGGTGTCAGTTCCCAGCAATTTTGGCTAAAGCAACGTAGAAATCAAGAAAATGACCAAATACCAAGATCTCAAAAATGAAATAAAAAGATTCTGGATGTTGAAGGGTGCCACAATTTTACCAGTGATTATTGGAGCAATGTGATTGATAAAGAAGAACCTTACAGAGATCTTAAAAACCACCATCATGCAAAGTCTTTCCTTGGCACACCTAACGGTTCACCACCATCTCAGATCATCCCCCATCCAAAAGTATGATTTTTTTTCTACCCCCGTTGCCCCTCTCCAAGCCCACCTCTTTTCAAATTCCCAGTTTTTCTTTCCTGAGAGTTTCTTTCTGTCTCCATCTTGTCCACCCCGTGCATCCTCCCAAAGCCCTCATTCTTCACCACATCCCTTATTTGTCCAAGTTTCCCTCTATTTTGTCCCTCAACCCTGCTGCTGTTTCCCACTCCTCTTTCTACTGTTCCTTTTGTTCTGTTACATCCTGATTGGTTCTATGTTCTAGCTCCTCCACGAGCCTCGACTTTGTATACAAAAAAGTCTTCACGTAAATGTTGTTCAGAGAGGGTAAATCCTGTTATATAGGTAATGTAATTTAAGCATACTGTTTATTGTTTCACGAAATAAAAATGCATACAAATATCTTTGTAATATGGAGTTGATGTCAATGTGTAAAAACTTGATGTTCTGCATTCCAGAGGAACAGCAGAAACTACAATTGCACTCGGTAGAGTGCATAGTTCCACCAGGCTGAAGAGCTTACAATTTGTGTCCCACTGATAGGCCAGATCTGGATTCAGACCTGAACCAAAATCTAATCAACTTGTTCTTGCAACCTACCCAACTCATCAACCAAGTTTCGTCTGAATCTGTCCACAACTTTTTAAGATATCCTGCACACAAACAAACAAACAGACAAACAAATAAACAAGAAAAAGATGTCACGCAGACCACGATACTTGCAAAATCCACCCCCTCTCCAATGGTTGCCATGGATACATCAACTTGGCCATTTCATTAAGATTAAAATTGACAATCCTAATCAAAGCTCAGGTCAATCGGATGAAAATTGATTATTTTTCAGATTGAAATTGATGATTTTAGAAGCTTGACCTTGAGTTGACCTTTGACCTTTCAATCTCAAAAATAGTTGGTTTCCCAGTTCAATAATGCATTATACAATTGCTGTTTAATTTTCAAGTCAATCGGATGAAAATTGACGATTTTTCAGATTAAAAACAAATGACAATTATAGAAATTTGACCTTGAGTTGACCTTTGACCTCAAAATCATTCGGCTTCTCATTTGAGACTACCACTACAACTTGGTAAAGTTACGTGATGATCGATTTAGAATTGTGACCTGTCGGCGATTGACAGACAGACAGACAGAATGAAATTGCTCGTTGAGCAAGGAATTGCCAGAATAACTTTGTCATTTCTCCATGATCTCTGAAAAAACAAAAACCTGGAAATCAATTTGGGTCTTATAAGTCGATAGTGCTACTGTTTAATGAGGTATAGCACTTAGTTTGGTCATGATCATAACTTGGAAGTGAATCGGAGTTGAAATGGCGTTTTTATCGCAATTTGAAAGTTTTGACCCGACCCCCCTGACATTCGACCCCCGACCGCTAAGAAGGGTGTTGGTGTGACACCCAAATGAGACATATGGTTGGATGTAGTATTAGAAGATGCACATTTTGGATTTGGTTTGAAGTCGATACGACCATTTTAGCGGACGTTATTGCGAAAATAAGAATTTCGGTAACCTTGACCTTGAACTTTGACCTAGATTCACCAAAAACGCCAAGTGTCTAAGTTGGACCATGGCCGACATCTGTACCCAGTTTGGTCATGATCACTGAAACGGTGTGGCTGCTACAGGGGAAACAAACACACAAACAAACAGACAGACAGACACACAGAATGACACACACAACCAACCAACATAATTGCCGAAATCCGAAGGATTCCGGAAATTAATAACAAAATCAACTGACCAATATACTTGAAAAATCTTTCATTTTGCAAGTAACAAGAAAGACATCGTGCAGAGCGGGACACTTGCCGAATCCCTAAAACAAATTTGAACTTAAAAATAATAGGTTGTTGAATTCAATGACCAAATATCTAAATCCTCTTCAAATTTCAAGTCAATCGGATGAAAATTGAAAATTTTAGAAATTCGGCCAATGTTGACTTCAAAAATAATTGGTGGTTGAATTCAATAACGTGAGATGCAAATTTTGTTCAAATTTCTCGTAAATTGGATGGAAATGGAGGTTTTTTAGAAATTTGACAAATATGTTGACCTTTGGCCTATATTGACCTTTTGACCTCAAAAACAATAGGCTTTTGCTTATGACGAATTCTACCAGGTGGTGAAGTATTGTGAAGATCGGTTTAAAACTGTGACCCGTAGGTGATTAACATGGACAAACAGACAAAACAAGAAGAAGAAGAAGACGTCGTGCAGAGCACGACACTTCCAAAATCCATCAAACAAATTTAACCTGAAAAATAATTGGAGGTTGAATTCAATGACCAAATATGCAACTCCTCTTCAAATTTCAAGTCAATCGGATGAAAACTGAGGATTTTAGAAATACCACCTTAGTAGTTAACCTTTGGCCTATGTTAACATTTTGGTCAATGTTGACCTCAAAAATAATTGGCTGGTTAAATTCAGTGACCTGAAATATATATCGTCTTCAAATTTCAAGTCAATTGAGTGAAAATTGAGGATTTTAGAAATCTCACCTAAGTTGTTGACCTTTGACCTATGTTGACCTTTCGGTCCATGTTGACCTCAATAATAATTGGCTTGTTTCATTCAGTGACCTGAATTATAAATGCTCTTCAAATTTCAAGTCAATCGAATGAAAATTGAGGATTTTAGAAACCTCATCAAAGTTGTTGACCTTTGGCCTATGTTGACCTTTTGACCTCAAAAGCAATAGGCTTCTACCGTGTGACAATATCTACCATGTGATGAAGGTTTGTGAAGATCGGTTTAAAATTGTGACCTGTAGGCGACAAACAGACAGACAGACAGACGGAATAACAAAATCGAATGACCAATATACTTGAAAAATTTTCGATTTTCGCAAACAACAAATGAAAAAAATCATTCAGGGCGACACTTGGCAAAACAGAACAAAGTATAACGGCACTCGGTAGAGCACATACCTCCGCCAGTCTGAACGGTTTACATTTTGTATGCCACTGATGGGCTGGATCTGAACCGAAATCGAATCGGTTTGTTCTTGTCACTTAACCAACTCATCCACCTAGTTTTGTCATAACTTGTCCACAACTTTTTGAGATACAGCATCATGATATACTGTGTGTGTAGGTTTTTTGACCTGTCTCACAATTTTAGAAATTAGGCCTTGAATAATTTGAGAACCAAAGACCCTGAGGACCCAAACGACCCTGATGACCCAAAAGAACCATCTAGGACCCAAACGACCCTGATGACCCAAAATAACCATCTAGGACCCAAAAGACCCAGAGGACCCAAAAGACCCCAAGGACCATATTGACCACTTTCCACCCTTTAGAACCCTTCGACCTCCAAGACCCTCTTACATCCTTTCGAACCACAAAGACCCTAAGACTCCTTTCTACACTTTAGGCCTTCACACCTTTCAGACCTTTTAATACCCTGTAGATCCCTTTGACTTTTAGACCCTTTTAAGACATGTTAAGACCCTTTAGATCCCTCCAGACAATTCCAACCCTTTAGACTTTAAATTAGACTCTTTTGACCCCTTCAACCTTTGAATACTCTTTGGCCATTTCGATCCTTTAGACCTTTTCAGACCTTTGACCTTTACAACTTTTCAAACCTTTGACCTTTACACATCTCCAACTAGACCATTTAGACGTTTTATTTGCAATCAACGACCTTTAATTTAGTACATCCTTCCATTTATTTTCCACACAAAACAAGTCCTGGCGATGGGCCTGCAATCTCTGATTGCTCTTTCTTGTTGTATTGTAATGTTATAACAATAATTTCACACAATGTGCCACTATGTTGAAAAAAAACTAAAACCTTCTTATTGTTCTGAGGCAAAATAAGAAAACCCTGAACTTGGATTAGTCAGAGTTATCATCTGATATCTGGTGTTAGCTAGTTTTACCGACAAGAGCAGAGGTCACCTGCCTGGGTTTAGTTACCTCGTGGGTTAACTGTACCTCTCTATAGAGTGCAGCCTGTGGCTGCTGGTTGCATCATTGGTTGGGACGCGGCTATGCCGCTGATGCAATGTCCCCCTTACCAGTACACTGGTACTCATTTTGCCGACCTCAGAAGGATGACAGACTGTCAACCTCCTGGTGTATATTAATTCAACGGCCAACGGGGCTTGAACTCAGGACCCTTGGATCCCAAGCCACCACCCTAACCACTAAGCCAACACCAGGCTTGGTTAACTGTATGACTGAGGGTTACAATTATAGGTGGTTATGGACACTTATTTCCTTAGGATTACCCGTTTTAGGTTAGGGTTACCTGTTTAAGTTGGAGTTAAGTGTTTAATTTGGGTTTGCCTGTCTGGGCTACATTCACCTATTCCGTTAGGGTTACCAGTCTGGGTTAGCGCAAGTTATTATAGGCTTAAGATTAACTGTATGAGTTAAAGTTACCTGTTAGGGTTATGGCCACCTATTTGATTCAATTTACCAGGATGGTATAAGTTATCGTCAGCTATTATGATTAGGTTTATCTTTAGGAGTTGGGACTACCTCTCCCAAATACAGTGCTTACTCACCAGTCTGGTGTCCGGCAAGGAGATTCATGAGGTACGACTTCCCAGTGCGGTATCTGCCCACCATCGCCACAACCACGACAGGCTTGGTGATGGCGGACAGTATCTTCACAGTTTCCTCATTCAGCACGAATTTACCTTTTGTATCAGACGAGATGAGCATGAGTGGTGAGTCCATAGCGAGAACAACTAAGGAGATCGAGAGTGGAGCAAGAGAGGTGGGAACGAATGAGAACTGGGGAACAGGAAGGGTTCTTATAAATAGAGAAAAGGAAGTGAAACTACATCGCATTGGTATTACAGTAACACACGTGTGACTCAACTGAATCTTGCCGGAAATTTTCAGGGGAATTCCGAAGTGGAGTTTATGATCAGATCCAGGTGGACATGGATACAATCTAGTTGTGCTGGTGATGAATGGTATATTAAGAGACCATAAATCAAACACGAGAATTAATTACTCGACTCACTTGATATGTGACGTTTCACCGATTACCTAATCGGCGTCAGTTAACAAGGATTTGAAACATTCATAAGAATGGGTTGCTTGACAACATAGCCTGCAGGTAGCAGATTCACCTTTAAGTTTGCCTCCAAACCCGGTAAGCTGTCATCCTGGTGTTTTGCAGGCAAGGTGTTGCACCAATGAGTACACGCCGTCCTTTAGAGGGATGTTAAAGCCGGGTACCCAATCTGCCCGCATTCATGGGAAGATGTCAAAGATCCCACGTTGTCTCTTGCAGGGGTAGGCCATTGTGTGCTGGTACCCTTTGCCAAATTGCTGCCTTAACTACCCCAGGGAAAAGCAATGGCAAACAACCAAGTATATTCTCTGCTTTGAGAATTCTCCGGCAGCATTGATGTGCATTGGATCTGATTAGATAAATAGGCCCTAATTAATTTCCTTTTCCTTACACAACTACTACAACTACTTCATCTGCCTCTTCTTCTTTTTCCCCTGTTAATTCCACCTAGTGGAAAGAGGCATTTGAACCATCTATTCAGATTAAGGACACAAAATCTAAAATTGTAAAAGTTTCTTTTCACACTCACCTTGGTCCATTTGAAGAGTCCTGGATGGAACTTTACGACAGATCATTTCACGAACCCTCTCCGGAATCGGACGATCCAAACGTGAAAGATCCTGCCGGAGTGAAGTGACAGCCAAGGGATCTTGAATGTTGTTCGGCTCCAGAGTTTTGGAACAGAACCATGTTTTCTTAGAAATCAAGGGATAGCCAACAAATCGAAAACATCACATATTACTACACGAGTCAGTGATCAGCTATCCCTCGATTTATAAAATTAAAAGGGCATAATGTGAAAAATTGACGAAACACCCTGAAACTCGAACTTGTTCTATGACTTATCACATTAAAGCCATGTACCAAGTTTCAATTGAATATGTTAAAGGGTATGGGAGAAAGAGGATACAAAACCAAAGGTGGGAAAGAGAGAAACATAGAGCAAACCTATAATCCCCTCTGGTGAAACCGGTCGGGTGACTAATAAATGAATGTGTGTGTGTGTGTGTGTGTATATATATATATACACACACACAACATAACACCAGACACCTGGGAAAGCTTCCCTTCATTGCTTCCTTAAGGCCCTGTCACACCTTGACGATTTAGCCAGCGTATGCCGACTTATGAAAAATTGGTCTAAAACGCTGGCACACTCGAATACGTTATGGGTAAGTTTTGATAACATTAAGAGCACGCTGAAAAACACTGCCATACGTCGTAGTACGCTGGCTTTCATCGTTGTACTTTGCGGTTGTCTCAAATTTTAGCATGCTTGAAATTTTACGACGTGCCAGCGTATGACTCACACGTCCGCTATGCTGGCCATAAGTTGTAGGCACGTTATGCGATCGTTGACACACGTCGACACACGTTACTTGTAAGTTACTCATAAGTCGAAACACGTCGCAGGTAATGATTAGCGTACCGAAACTTATTTATAACCTATGAGTAACTGTTGTAGGCACGTTACGCGATCGTTGACACACGTCGAGGCACGTTATGCGATTGTTGACACACGTCGAGGCACGTTACTTAAGTTACTCATAAGTCGAAACACGTCGAGGTAATGCTTAGCGTACCCAAAACTTATTTCTAACCTATGAGTAAGTGCTTTGAACCTATGTGAACGTACCTCCAACGCATATTGACGATGTAGACGTATTTGATTGACGTCTTCCGGACGACCACAGAACTTACTGAACGTGTTTCTAATTTACAGCTACCGTATAATGGCGTATTGGCAGCGTTAAAAAAAAAACAAAAAAAACAATAACTTCCGATATTTCGTCACGTGGTGTTAGTCACGTTCGATTGCCTCTTCAGTTTGCTCATGTCTTATTCTTAGTTCCTCCTCTGTGAATATTTTCTGTTTGAGGATATTGTCACGTCGACGTCGAAACTTAAAAGCAAATGTCCGAATATATTTTAAAATTCGTGATAGACTAAAAAAAAACAAAAAAAAAAACAACAACTCAGATATTTCGTCACTGCCTTCACAGAGCCAAGGAGAAAAAAAAAAATGTGCCTTGACGGAGAAAATAAGTTTCGAGTATGCTAAACATTACCTCGACGTGTTTCGACTATGAGTAACTTACAAGAACGTGTGTCGACGTGTGTGTCAACGATCGCATATCGTGCCTACAACTTATTCCCAGCGTAGGAACGTGTGAGCCATACAGCGAGTATGTCGTAAAATTTTCAGCATGCTTGAAATTTCACGACGTACTAGACGTACTAGATGTATGACAGCGTACTTCATCGTTTTTCAGCGTGCCTTCACGTAAACCAAACTTACCCATAACGTATTCGACTTGTGCCAGCGTTTTAGACACATTTTTCATAGGCGGCATACGCTGGCTAAATCGTCAAGGTGTGACTGCGTGGTTGACACTTCCAATTCTCAGGCGGTTATGATTTAAATCGGCTGCGGCAGGTTTTTAACAGGCTACGCCACGTGATCGTCGGCGATACGTGCAGCGCGCTATGCATAAGTTAAACTATCGTTGGGCATAGGTTGAGAATGCCGACAACACGCTAATCATTTGTTGGTATAAGTTATCGATAAGACAACGAAACGTTCTGTGTACGTTACTAATATGTTATGCATACGACCAACTCGTTATGAATACGCCAAAACTTTTTTTTTAAAACATCAAAATTTCAGCGTAGCCAACGTTTTACATACATTTTTATACGTTGCCATTGCTGGCTAAATCGTCAAGGTGTGACAGCGCCTTTAAGCAGTTCAAACATGTTGCTTCACCCTTTGCTGCGTTTACTGTCAGTGTTTTTACCTGGAATGAAAGGTACAGGGTGATCTATTTATTTATTCGAGAACCCTAAATAATTCCCACACACCAAAAACTATATCAGTGAGGAACCTAATATTTTGTGAAAACGTAGCCTAATGTTACAGAAAGACGTGACATGAGCCACACAATTGATTACCCCAAATGAAGTGCTGAAAGTGTCCACCACTATGTTGCAGACACAAATTCATTATTCGCAGCATGCTCTCCGACATAAGAGTTTTAGGGAATGTTACTGACTGTGTCACTGATTATTGCTTTTAAATCACTAACAGTGAGTTTGTGGATTTGTAAACAGTGAGATTGTTGTGCTAAATATGTCAGAGATTTCTTCGGGCTTGCTTCCATTCTATCCCACACTTCATCGTCTTTCTCTGGTGGAACAACACTTGGCTGACGCATGTTTAACTCTCATGCAGCCTGTTTCTCTGAACAGCTTCACCAGTTTCCATATCACTGAATGTGAAGGTTTCGTACGACTACCAAAGTGACTTCTAAATTCAATTTGACATTCCCTAAAGGATGCAATCTTGATGTGATGTTTGACGAGAAACACGCATTCTTACATGGTGAGCGCCATGGCATGACAGAGTGAAAAACGTGAAACATCACTGCTGGGTCACATGACAAAACACGTGATGCCTGATAACTCTCAGGATCATGTCACGTCTTTCTGTAACATTAGGCTACATTCACGAAAAATATTAGGTTTCCTAACAGATATAGTTTACAGTGAATGTGAATTATTTTGGGTTCTCAAATAAATAAACAAAATTTAATTACCCTGTACTTACAGGTTTGCCTTCCACCATTATGTTGTTCTGTCCTCCGTGTCTGTGTGGGCACGGGTTTACCATGCAGGGGCCATTCCAGGCGAGCATGGTTTTGGCCCAGTCGGGCACGTTGTGTGATGAGTGATATTAAAGTTGATTTCAA
>CM068966.1:47305998-47321838 GCA_035128595.1 Eptatretus atami
AAAATTTCTCAGTGGAAGTATCTAATTACTACTGACCTTACGAGGGCCTTTTACCAAATTCCATTATCCCGCCAGTCCATGAAGTACTGCGGTGTAGCCACACCCTTCTGTGGAATACGTGTGTATACCAGATCTGCTATGGGAATGCCTGGATCAGAGACAGCACTCGAGGAACCTTTCTTGCTTCAGGTATCATGTAAACCTGTACTAACCTGTTCCATGGTCGGGTTGTCGGCGACTAAACCGTCTCCCCACCAGGTTTTCTGGTGAGGAGGGTGTTTGGATATGGACACCCAGCAGGATTAAAAGCAAAACCTGTCAAAGGGAGGAGGAGCTCCTTGTGAGCCAATGGCCATCTATATCTAGTGCACAACTGTGTCTGCGGAAGTCCTCCTTCAGTTGGGTTACTACTTGTAAGGAGGTTGGTGGCAGCATTTGCACTCCAGCCACCGTAAAACCCTTCATTCCGTAAAACATTCTCGAAGCATAAAAAAAAATCTGAAAACCCGCTCCGTGGGAGTACCTCCTGTGCAGTTTCCCTTCGCAGGGCAGCTCACTGGATGACGGGATTGGGGCAAAGCCTTCGGGACCCCCAATCTTGGATGATAGGAGGGAAACGACGGGGTAACATTCCCGGGTCAGATTGCGGGAGAGTGTGGCAGAGTGGTGCTGAGGTGTCGTCCACCAGACCGGTCTCCTTGGGTTAATCTGAGGTGGTCCCTTCGGGTGGGTGGCTGGAATGTCCTATCCCTGAGAGAGGATGATCACCTGTCTGTTATCATCTGAACTCAAGCATTTGGACATCGGTATTGCAGCACTTGTGGCGAGATCATGGCAGGTGGTTCCACCTACTATTGGTCTGGTGACTCTGATGGTTGCCATGCACAAGGAGTTGCTGTAGCTGTGTCCAACAAGCTGACTCCAATGATAATTGAGGTAACATCGGTCAACAAGCAGATTATGAGACAAGATTCGTCACTCCTTGGGTGTCATGTTTATGCTCCGACTGAGGCGAGTGATTTCACCGTGAAGGACGCATTCTATGCCACGCTCGAGTCTGTGGTTGATCAGTGCCCCAGTGAGATACTCTTTCGTCTTGGGGGATTTCAATGCATCGACTGGAACTGATAGGGATGGTTATGAGACGTGAGTTGTCCCCGTGGGTCTGGAACTGTGAACCAGAAAAGCAATAAGTTCCTTGACGTGGCAAGAAGTCATGGACTTAGGGTGGCTGGTTCATGGTTTCAGCGCCCACAGGCTCATCGCTGGACTTGGTATTCCAACCTGGCGTGTGGCAAAGGAGGTTGACCAAGTGCTCATTGATGGTCGCTGGAGGATGATCCAGAACTGCAAGGTCTACAGGAGTGCTCAGTTCAATACCGACTACAGGCTTGTTGTAGCAACTCTGAAGTTGCACCTTGTGGTACCATCCCAGCCTAGGCTGGATGTTGGCAAGCTCAAGGATGAGAGGGTAGCTGAGGAGTTTGTGAACAGGCTGAGTGGAGATTTGGGGTCTGGATGCTTTGGGAAATCCTGAAGAGTTGTGGAGTGCTTCAAAACCTTGATGTTGCCAGTGGATGTCTTGGAACTCACCGGAGGGCGAAGAAGAATTTTGTCTCTTAAGGGACACTGGATACCATTGGACGTCGCAGCACCAGGCTGAATGGCAGAGCTGAGGTGTTCATGGAGCTGATGCGTAAAGCTGTACGTGTGCTAAGGGTGGGCAAGGAGGCCGATATGTGAGGAATCTGTGAGGGGGTACAGTATCACCTGTGGTCAAGTGATTCTCGTCTTGCTGACAGGGGAATTCGCACATTGCGTTCCTCCAAGCCCGTCCCTCAGCATACTGCAGTGAGAGCGGAGGGTGGTGGGCTCTTGAAAGAGGAGTCCAAAGTGAAGGCCCGCTGGGCCGGGAGAGTGATTAGTGATGAATGTGAGATGGCAGGCTCATTCAACAGGTATTTTGCTTCAACTTTTACACAAGAAGTCAGGAGAATTTCCAATAGCTGAGAGTATTTATCAAGGAGGTGAGGAAGGGCTTTTGTGGAAGATCCAGGTTGGAGTGGAGGAAGTAAAGCAACAGCGAGGAAATATAAGAATGGATATAAGAATGGATAAGATAATACGCACCCGAGAGTGTTGATGGATGTGGCTGAGCAAGTAAGCGAGATATTAATGGATATTTTCAACAGCTCACTGGAGTCAGGACAGATACTGGAGGTTTGAAGAGTAGCAAATGTAACACCATTATTTAAGAAAGGATCAGCGAAGAATTGGGAACTATAGACCTGGTTAGTTTGACTTCAGTTGTGGGGAAGGTGTTGGAGACAATAATTATGGACTAGATGAGGAATTATATAAATAAATACAAACTGATAAAAGGTAGTCAGCATGGGTTTACCAAAGGTAGTTCCTGTCTCACACATCTTTTGGAGTTCTATGAAGCAGTGTCTGATTGGGTGGATGAGGGAAAGGCAGTGGACATAGTATATCTAGACTTTAAGAAGGCATTTGAAAAGGTATCACATCAGAGGTTGTTAGCCAAAGTGAGGGCTTGTGGAGTGGCTGGTTCGGTAGCTAATTGGATTGCAAATTGGCTTAGTGACAGGAAGCAAAGAGTGGTTGTGAGTGGGAGGATGTCTTGTTCCATCCATCCATTGGAACCATACTCTGTGCAGAGCATTGGTGCTGTCTAAGTAGTCTCCTGGGCTATTGGGCACAATCCTGGATGGGTCGCCACTCCGACACAGGATACCAGCAAGCTGGTACTCATTTTGCCGACCTCGGAAGGATGACAGGCAGAGTCAACCCCACCTGGTATTATTTCAACTGCTGAGTGGGATTTGAACTCAGGATCCTAATATCCCAAGCCCACCACCCTAACCATTAAGCCAACACCAGGCATATGTCTTGCTGGGAGGATGCAAGTCGTGGGACACCTCAGGAGTCAGTACTCGGACCATTACGATTCATTATTTACATCAATGATTTGGGTAGTGGAGTGAAGAGTCGGTTTTCTAAATTTGCAGATGACACAAAGTTTGGAGGGAAAGTGGATAACAGAGGGGGTGATGATCAGATTCAGGAATTATCAGATCAGTTCATCCTTGTCACACACCCAACGTGTCCAACAAATTTCATCCGAATCCGTCCACAACTTTTTGAGATATCCTGCACACAGACAGACAGATAGATAGGGGTGAAAACATAACCTCCATCCACCTAACAACTCGGTAATGAAAGGAGCACACTGACCCAAGATGTGACATGACACACGTCCTGCAAATAAATTATCCCAACACATCACTTCCAAACTAGGATGGCGTCTGTGTGGCACTCAGGTCTTTGCAGACTGAGATTTATGCCTTTGCAGACTGAGATTTGCAGACTGAGGTCAAGAATAAATGAAAGCAGAGCCGCCAATTCAGATTTCACCCTTGTTATGAGCTCATCAGGACAACATACTGCAAACTGTTTCCTTATGACCATACTAAGCTCGTTAATTAATACAAATCAAACCCCCAAACCTGACAAGGCATAAATATATAGCCATATACGCATCTGCTCCATTATAGATAAGATTGTAAGTTACTGCAATTGCTCACGTAAAATACGCAGGGCACTTGTCAGATAAAGAGCACAATGATGGTGTATGTATGTATGTATGTATGTATGTATGTATGTATGTATGTATGTATGTATATATATGTATATATACATGTATATATATACATATATACATATATACATATACCGGGTGTCGTGGCGTGTGCCTGTAATCCGGCTACTCGGAGGCTTGGGTTGGATGATCGCTTGAGGACGGGTTCTCTGCACTGGGCCGTGCTATGAGAGGGTGTAGGGCAGCCCGGAATCATGGCGAAACCCAATCCTAATCCCTGTGTCGTAAGAGGCGACCAGGGTTGCGTCAGGAAGGGCATCCGGTGTAAAACCTATGCCAAATCAGTATGCGGATTATAACGGATGATCTGCTGTGGCGACCCCTAACGGGAGCAGCCGAAAGAAGAAGATATATATATATATATATATTATACATAGATATTTTAAAGTTTCAATAATTAGTTTTAAAAGGAAACAAATGTATTATAGCCAATCAATTTTAATTCGTCCATCAAAATAATAAGTTATTCAGAACAAAAAATATACATTCAATGTTGTACAAGATATCCCACAATGCACTGTATTTTAAAGATAGCAGCACCCAGTAACGAAGGTTGGTCTCATGTCGGTGCACGAAATCTGGAGATAGAGCTTTCACTTTCGCACTTGTGGATAATTCGCACCCCAAATTTTCATTCGATATTTCTAGGAAAAAAGTCCGGCTTATGCACGAGTGATTATGGTGTATAGTTATACGTTACATTTTCCAGGGAATACATTCAGTCAATAAAATTATTTAAGGTTGTCATATATATATATATATCAAACTGTTCATCAATAATACTTCCAAAGAGAAACATATAAAATAGTTCACTCAAATTGTAAAGCACAAGCCTTCTTCGGCATTTCTCTATGTACATTTTTAGTCGTGTTCATATTATATCCCCAAAATGACATATTTTTGACTCCTTCTCTTCCTCTCAATTTCAAATTTTCTTGAAGCTCTCTTTGAACACGTTTTATCAATTTTTAATCATAACATTAACTTTTTTGTTCAACTTAATTAATTAGTAAAAATTGCATGTTTTCAATTTTATCTGCAAAATTATAAGATGCAAAGCAAAGACACCGGTGTACTACAAAGGCACAAGGCCTGTACAATATCATGCTTCAAAGTTTTACAATACTTCTCTTGAGCTTCACATTCCTTTTTGAAGTTGGTGTGTGTGTGAATCGATTAGCATGCAAAAGAAAGATGCTCTACACATTCAGATTAAAATAAAAAATAAAAACAAACTGTGTGGAAATAAAGCGTTTTGTCATCCAGTGGTCGTTTCAACCGACTCTAGTCCATCATGGTGTTGGAGTGAGCGGGGGTGCCATACACGCAGGGTATGGTCATCGCTGGCGGTAACGAGCACGCCATGCCTTGTTGGGTGCAACGCAACAGAGTTAACCACATCGTGGTGAAGCAGCCTTGCTATGCAGGCACCATAGTGACGATCCCACACGTACGCTGAACCATCTTCAGAGCCACTAAAATAACAATACAACAACAGCCATCGTGACGATCACACACGTACGCTGAACCACCTTCAGAGACACTAAAATAACAATATAACACCAATGTTTAAAGCAACATCAACACATTCAATAATCACCACCACACATGACATTTGAATAAACTCCGACCTGGACAGCAGGCTACGTGAAGCATCCGTGAACATGAAAAAACAACGATCCTCTGGTGTGAACGCCTTGTGGCCAAGGAAACGCCGAAACTCCGTTTTCTCACTAATTCTCACATGTTTCCCACGTTCCAAAGACCAAAGATCAACTTCATGAAGTGTTATGATATTGGAAATGGGTGGTGGACACATCGGGTCATTGATCTTCGTGTCAGGTGCCCAGGAACGGCAGTTCACAAACAAATACCTGCAAAAAGGGTTTGAAGGACAGGCAGACATAATAAATAGAGAATGTTCTTGGGTTATGGCAATAATGTGGAAAGAATGCAAATTGACCCCAGATTTGACATTGGCATATTTTCTTTCTTTGTGGGTCAAACCCATGTCACCTACTGGATTAGCCTATATCAAAATAATATTGGTTCACGAGTCAGTAAGTGACCACTATATTCATTATGGGTGTGTGTCTGTCTGTCTGTCTGTCCCGAGCATAGCTCCGTGGGTTTTGATCCAATCCTGATAAAATTTGGGTGGGAGTTTATATCATGATCTAGTTGTGTTTTCCTGAGAATGGGCATGGTGCGCCCATTATGGGTGGAGCCACGCCCAAAAAACATGTGTTTTTAGGGGGTAGCCGATTTCAAGTTACATCTTCTCAAGGGGGTTTGTCTAATCTGGCAGGGGTTTCGGTATTTGGTTAGCCCAATGGCACCTGCATAGCCACACGGAGCTCGATTTTTCATTTTCGTCCCAAGGTCAAGGTCACAAGGTCACGAACTTAGAAAATGTCAAAAAAATCAATAAACTGGGCATCGAGCTCCTAGGGTTTTCAACTGTTTCGAATGAAAGTTGGTATGCAAGTAGTGCTCTTCGAGTACTACAACTTTCATCATTTACGTTTTTCCCGATTCCCACCATAAAAAAATAAAAAGGCGAACTACGTTTAGGATTTCGCAATTCGTGGTCGATTTGTAGTGCTCTTCGATTACTACAACTTTCATCATTTACGTTTTCCCGATTCCCGCCAGTTTGCCCGTGGCCTGTTTTGAATGAAAGTTGGTATGCAAGTAGTGCTCTTCGAGTACTACAACTTTCATCATTTACGTTTTTCCCGATTCCCGCCATAAAAAAATAAAAAAGGCGAACTACGTTTAGGATTTCAGAATTCGTGGTCGATTTGTAGTGCTCTTCGATTACTACAACTTTCATCATTTACATTTTTCCCGATTCCCACCAGTTTGCCCATGGCGTCCCCTCGAAGGTCAAAAAATAAAAAAGGCGAACCGTGTGCATTGCTCGTGAACCATCGCCATCTCCAGACTTGTAAAACCTACGATCAATATGAAAGTCACACATTTCTTTTTTAATACAGGCAAAGGTTCGACTTGTGGTACGAAAATGACTTTTTCAGGGCATGTAGTTTTGGACACAACTCTCCTTTTTTTGTCTTGTAAGCAGAGCCGAGGCTCATGGAGGTTCCAGAATACAGAATGGACTGGGACATAACAGAACGAAAAGAACAGTTAAAGGAGGGAGGGGGTGGGGGGGGACACACCAACAGCAGGGTATAGAAACAAGAGATCTGGAGGAAGAAAGGACATGGGGAAGAATGAAAGAAAGGGGGGAGGGTGGGAGGATGACAAGGTGAACAAGCTGGATACAGGTGCAACCCCTCAATCAAAGAACTGGAAGGGAAAACTGGGGAAGAAGCAGAGATTGAAAAAAAAAAGAAAAGAAGAGGGTGAAGGAGCGTGAGGAAACCCGATAAACTAGAAACTTTGAAAGAGATGGGAATGAGGAGAGTTAATTAATGAGCAAAGAAAATATCATGAGTATGTATATATATATATATGGGTGATGACCTGAGATGGTGGTGAACAGCTGTCTTGAATCCCTGGAGGGAAGCATGAGAATGAAGAATAAGAAAATTGGTTCAACAGGTGAGAGAAAAGAGGGATAAATGAGGAGGTTAGCAGTAAGTTTGGAGCAGTGATCCTGGAATCTTTACTAGTTTCTACCTGTGCAAGTTTTATGCAATTAATCTTCATCAACATTGCTCTTTCACTGGATTTGCGGCACATGATAGTGAAAATTATGCCTGATAAATACAATTCTTACCACGTCTTTAATGGTGCTAACATCTATCACCTTCTTTTGAGGTCGGCGTCTTTGACAGACTTCTTTCAAGAACCAACTGACCAGGCCCAAAGTTCGACTGAAGGTGACAGGAATTTGGAAATTGGCAGGAGTGCTGGCAATATCTATTCTACTCTATGCAAAAAAAACACCATGGTATCTCGAATACTCAACAATGATAAGTGTTAGCAGACGAGGCCAAATTCTTCCGAGGGACAGCACACGCATTTATGCCTCGTCCTGCCAGTGAATAAATAGGGGCAATTCTCCTGGGTGCTCACCTGGTGGAATAATGCGACTGAGGAGGAAGTCATTGTGGGACGGAATCAGCAAAATCTTACACTAGATTCAGAAGCCAACAAAATGATAACTTCAGGAATCTGTAATGCCGGACAAATTTGATAGTCATACTTCTCCAGAGGATTGCATCTGTCCTTGAAGATTTTCAATGCATGTCGCCAAACTGCCCTATTCCTATGCCTCCTCTTGATCCAGGCAAAAAAAATTGACCTTCAGCATCCCTTTACAATGGTATTATCTGCAGACTACTGTAATTAGAACTGTCATCACTTCAGTTACCAACAATCCTTACTGCAGTGAACATAAATTACAATAGAGTAACCTATAGTAATTCTAAAGTTAACTTAAACTGCCAGCAAGTATATGAGTGTACAACTACTTCTAACGATATCATTTTTTCCTGGGAACTAATTTAAGTAAATATCCCATGTAAACTACCAATTATAAACTGTACAATGCTTGCTTCAAGGCTTTAAATGCACTCTTAAGCATTCCCTCACCATCATGTAAAAGTTTCTTTGTTATTCAAAGACTTGTGATTCGGTTTTGATCACACATGAGATAATCACTCTTTGACAATTGGCAACTAACTTTGAACGGGTGATCATCACATGATTAGTGATTCTACACTCTCACTCTTAAACACCTTTTGAAAAATTGGCACATATTGTTTAATGTTATGCTTAACTTCCTTGTTACTCTTCTAGTTACCTCCACCACTAAAGGTGGACGGAGATTATGTTTTCACTCCCGTCTTTGTCTGTTTGTCTGTGAACAGAATACCTCAAAAAGTTATGGACGGATCCACACGAAACTTGGTGGACAGGTTAGGTGTGTAACAAGAACTAAATGATTAGATTTTGGTTAACATCTGGATATTATAATTTTGTAAGTGATTCTTCACCATTGAGAGATAGGGCCAAAAACTATAAATAGCAAGATATCTCAAAAAGTTATGAACTGATAGAGACAAAACTTGGTGAAAGGGTTGGGTGTGTGTCAAGGGCAAATTGATTCGATTTTGGTGAAGACACGGATCCGGACACGAGAATGTTTTCATTTTTAAAGTGCTTCTTCACCATTGAGAGATAGAGCCAACAACAATATATCGCACAATTTTTCAAAATATCGTGGATGGATTCGGATGAAACTTGGTGGATGAGTTGGGTAGGTGAAAAGAACAAGCCGATTCGATTTTGGTTCAGGTCTGGATGCAGATCCGGCCTATCATTGGGATACAAAACATAAACTGTTCAGCCTGGTGGATGTATGCACTCAACTGAATGCCATTCTGGTTCTGTGTATTAAACCATCATCATAAATGAGTTGCATCATCAATAGGTGTTACAAAGAGCTCACCGATGGTCTGGAGATAGGCATAAGCCAACAATCTGACCGTTGAATTCCAGTAGCCAATCTAGGCTGGTTGGACCATCTATGTTGCCCTGGAAACCTCGAGCATCGAGCCAATCATCTACAGCTTCAATATTGGCCTCTTCTTCATCTTCATGTCCATCTGCATCATGTTCTACGAGACCTTCAGCAACTCTCGGTAATTTTATCAGGGTGCGAAGCACCTCAGCAGGCAGAAGCTTGATCCCTGAGGAGGAATTAAGATGAGAAATATCTGAGTTACTCCAATAATATGCAGAAGATTTGAGGCTTCAGGGAAGAATGTGTTGAGCAGAAGCTCTAGCAAAATTCACCAAGGATATACATTTGCATTATCAACCTTTTTTGTATACAATGTCAAAGGTCGTGGAAGGGGTAGAACAGAGAATGTATTATGACATCACAGCACAAAAGGAACAGTGGAAGTGGAGGGGAGGAGGGAGGGGGTGAACACACCTCCAGCAGGGTTGAAGGACAAAATTGAAGGAGAGCTGGAAAAATGAGGAATGTGGGGAAGGATTACGGGAGGGAAGGATGCATGGGGTGGATGAGATGGGCACATACGCAAACTATCAGGAAAGAAAAACAGGAAATTGGGGGGGGGGTATCGGGGTAGTAATATAATGGTTTTGGATTGGGGATAATCTGAGATATTGGTGAACAGCTGTCTTGAAGACTTGGAGGGGAGAATGAGCTTGAAGAGAATGTGGACATTGGTTTCACAAGTGGAGAAACCAGAGAGTTCGTGTCAAAGCCACCCAATGCTCGCCTGTTTATACATTTATCGTTTTTAAAAGACTCGTCTAATAATATTTTTTATAAAGCATTGCAGTGAAGTCTGATCCAAATAATTTTAAAGCAATATATGTACCTGTATTTGTATATTGTAATCAGTAAAAAAGTGTGGTAGATAAAAACATTAGAAAGGAAATAACTGGCACCAAAAACTTTAACATTTTCACGCTCATGCTGACACTGACGCTCACGCTCACGCCGGGGGTATCGCTATAGCCCTCTGTTCTTCGAACAGGCGAGCTAAAAAAGAGGGATGAATGAGTGGAAGTAAGCAGTGATTCTAGATTTGGGGAGTTTCACCAGAAAGTGGTTGATGGTGGACCATGTGTGCTCTGCAGAAACCTGGTGGGGTGGAGAGTGGAGGGGAATAAAGCATGGTATGAGCAGAGGGTGAAAGACCAGAAAGGAGGGGATGCTTGGACCATTCATGAAGCGGGACGCTCATCTTCTGTCAGGGACACTTCGCTGTGCCGCGATCTCTGCCCTGTTCTACTCTGCTCTCCTACCTGTTCCCTCAGAGACATGTCAGCCTTTAAGCAATCCTTCTCTGGTTCGGGTGTGCATGCGTGAATATATGACTGGGTCCATAGAGGGGTAGTTTTATTGCAATATAAGGGTTTATTTATTCATAATTATCATCCATGATCGTCTGTCTGTCCACTGGATCCGTCCATTTCCGTGTCTCCCGCCCGTGTCCTTTTCTTTAATCTCTCTCTATCGAGTGCAGCCTGTGGCTGCTGGTTGCATCATTGGTTGGGACGCGGCTATGCCCTGATGCAGTGTCCCCTTACCAGTACACTGGTGCTCATTTTGCCAACCTCAGAAGGATGACAGGCTGAGTCAACCTCCTGGTGTATTTTAATTCAGCGGCCAAACGGGGCTTGAACTCAGGACCCTAGGATCCCAAGCTGCCACCCTAACCACTAAGCCAACACCAGGCTCTTTTCTTTAATAAATCTCTATTTTGAAAAACTGTGCAAGCCTGATCTGCAATCTGACTCCCAAACGTGGCTCGTTTAAGTGGCATTAGTTTTTCCTTGGGGGTGCAAGTTAAGTTAACATCCTGATAACTGGTGCGAGGTTAATCCACAATCAGAATATGATAACCCTCCGATGATCGGGCGTGCGGTTGCCTCCAAATTGGTGTTAATCTGGCCATCTATGAAGACTGATTCAGCGTTTTGCAGCTCCACACATGACTCGTTATTAATAATCGTGGTCAGCACTGCAAATGAGACAATATGTTGCCATGGCAGTATTGTGCACTTGCACAATTTAGATTTGGCAAATAATCAGAATGCTGTGCCAACACATATTGTCATGTTTACAGCAATGCTTTACAACTTTACAATTGCAATTTGCACATCACTGTTACAATCTACAATCTGCCTTTTGCAGCTCAACACAGTCACACTTACAATCACTGGGATCTCCCGTGATGAAGCTAAGTGTCTAGATCATGTGTTTGATTTAATGGGGGGGGGGGGGGTGATGGTGATTTCCCTGGCTTTTTTTTTTATCCCTGCCACTGCACTTGGGAGGGGGAGGGGGGTAAATTAACTACCCACCCCACCCACCCCGAAACCACAAAAGATTTTGTATTAATGGTGATTGAATTCGTGAAATTTTAACGCCTGACATTTTAAAATGATAACTGTACGCTGTATCCTTTTTGAGCACGAACTGATTTTAAAGAGCTTGTTCTCATCAGAAAAAACAGGATAAGGTCAGCAGGACGGTGTGGTGAACATGATTTTAAAAAATGCAATTTTAGTTTGATTTCACTGGATCTGGATCATGATGTTAGTCTGTATAAAGTGGATCAGATGGGATTCCACTTATCCATTATCATCTCACAAGAGTGTACGTGACAATGCACAGCAAATAAACCAATCAAAAATCGACTACATCATCATCATTACAATGCTGTATTTCGAAGCGATTATTGAAAAACACAACCTTCCGTTTTCAGTTATCCCAAGCTTTAGTTGACAACATGGGGACACGATTTGATGATAAAGGGGTCCTGGAAGAGGCAGCTGCACTAAACCCTTCAATGTGGCCAGCAGAAAAGGATGCAATAATTTTGTTTGGGGACGATAAATTCTGAATCCATGCAAAACTGTGAAAATAAACCTTTCAAAAGTTCTCACCATAAAGGAATTTAGAGAGTACAAAGATACACAGCATATGGGGATAACCTGATGCAAATGGTCACCACAATTGGGGTAATTCCTGTGGCCATTGCTGAATGTGAACATGGCTTCAGTACTATGAACCTTATCCTGACTGATCAGAGAAGCGAAACACATGTCAGCACACTCAACATCCATCCATTGGGACCATACTCTGTACAGAGCGTTGGTGCTGCCGAAGCAGTCTCCTGGGCTATTTGGCACAATCCTGGATGGGTCGCCACTCCGACGCAGGTACTTGAATGGCTTAATCATCCCAGCAAGTTGATACTCATTTTGCCGACCTCAGAAGGATGACAGGCTAAGTCAGTCTCACCTGGCATTAATTCAACGGCTGAGCGGGATTTGAACTCAGGACCTGAGGATCCTAAGCCCGCCACCCTAACCATTAAGCCACCAGGCTTACTTACTCAACAGCATGCTGTTTGTTTCAATTAACGAGCCGAACCGTGACACTTTCCAAACTGAGAAATATGCAAAATTGCGGTTTAAGGAGGGACACCACACCACTGAGGACAACACTACAGGAAAGAAGAGGAAGGAGGAAACCGTCTCTGGGTCTCCCACCATACCAAACTATTTTATGAGAATGAACCAACCTCTTGGCGAAATCGGTGAGTTTATAAAATAAATTTCCTTTTTCCAGGTTGTGATTTTTTCACCTTTTTCCTCACTTCATGACCACATAGTCCACAGCCTGATGGAGTACTGCTCTCCTCTCTGGGCTGGTGCTCCCGCCTCTCACCGTTTCTGGGCTTTCACGCTGTGGAAACCAAGGCATTTAGAATCATTGGTATCTCCCGCGATGAGGCTAAGTCTTTTGGACTCTCACTCTCTCACACAGGCAGGTCGGTGGTCTTTCTGTCTTCTACTATGTCCTCTTGGCCTCGCCCCCCCCCCAACTCTGCTGAGATATGTCCCCCCCCCCCCCCCCATATTTCCGCAGGTGCTCAAGGTCCGCCAGCAACCCCCTTCTGGTAAAACTACCAAGATCAAGAATCACTGCTCACCTTAACTCTTTCATTCCTCTTTTTTCCCCCTTTGGAACAAACTTCCACACTCTCTTCAATCCCACTCTTCCCTCCAGGTCTTCAAAACAGCTGTTCACCGCCTCCTATCTTCCCCACTACCAAAACCACGATCATTTCTTCCCCCTCTAATCCACCCCAAACCACCTCCTTCATATTCCCTGCTTTCCTTCCTGAAATCCTTGTCGTGTAAGGACCTGAAGTCCCTGGAGTGTCCATCTTATTTACCCTGTGTACCCCACCCCATCCTCTCCCTTCCACAGATCTCCTCATGTCTCTGTTCCCCACTGTTTTTTTCATTCTCTTCTCCACCCTCTTGTCTCCTGCTCCCTTACCTCCCCACTTTTTAACTAATTTCGGGGAAAATATGTATTAAGCATTTTGTCATTTTTTTCTTATTATAGAGCCAATGCCAAAACATCTGTTCGGCGTTCTAATACAACATGAGGTTTTTAAAGTCTAATTTTAATGCGGTTTTATTGAAAAATGCCCCCCCCCCACTACTCCCTCCACCCCCCAAATTATCGCAGTCCTTGACACTCAAACCAAAATCGTTCTACAGACCCTTACCTTCAATTTAGCAGTAAAACTAAAAACTTTTGCATCAATTTGAAATGACTGAGTGTCCAGGCACCCCACTATTCCCGCTTTGTTTCATTCAGCTGGTGTGCAGCTTGTTTATCCCCACTTGTCCTTTCTCTTGATCTCACTCTTGTTTCCACTCTGCTGTTGGTGTTTCCCCCCTTTCCATTTTGTTACATTCCATTCAATTCTGCTCTCGCTCTTCCACAAGCCTCAACCATTTGTACAAAAATCAATAAGAACAAAATACAAAAGATACCTGTACCACCTCTTTGCAAACCATTCCCCACGAACATGTACCACAACCGTTATCTTTCCAGCATCACATAAAACCATCCAACCATAATAAATCACAACTCACCAATTTGATGAGATGCACATGTAAGGCTCCCAGTTGCAAATATCAACAACTTGTTTCCATCGTCATCATCATAATCATTATCTGCTTCCAGCATAATTTCCTCCTCCCTTTAAAACAGTGAGAGGAAATTATAAAACTCAACAATTTGTATTGATACATTAAAATCACTTTGTCTGAAAAATGATGTCACTGAAGGCAATGGAGTCTGAACTTTCAAAATGATCAATGTTCAAAATTCCACAAAGTAAAATATTAAGGGAAATTGGAGACTAGACAAATGTACAGGATGACCTGGAAGTCGCTTTACCCCTCCCGAGTAAAGCATTCGTTCTTAAACTATTGTAATACACAGGTTTTATTGTGCAGTTCTTACAATAATTAATCAGTCATTGTATCTGTATGTGCTCCATCATTCTCCTTGCACCACTCAATTAGTCACCAAGTCCTCTTGGCCATCTTGTGTAGCATTTGTGTAGTCACCCCTGTGTGTGCCCTTTCATACACCCAGACACAAGCCCTGTCATGCATGACAACATGTCTGGGTGATAACACCATAACAATGCCGTCTAACTTCCGACGGACTCCAACATCAGTGAATCAGCGTTGCCATATACCGCAGCGGAGGACAAGAGGGATGTGCGAGAAATTTAGCATGGGTAAAGCAACTTCAGGCCACCCTGTACCATTCAGAACAGAGGTGGGTAAATACAGTGAGGGAAATGGGAAAGCCAAGACATCAGCATACAGGGACAAGTTTGGAACGAGTTAGACAAACATACCCAAACCCTATTCAACTGTATGCAACAAAACAGCCAAATAGAGAGCCGAATATATCAATACTATGCATCAGAATGATATTTGCCTTCTCAAAATCATCTTAATGAGAGTATTATATAAATGAGCCAGCTTATTGTAATGTCTTATTTTTATTACGCTCGCCTGTGGAAATCATCAATTTTCATGCGATTGCCTCGAAATTTTAATGAGGTTTGCATATTGGGTCACCGAAGCCTATTATATTTAAGGTCAAAAGGTCAAGGTCACATAAAATCATCAATTTGCATCTGATGGAATTGAAATTTGTACAGAAGTTGCATATTGGGTCATGGTGAGCATGCACGTTCGAAGGATATTCATTTTGTATTTGAGTGTGCCATCTTATAACTTTTGGTGATGTAGTGTGGATACATGAGAGAGGCTGCAGATTAAAACAACAAAAATGGATCTAGGACTGACAGGTTTTGGTTACCAAAAAAAAAAAAATTGAAGATAACATTAGGTGCAGAGATGATACTACTGCTTTGAAAAGCACCAATTACTCCCAAATTATTGTGGAGTCAGCCAGGGAAGGTCTTTAACGATGTCATTCACGAACCTCCACCAGTGACCCACAATTCTCTCAATTCTGACCAGATGTGACTGGCCATCCTCAAACTCTGAAAACCTGGTCAGAACATTCCGTTTAAGGGCATTGAAGATGAGCGAGATAGCCATTTATTTTATTCCTGCGTTTTCACAACCAGGTCACCTGGAATTGTGGTGCCTTGCCTGTCACATCAGATATCATTCATATCCGAAAATTACGCCTAAACTTGAAATTGACAATTCCCACCATTGGCGAATCAAATCAACAATATAATTGACCAGCCCATTTCCACCAAATGTAACAAACATCAACTAGAGGGGGAGCACTCGGTAGAATGCAAAACCTCCGCCGCCAATACTGCTAGGTCACTCAAGTGAAC
>CM068966.1:47402553-47444308 GCA_035128595.1 Eptatretus atami
CCCACTCCCTTAGTTTGCAACAACAAAATTTAGAGTTCCCCTTTTTTTTCTTCTTTTATTTTTTACAATTGCTTGTCCCTAACCCCCTTACTGTCTTTGTCCGGATAACCTATCCTGTCCGTCTACTCCCAACCCCTAAGCTCCTTCCTGAGGGGAATAAGGGAGAGACGTGTCCTGCCTCGAGGCCACAAGCTTCAGACAACGCTCCTCTATAAATTCAGCAATCTTTCCCCAAGGTGGGTCCAGCGGCCTATGGAGAGCGAAGGGATGGATGGTGCGAAGGGGTACATTTCCTTTCTATCCTCGCATTTATTAAACTTTAAACTATCCCCGGGGCTTTTCAAAATGCCTGTCACTTTAAACTATTGGTTCTAACAACTATGATTCCCATTGCCTGTGTTGGTGTTCCTTATAAATTCGGGCCTGGCCCTCTAATTTTCTTCCGTGCCTTTGCACAATTTCGTGGCTAGGCAGCGTGGCTCACTTGGCAGGGATTACCATCTGCCGGACTCTAACTACGGCACCCCCAGGCCCTGAGGCTACCTCCGAGCCTACCTGCTCCCAATGAACACGGGGGGTGGGGGGGTTGCCCTTCCTGGCATTGCCCCCATTCCATGCCCACGTGGCATTTGGGTGCTCCGGGGCCCTTTCCGAGGATCGCCCGTGCCCATTACACTAACCCGGTCCCTTGGACCCATGGCCTACTCTGGCCGACTACTTCGGTAGCCGGGGTGCCCTCTACTCAATACTCACCTTTCCACAGCCACGCTCCCAGCCGGTCAATGGACTCCTACACCTTTCAAAAAGGTTTCGAGCCTTCTTCCCGCACCAACAACAAAACGACCTCCTTTTGGTAAATTTGACTAACCCACTAACTAACATTACACTGACCCTGGGGTCCCTTGGGTGGGATTCACTCCTCCCCCCAATCATTCATTCGCACCATGCATTCCACATTCACTCCACTCACACTCAGGCCCGCTGTCCCACATTCACTCATCATACATTTTTCTCTTCTTTTTTTTCTTTTCAATTCACTCCACACTCTAACAACTACGTTCCCCTAACTAGCTCGTGCCCCTCGTCATCCCTTACTCTAATGCACGTTCCTTTTAACTCTATGTAGCTAATCTACATCCCCACTACACGTTCCATGTCCATCCGTGTCTCCAAAAATCCATTCCTAATTCCAAACTAAATTCCCTCTAACTGTTCCACAGGCCCCATGACTCATGAGGAACTGTTCCTGCCCCATGAGGCCGGTCTAACTAACACTAAACCCTTCCCACTAACTAATACTCCTTTGCCCGGGCACCGGGATGCTTACTACATCCGGTGGGGCCGTGTACTTGGAGCGAGGCCTTTTTTTATTTTTATTTTTTGCACCGCCAGGGCGGCAGTCTGTGACTCGCTCGTTCCTCCCTTCCGTCGGACGATACCTGGGGCCTTGTCGTCGCCCCGCGCATCGCAACAAGCGCTCGCCTTCGAGGGATTCCCCACGCGGGACAACGTGCGCTGTTTACCCGGCTTTTGTGCTGCGAGATCCCCGGTGACGTCACCCGCGCACCGAACCTGCGCGGTTTCCCGTGCAGGCCCGCCCGAGCGTATCGTCCCGGGAACCCGCTCCGCGCATTCCACGGACAGAACACGCGGCATGCAGTCAAGATGGATATAGATGGGGACTCCAAAGAGGGAAGACTGGAAATTTGGAAGGAGGAGGGATTGGGTGGGTTAACGAGGGAAGAAAAGGTCATAGTTTTGGATGGGAGGCGATTTGAGATGGTGGAGGTAAGAATGAGTTTGAAGAGAACATGGAACTTGGTTCCACAGGAGGGGGGAAAAAAGAGGAACAAATGAGTGGAGGTGACCTGGGGGAGGGGGGGGTGGAAGCAGTGAAAGAACAGCGAGGGTGCAAGACCAAAAAGGAGGGGTAGAAGACAGAGAGACCACCGACCTGTCTGCAATGGCAAAGTGATAATCCCATAGACCGCTTGATCGTGAGAGAGTCCAATGATTTTGAAGGCCTTGGTTTTCACAGCATCAAGCTGAGCAAGGTGTGAGGCAGGGGAGTCAGTCTGTGGGGCAGAGCAGTACTCCGTAAAGCTCAAAACAGATGAAAGCATTGGAGGGAGGAAGAAGAGAAGTTCAGGTGTGCCAGGGAGGGACTTTGTACACCGGAGGATGCCCAGTTGGTGGTTGGCTTTGGAGGCCAACTTTACAATGTGGTTGGCCAAGAATGATAATGGCTGATAGTGAGACCCAGGAGTTTGAATGACAGAACTTCCTCAAGACGATTGTCAAGAAAGTAGGTGGTGGTGGGTGCGGGTGTTGGTAGAGGGGAGGTTTGTCAGACGGTCCTTTCTGAGAGAGAAATAGTGAACGTGTGAGATTTGTCAGGATTGAAATTTGTTTGGAGAGTAAGGCAGGATGCCAGACTGTTTCAAAAGTACAAGATGTGTCCAGAGAGACAGCCCTGATCTCATGTCTGACATCGAGGGCCTCCATGCGTTATTTATTGGGTAAGTATAAGCAGCATTCCATTCCTCATCCATCTCTTTACCCCTCTCCATTTGTATCTACTGCCAGCCCCTCATGCATTGTTTCTCTCTTACCCCTCCCACATTTTTCATCTTACTCCCCTCCATATGCCTCCCAAACTCTCATCTTATTCTTACCCATCCTCCTAGCTCTTATTCCTCCCCATACCCCTCCTCCCCAAACAGAACCTTCCCTGCACCCACACACTTATTTCCTGCTGTGCTTTGGTAAAAATGAGAATATATTGTTATGAACTCGGGCTTCGCCACGAGGGGAAGCACTTGGACTCTTCCTAAACTCCCGGCCCTGAGGTCACCAGCCACGGATAACTATGCAGTTCGTCCATTTCGCTCCATTCCATCCCATTCCCATTCCAACCATCACCACCAGCTCTCGCTGGTTCCAACCACCATCATCCCATTCCAACCACCACCAGCTCTCGCTCCAGAGGAATCATTTGAACTTGAAGCTAAAGATTGTGCACACCAAACTCACTTGAACTCGCAGAGGCAATCTCAGGACCAGGACTCGAGCAGAACTTTCATGCTTGAACAGAACTGACTTGTCCCCACAACCAACATCAATACTTAAGAACGTGGGGGGGGGGGGGTGGGTTTGGAGGGGATTAGGTGTGAATCCAAGCCCTCTGTGGGACTGGTATCAGGGAGCATGGGACACGCGTTGCCCCCTTTCCTCTGTCCATGCGGTGTGCACATCATCCTCACATCAAAGCCACTGCGCCGGACCTGCCTTCAGTCATCCTTCAACTAATCTATGTAGGTCAGCTCCTGACTTCACATGGGGCCGACGTGCAGGAAGTGTGCAGATGGCTTTGTGGATAGCAGTGAGATCCCCGCTGTTAGAAGAATGTGAAGAAACGGCAAGAGCACACTTACACCTGGGTGCAAAATGGCCGATTATGGGCCAAAGCCCAAAGGTCTCTGTGAGCGAGGCAATATGATGGTTCCAGGGTGCAGGGGGGCGGTGGGTAGTGGTGAGCTGAAGGAGGTTGATGTGGTTATGGAGTTAAAGCATCGTTGTTGAGTGAGGTGATGTGAATTGTGATGGAAGGCTGGAAGGGTGAGCTTGAATGGTGCTGTTTGAATGAAAATGAAGTCCGGTGTGTACGCGAAGCAGGCTTGGTGGGTTATCACTGGCAGTGTGGGAAAATTGTGGTTAAGAAAGCTATGGTGGTGGAGATGGCAGTTTGATTGTGGCGCACAGATTCAAATAGGTTTTGGTGCATGTATGCAAATTCGGCTGCTGGCAGTGTGTGCTCGGTCGTGTGGGGAGACATTTTTGTGCAGGGAAGAAAATGGGGGATAAAGTGGGGGGGGGGTGGAGAGGGAGAACCTACCTAATCCCTTACAACAATGCATATTCCCTTTGTAAACCATTTGAAACAAGGGATAATGAATCACTAACTCGGGAACCACTACATGTTGTGTTATTGCCTTGGGGGGGGGGGTCTCGGTTCTCAGAACCATGTGTGTGTATTGTTGCGGGCCGGACGTCGGCCGCAAGCACGACCGCGAGATGTAGCTGCAGCGTCGGCTCGACTGATCGCCCGGAATTTAGGTCGTCACTCCGGAGAAGTCCAGAGTCGACGGTCCTGACTGGACCGAAGATCGCCAACAGGTCACCCGCGTGGAATAGGGTGAATAGCCAAATTTCTATATACCTAAGTATCCATGCGGGGAATCTACCGGGGAAATTCACTCGACGGAACTCGTACGAAACGAGCCGTTTAGCGCGCTCGTTCCGTGTGCGATCCGAGCGTTTAATCGCCAAGAACCATCGTCCCAAATGTCCCCATGCGGCCGTACAGCATTTACTAATTCTTAAACACGCAGCACGCTCAGCCAATGAAGGATGGACACGAACGAGCTGAAACATTCAACAAATGGGGATATTTATTGAATAGTAATGGGAAATGAAGGGAAGCACGCAAGAAGCAGAGCTAAACGATTATTATTTTAAGCACGTAAATACAGCAAAAACACTTATACATTTCACTATTTTGACGGGCCAACGGACACACACACGCACACACACCCAAAGAATCGGACCAATGTCTTTATTAGGACCTCAGCTCGGAGGGACAGGCGGGCTGAAGACCAGGGTCTAACTTGGACCTGTCCGCCTCATGCGGTCTTCAAGTCCGGCGGGAGGCGAGACGAACCCGGCCTCCTTGACTCCGTCTGGCACCCATCCTGGCCACCAAACCTAGACTCCGTTTCCTCCGGAGACGACACGCAACCCTTCGGCTCCGGCGGTGGATGGTCTTTCTCAAGCTCAATCTTCAGGAGGAGAGAGGAGGAGAAGGAAGAGACACTCAATGACCACGACAAGACCAGCCCAGACCTCTGTCTGCGAGGATCCTCTGTTCCTTTTTTACACTCTCTGGCGCCGCGCGCCCTCCCCCACTCGGCACGCTCCCAGCGTATCGGTGGTGGGCTTTGACCTTTCCCTCATTAAGCGTGCGGAGAATCCGGGGCTGTTCCCTTCTATGCAGCACTGCCGCAACGCAATGGTCATTTCTGTTGTCGTATCCCTCCCACTCGGTCCCGGAGAATCTCGGGCTGTTCTCTCCTCTGCAGCACTGCCGCCACGCAACGGTCGTTTGTTTTTGCTGTCGTTGCGGAAGATCAGGTTTTCCAATAAGGAAATCCTAACTATAAAAATAAATCACAGCCCATGGACATTTATTTACCCATTACAAAAGGGAAAGAAAGCTATCTATAAAACACATACTTACCGATATAACTAATCTATAGGACCTGAATGTTGTGTGTGATAGTTTCCAAATTCGCAACAGTATATCTACACTAATAATGTCAACGTGTGTGTGTGTTGTGTGTTGTGTTTGTGTGTGTGTGTGTCGTTGGATTGGTATCTACATATGCGGGTTTCAGAATGTGGAATGAATCCTCCCAGGGTGGCTCAAAGTATCCACCTTAATTTCAGTGAGTGGTCACGATTCATGGACCAAGCTGTAAAGTTTTCTGTTCTCAAAGTTTTGTGCGAGGCTCTCTTCTGGATCGTCGCTGAGCCCTGGACAGCTTCCAACTGTAGTTTGTTTGTTATAATATTCCCAGGGATGGTTTTTAGCTCACCTGTAAAGTAGTTCGGGGAGCTTATGGGATGTCGTCGTCCGTCCGTCCGTCCATTCACAATACATTCAACTTTCTCTCAGAACCACCATACGAATATCAATGAAATTTGACCACAACCTTCATCATGTGATCTGAAGGGGTCTCCAGAGAGACTTTACAGCGGTGGTGGGGGGGGGAGGTTTCCCCACCCCCAGGGAAATTTGCTTTCTTTCTCAGAAACGATACACACAGTTCTGATGAAACTTCACTACAACTTCATACCCATGATGTACCAAGTTTGTTCATGACATTAGAAAAATCGGGCTCCAAAGGGTTTAGGGGGGTTTTCCCCCCAAAATATGCATTTGCTCTCTTTTCAGAAGCTCACACATGCAATTCCGATGAAACTTGACGACCACCCTCATCACCGTGATGCACCAAGGTTTGTTCATGGCATTAAAAAAACATCCATAGGTATTACTTTCTTCGCCGATTATATATTTTCTGGTCATCTCCATGCCTACCAGTGGTTGCCTGATTATCTTATCCAGCTGCTACCAAGTGAGCACCCAGGGGTATTGCCCCTATGTTTAATACCTCCGTGAGGTTCTTTGTCATCATTCCTGTAGGTCCAGCTTTCACTGGAACAACTTTGGCATTCTTCAGCTTCAGCTTTGGTGCTGTGTTGTGATCTTTTCACTTCATTCTTGAGGTCTTGGTGTTTGGTCATTTTCTTGATTTCTGCATCATTAGTCAAAAATCGCTGGTATTAACACCTCAATCAGCAATGCCTTATTCTCTATTTTTTGTACCGAAGCATGATATCTGGTCGCCACACTTTGTTTTACATGTTCACGCTTGTTGGGACCATTAGGTCATACGTGAGCGGTAGGTACTTCCATGTTTTCAGTGATTGCTTTTGGATCATGTTCCCACAAAAATTCTGGAACTGGACATCAAAGTTTTTGCAAATTGCCAGCGGATACATTACAATCTGTTGTGTCGTTGTGTGTACAGCTGTTCTGACATGAGTTCGTGTTGGGTGTGTGTGTGTGTTGTGGTGTTGTGTGCTGTGTTGTGTGGTGTGTGTGTGTGTGTGGGGTGGTGTTGTGTTGTGTGTGTGTGTGTGTTCGGTCATTAAGCATAACATATAACACATTGTCTTTGCTAACCCCGCCTGCACCCCTCATCTTTCTTTTTATTTTTTTTTCCTCTCTCTTCTCTCTTTCTCCTTTCTTCTCAGTTATATATTAACGGTATCATACAGCAATAGAGCACTATATGTCTTTTTTCGGTCTATAATTATATGTATTTAGTATTACTCCGTTTCACAACTTTTGCTGACAAGAGGCAATGAACATTTTTTTTTTTTTCAAGGCCTGAAAACTTCAATGTCATCAACTAAGAAGTGTCTCTTCAATAGTATGCGTGAGCTGGTTCCTTCTTCATGCGCAGTGTTTTAATTTTAAAAAATCAAATACAGTATCAACAATCAATTTAAATCGAATTTAAACTGCGCGGGGTACATCGAGTTTATGCGGATGTTTACAATTATATTCAAAACGGCCGCAAAACAGAGTATAATTATTTTTTTTAACAGTAAATCTTTACAATCAAATCTGAATAAATATTCGTTTCAACCACGGTGGAGGCTTTGAGATTATTTACGATGCATTCAACTTTTAAAAAATGAGCAGACATTGAGTACGATAGTCCGGAACAGTACTCGACTGTATTTTTTTTTAACACTTTACGCCACATATTTGCGACAAATCCGTTCACTTTACGGCAGTTTGCTCATTTACAGCAGCGGCTCAACTGACGGCAGAATATCGTTTTTGCTGCGTGAAAACAATGGTACTGTACACGGCTGGTATTAAACTTGTTTTTCTTTCTTTAGCAAACCGGTACATTCGTTTCATTTCGAGTTATGTCATCCAGTCGAGACCGTGAGGCATTAAGGTGATCGAATCTTGTATTAAGGGACTAAATTGGTCCACCAAGCTGATGGAGACTCTCTGGTCGGCAGAGGTCGCCTTAGTTGGTGGCACAACAACACTTTTGAATCGTTCTCAATGTTTTGGATGTTGCTGTGTTGTGACCTGTCAATGGGTGGGGAACGGGTGGTTGTTACAATGACCTTTTTATAGATCTGGTTTTAAAAGCGTCAGTGAAACCTCCTCCAGGATTCCCATCAAGTTAAAATGATGATTTGTTGGGAGTCACTGCTTTGTTGGGAAGAGCTGTTCACGTCTGTTTAAAATGTTAGGTTCAGGGTGGTGGGGCCACTAGAGGATACCAACCAAGTGATATTCTGAAATGGCCATCAAAGAATAGTCAGTAAACAGAACCCTATTCTGGTGGTGGTGGTCGTATGGCAGCTTAGCTGCCGGGGTAGCTATCATTTCTTGAAGCGCGACTGTGTCGCTGATGCAGTGCCCCTCTACCAGTACACACACTGGAACTGGTACTCATTTCACCAACCTCGGAAGGATGACAGGCTGAGTCAACCTCCTGGTGTATTAATTCAGCGGCCGCCGGGGCTTGAACTCAGGACCCTAGGATCCCAAGCCGCCACCCTCACCACTGAGCCAACACCAGGCTAACCCTATTCTGATAGATCTAATCCCCAGGGATCCAACCAATAATGTTGTTTTTTTAATGTATATTTTTTTCAAACTGGTGATGTAATTAAGTGTGCACAATCTTATTGTAGCCTGCTATTGATAGTTATACCCACTCGGTGCTCATAAGGACGACATTCAGTTGTTTTTATGATTTTTGAAAATTGCTGAAATGATTCCATCCTTTCTTTCAGGCGGCAACCGTGGCAGCAATTGGTCTTTCTGTAGCTGCTGCAGCCTTTGCAGGTTTGTTTTGATACATCTTTGCTTTTCTCCACTGCTACATCCTTGGTGTTGTTGCCTCCGCCACTGAAGGTGGACGGAGTTTGTGTTTTCACTCCTGTTTGTCTGTGTGTCGTTTGTCTCAGCAGGATATCTCAAAAGTTGCGGGCGGATTCGGACGAAATTTGGTGAACAGGTGGGTGTGCGGCAAGTATTTTGGTGAGATCCTTGCGTCTTGCGGGGGGTAAACACGGCACAAAACAGCCCCCGTCTGCGCTGGGGGGGTCCGTCTGGTTCCCGCCGAGAAGGGAGGCTGCCATTTTGCTCTCCCTCAGCAAGGGTCATGATCTTTGTCTCTTGTCATTTCCTCTGTCTTACTCTCTGTGGTATGAAAGCATAAGGTAAGGCAATAAACTGACAAAATTATTGTGGGCATGAGCAGTTATAGTTGTCTGAATTTCTGAAATATGTTTTTCTTTCTCTCTTTTTCTCTTTCTCTCTTGCTCGCTTTCTCTCTTGCTCGCTTTCTCTTTCTCTTTTTTGTTCTTCCATTCCCAACCCACCATCATTAAACACACGACCGTTGGGAGTTTGGTGCCAACCTCGCTAGGAGGCCTTAAATATACAGGCAATTGGTCTTGGGTTCAATCGTTCGGCCAATATTATTCGACGGACAACCAACTGCAGCGATAGATCCTCGTTAGAGTTTTCCCTTTGCCGAAAACCAAAGTAAAGAATGGCCTTTCCTGGCTTATGACGTATAGTCTCTTTTGACGGTCCTTCACTAATTTGGGGATCGTGTGGGTAGCAGATTTGACGACATGGCTACCTGTTTTGATTAAATTACACATATGGCTTTCTCAGTGTTGCAATCTTGCAGAAAGTGATCAAAGCTTAATCATCATGACCAGCCAAAGTTTTTCTTCAGAGAGAATTAGAAGAATAACGGAGATAGGAACAGCCTAGGCACATTCATGGAGATTCTCAAAGCGATTTTTGCACCCAAACCCAGAGGTTGTCTGAGTTTCTTCCTCCATCTACATTGACTTTGTTAAAAGCTAAAAGTTAAGATCAGTGTTTGAGTACATGAAGGCTATTATAGATAACGTTAAGGACGAGAGCAACGTGGTCATTAGCTACGAACCTGTCTGGGCTCTTTGAACAGGGAAAATGACAATCCCAGGACATTTCAAGAGGGCCAGAGAAGGATTCGTCAGGTTGGTTGATGAACCAATACCTTGGTCCGTCAGGATTTGGATCAGGACACTGATTAGAGTCTGGCGATCGTAACAGTATTTCATTTTGTTTCACAATACATACTATGAAATTTAGCAAACGTTAAAAGTTTTGGTTTAAAAGTTTTCTTTTGGATTTAATTTGTTAAAAAAAATAATCAATGAAGCCAAAGGAATATGATGATGTATGTTGACTTGTATTTAAATGCCCACATTGCGAAACGGTGATTTACAGCAAAACTATAGATGATTATATATTTTCAATTGTAGCATGTTGTTCAGCTTTTCCTGTCTCTTCGTCTTTATTTACATGTTCCTTGCCACCACAGTCCAGTTGGTTCCCATATCCTGTCTGTATATCCCAATTTATGCTGCCTTATGTTTGTTCCTCCTCATTTCACTGTCCTCCATTGTATCCCAGCTCTTTGCTCCATGTGTCAGGTTTCGCTGTGTCAGGTTTCCTGTCATTCAGCTCTTCCATGAGTCGCATACTTGTTTGTGTGATACGATATGATATGATGCGCAACTATCGTCTCTTAACTATGAGGAGTCATGAACTCTTGTGCCACACTCGCATATGCTACAATGTTACTCCGCAGCCTTGTGCTGCATATGAATGAAAAAGGATATAGGCAAGAGGTATAAAATACCCAGATTAACATCCCTACCAAAGGATGGTGTTGCTGAGTTTTTTTAAAGTTTTTTTTGGTATACATAGTCTAGGCTTATGGAAGAGCTAGTGCTAGTGCACTAAACGTATCATGACGCAACAGGACAAAAGGAACAGTAGGGAGGGGTTGGGGGGAAGCACAACAGCAGAGTTGAAGGCCAAAATAGAGGCTTACTTGGACAAGCAATGGGTGTGGTGTAAACAGCCCCAACAGCAGTGAGCCTGGATTTAGGTAGTTTTGCTGGAAGGGGGTTGATGGTGGACTGTGTGGGCCCTGCAGAAACCTGGGGGGGGGGGGGGGGGGGGGGGGTGGGGAGGGGGCAAAACACAGAAAGAGCAGAGGGTGCAAAACCAGAAAGTAGGCGGTAGAAGACATATAGACCACCAACCTGTCAGCGATGGTGAAGTGATAGGCCCATAGACTCAGCTTCATTGCAGGAGGTTCCAATAATGTTGAAGACCTTGCTTTCCATGGCATCAAGCTGAGTAAGATGTGAGACAGGGGAGAGTACTTTGGTGCCAACCTCGTTAGGAGGCCTTAAATCTACAGGCAATTGGTCTTGGGTTCAATCGTTTGGCCCATATTATTTGACGGACAACCAGCTGCAACGACAGATGGGGGTGGATAGGAGTTCAGGTGTTCCAAGGAAGGACTTTGTATGACGGAGGATGCCCAGTCGGTGGCTGGATTTGGAGGCTAACTTTGAAATGTGGTTTGCCCAAGAATGATCGTGCCTGATAATGAGACCCAGGAGTTTGAATGACTGAACTTCCTCAAGAGGATTGTTAAGAAAGTTGATGGGAGGTGTTTGCCAGACTGTCTGTTTAGAGAGAGTTGGTGACGGTGTGAGATTTGTTAGGATTGAAAGACATATTCTAAGTGTTTGACCAGCTTGTGATTTTGTCTAGGTCTGAAGTGGGAAGAGGCTCTTACGAAGAGGATGAGGGATTCATGGCAGAGCGTGGAGTCATGAGCAAATGGATGAAGTGGATTTTTCAGAGTGAGAGAGATCATTGATGAAGAACAGGAATAGGACTGGGCGCAGAACACTGCCTTGGGGCACTCCAGTCTTGACAGGGAGAGGAGATGAAAGGATTCTGTTGAGAACAGAGAACCACACGTTGGCTGTGAGAGTAGAGGAAGTCAGTAAGCCATGTGTGCAGGTAGCCTTGGATGCCATAGGCAGACAGTTTGAAGAGCAAGGCAGGATGTCAGACTGTATCAAAGACATGAGATATGTCCAGAGAGATGGCCCTGATCTCTTGTTTGATATTGAGGGCCTCCATCCATTGTTGGGTGAATAGTAGCAGCATGTCCAAGGTGGAGTGATCTGGGCTTAAGCTAAATTGGTGATCTAAGATGAGGTTATTGCAGAAAAGGACGGATTTCATATCAACTACGATGATTGACTCCACGACCTTGCTAATGATTGGAAGTAAGCTGATAAGTCTGTCTTTAAGGGAATCATCAGTTTTTGTACCCTTTTTATGTAATGCAGTATTTGTAGATGCTGTATTTGGTGTGACAAGAAAACTGCCGTGATTTCGAAGCTGGTATTTCTGAAACGGTCATTTTGAGTGTGCACACGTGATTCCTTGCAGGGCGATGTGTGTTGCAAGCATTCCGGTCGGTGGAGCCTGCCATGAAGCAGACGCTCCGCTCATTTCCAAAGTCGGTGAGTTTTATATTCCCGGAGGGTTCGAACTGTGTGTACATCATTCGTGGCACCAGAATACTTGCAGTTCAGTGATTGCCAAGGTTGTAAGCATGCAACGAACAGCAATTTTGGGAGATACAAGTCACAAAATGTTTTGAATGGCTTGTACAATGCAAAGTCAAGACATTTCTACATTCAGAATGCATTGAAGGAGCTCCTTGACCTGATTTTAAAACCTTTTATCTGTTTGTTGTACGTGAATAAACTGATTCAAAAGTAATTGTTTGACATAAATCTGACCCATTTTATTGTGAGGTCATGTTGTAAAGAAATGCCTTAGATTATTTTTCTCCATAACGGGTAAGGATATTCGAATGAAACAAAATGCAGTCTGCACATGAGTTCCCCCCACCACTGAGTGTGAAGTTTCATGATTTTGACACAATGTCTCAGTTCTACGTTTGTAAAGATGGCAGGTGACATCACAACAGTCATTGCTGGGAAGCATGAAGCACTGGAGATGATAGTTGGGATGACTAACTGGAGAAGAGAGCTGGTTACGTCCTTTAGATCCTGAGAGTAAGAGACTGTCAATGGAGTACTGCCACAGAGGATCATAAGCCCTAACTTGACTCCAAACACCTTGGAGAACAATTTTCTTCCAACATAATGTCAAGGCTGCTGTGAAGCACTGGTTAAAAGTCAACAGGATGTTCTATTGTGACGGCATCACAAAACTCCTTAACGTTGGCAGAAATGTATGGACCACATTGATGATTATGTGAAAAAGAATAGGAGGCATTGCTTTTCAACAAGCCTTCCCACAAGGTGTCTGTTGTAACTGTACACCATGCTCTATGCGGAGCAACTGTCCTGCCGAAGCCAATAATTGGCTTCGTGTGTTACAATCATGGACAGGTTGCTACTCCGACGCAGGATACTTGGCCTGAGTGTGCATTTGTTTGCAATTTGTTCATGGTGCCAGTGATAACTCGACTACTTTTCACGAAGGACACTGTGGCAGATGGGAAGCCAGTTTAACATCAATCTGAGTTGCTCTCTCTCTCTCTCCTCTCTCTAACTCTTCTCTCTCTCTCTCTCTCTCTCTCTCTCTCTCTCTCTCTCTCTCTCGTCTCTGTGCTCTCTGTGTCTCTCTGTGTCTCTCTCTGTCTCTCTCTGCTCTCTCTGTCTCTCTCTGTCTCTCTCTGTCTCTCTCTCTGCTCTCTCTCTCTGTCTCTCTCTCTGTCTCTCTCTCTGTCTCTCTCGTCTCTCTCTCTGTCTCTCTCTAGTCTCTCTCTTGTCTCTCTCTGTCTCTCTCTGTCTCTCTCTGTCTCTCTCGTCTCTCTCTTGTCTCTCTCTGTCTCTCTCTCTCTCTCTGTCTCTCTCTGTCTCTCTCTGTCTCTCTCTGTCTCTCTCTGTCTCTCTCTCTGTCTCTGTCTCTCTCTCTCTGTCTCTGTCTCTGTCTCTCTCTGTCTCTGTCTCTGTCTCTCTCTCTGTCTCTTCTCTCTCTGTCCTCTGTCTCTGTCCTCTCTCTGTCTCTGTCTCTCTCTGTCTCTGTCTCTGCTCTCTGTCTCTCTCTGTCTCTGTCTCTCTCTCTGTCTTTGTCTCTCTCTCTGTCTCTGTCTCTGTCTCTCTCTCTGTCTCTCTCTTCTCTGTCTCTGTCTCTCTCTGTCTTCTGTCTCTCTCTGTCTCTGTCTCTCTCTCTGTCTCTGTCTCTGTCTCTCTCTCTGCTCTCTGTCTCTGTCTCTCTCTCTCTCTCTGTCTCTGTCTCTCTGCTCTCTGTCTCTCTCTCTCTGTCTCTGTCTCTGCTCTCTCCTGTCTCTGTCTCTCTCTCTGTCTCTGTCTCTCTCTCTGTCTCTGTCTCTGTCTCTCTCTGTCTCTTCTCTGTCTGTCTCTCTCTTCTCTGTCTCTCTCTCTCTGTCTTTGTCTCTCTCTCTTGTCTCTTGTCCTCTCTGTCTCTGTCTCTCTCTCTGTTCTCTGTCCTCTCTCGTCTCTGTCTCCTCTCTCTGTCTCTGTCTCTGTCTCTCTCTCTGTCTCTCTCTCTCTCTGTCTCTCTGTCTCTCTCTCTGTCTCTGTCTCCTCTCTGTCTCGTCTCTCTCTCCTGTCTCTCTCTCTCTTCTCTGTTCTCTCTCTCTGTCTCTCTCCTCCTGCTCTCTCTCTCTTCTCTCTCTCTGTCTCTGTCTGTCTCTCTCTCTGTCTCTCTCTCTGTCTCTGTCTCTCTCTCTGCTCTGTCTCTCTCTCTCGGTCTCTCTCTCTCTGTCTCTCTCTGTCTCTCTCTCTCGGGTTGCATCATTGGCTGGTGGCGTGGCAGTTCCGCTGATGCAATGCCCTCTTTTGGTTAGCATAGGAATTTGTAATTTGTTCAGGGTACCAGCGAATGTTCGCCGACTTTGCGAAGGACACCGTGGGATCTTTAACGTCCACCAATGAATACTGGCAGACGGGATTCCCGTTTAACATCCATCGGAGGGATGGCACGTACATTGATGAATCGCCTTGCCTGTGAAACACCAGGATGATAGTTCATAGCTGGGTCAGGATTTGAAACCAGGCTGGACAGCTTGGAGGTGAGTGTGCATACCTCTTGACCATCCTGTCAGCCCTCCATCCGATTTACGGCGGACACATTGATGCCTCACCTTGCATGTTATTTTTTGGCTGGCTCTGGATCCCAACCCAGGCTGGACAGCTTAGAGGTGAGTATGTCTATTGTAAAGTAACTTTTATTCTAGTCTGGAGTCCCAAAATTGATCTTTAAAGTATAAACAATGAGACCTTAGTCTTAAGAGAAGGATTATCAGTGGTGATCACAAGTGTTAAAATAATTAGTGAACTCTAGTTATGTTTGTTTATACTCGAGAAGTCATTCTCCATATTTATTTAAATAAATAAATAAAACAATCAAGAGGGGGCAGCAGCTTGCTGTGGGTCAAGTGCTGAGAACAAGCTAATTGGATGGAAGCCTTCATACTTATTACATCACCATATCCTCAATTAGATTAAATACATTCTTGATTTATATTTTTAGGTGATATGCTTAGAGACCACTACTTGCGTTCTTCATTCTTGCATTAAACGTACTCCTGTGCAGTTTACCGTTGTCGTCGGTCCCAGTTCATCGGTTAGATTGAACATGTAAGTAAAGATGAGAGCCTGAAGTGAAATAATCCATGAGTTTCCAACTGTTGACACTGTGATGGCGGCCACCAGAGCTGTGTAGCCGTGTTTTCACACCAAAAGATTGCTTTCAAAATTTTGTTTATTTATGTACACTGTACAGGTGCACATGTGGAATTATTGAATCATTGTCCACTCTTCAATACTCTCATCATATTTAATTACCTCTGCCACCAAAGTTGGATGGAGGTTATGTTTTCACTCCTGTCTGTTTGTCTGTTAGTTTGGCTGTCTGTGAGCAGGATATCTCAAAAAGTTGTGAATGGATTTGGTTGAAATATGGTGGATGGGTTGGGTGTATGACGAGGACAAATTGATACCATTTTGATGAAGCTCTGGATCCAGATCTGGATACGAGAAATTTTTTTTAGTGATTCTTTACCATTCAGAGATAGGGCCAAAAACGATATATAGTTTGACGTCTCAAAATTAAATATTGAGATATATATTGAGACGTCTGCATGACGTCTCAAAACGTTGTGGACGGATTCGGACAAAACCTGGTGTGTACAGGTTGGGTGTGTGACAATTTATTCAATGTTGGTGAAGAGCCAAATCTGAATCAGGATCTGAGAGTTTTTAAATTTTGCAAGTGATTCATCACCATTGAGAGATAAAGCTAAAACTATATATAACACGATGTCTCAAAACGTTGTGGACGAGTTGTGACAAAACTAAGCAGATGAGTTGGTTAGGTGACATGAACGACTTGATTAGATTTTGGTTAAGGTATCAGTGGGATACAAAGCGTAAACTGTTCAGCCTTGCGGAAGTTTGCGCTCTACTGAGCGCCGTTCTAGTTATCGTGAAACTGTTTTCTTCTTCTTGTTTGCATATACACCTGAAATTTCATTGGATTGCATGATGTGCATTTTTGCTAAATCCAAATGATGGAATGCAAGACGATGTAACTGTATTATTTTTCTGGAAAACTCTGGTTATCTTCTAAAAGTTTTGATCCTTTGACCTTTTGTACTTCAGGCTTTTAGCAGCTATTACCGTGGAGGCTTTGAAGTCAAAATGACCAAGAGAGAAGCAGCTTTGATTTTGGGAATCAGGTATCGGAAGTGCAAGAACGTCGGCTGTCCAGCTAGCTAGTTGGATGGTTGGTTGTTTGTTTGTGAAGCTAATTCTGCATTCTGTTTTTTCAACCTTTTTTTGTGGCACAAGACTAAAACTCGAATTACCATGATATATTTAGGTAATAATAATAATATCTGTATTATTATTGTTCTGTTATTATTGTTATTATTATTATTATTATAGGAAAAACAAAGCACAGATAATTCTGGTTGCTGCCTCCATCATTGGAGTCCAACCAAGGATCTCTTTGACTCGAACAACAATGTTTAACATGTCATTTGACACCATCGTCAAGCTTGCCGTAACCAAACGGAGTGGATGTGTGGGTGTGTAAGGTGCAGCATGTTCACAATTGTTAAAATCTGTATGACATAATGCCTTCGTACTTCCTCTTGACCGGATTAACACCTGCCTGGAATGGATTTGACTGTGTTGGGTAAAAAGATTGTAACATCATTGGTTCATATTGCTTTTGCAAACAAGCCATGTATACCTTACATACTCAGACTCGTCCTACTATATAAAAATAACGTAATTCTCTCTGTGTGTATGTGTGATATTTAGAGAAAGATTCCAATAGAAAATGGCAGTGCCAATCACCACCAAATTTTGCATATGTGTTGGTGGTACCCAGGGTTAGGTCATGGGTACAAAATGCCCCCCACCTTCCGATGAGGGTGGGAAGACTACTTGCTATTTTCGTCTGTACGAGTGGCAAAGTGAAAGTGGTTAAACCACTGATCCTTGACTGAGGGAGGGGGGTATTGACACCATGTTTCATTCCCGGAGGGAGCTGGTATTACTAGTTCTCTTAAATATAGAAACAAAGGACATGTCTGAACAGGCTTATTTGACTTGTCCAACCTGCCATTTCATTATTGTCATGACTCACCAGTCCAATTCTCAATTCTCATCATCTTGTCTTGTACTTAATTATGGTGTGTAATGTGTATAATATATGGCTTACAGGATGGCCTAGAGGTACACACAACAACCTGTAACTTGTCTTGCCTGGGTTTGAATCCCGAACCAGCTATAAACTGTCATCCCGACCCAGTTTCACAGGAATCCCGACCCGACCCGACCCAGTTTCACAGGAAGGGTGATTCATCAATGTGTACGCTGTCCCTCGGATGGACATTAAACGGGCGTACTGTCTGCCAGCATTAGTTGGTGGACGTTAAACGGTGTCCTTCACGAAGGGTAGGGGAGCTATTGCCGGCACCCTGAACAGATTACAATTTCCTGCTGGGAAGGCAATGGCAAACCATCCAGTAATAACCCTTGCCAAAAAATGCTTCGTCAGTACCGGTGCTCTGTAACAAAGTATGGTGCATCAGAATCAGAGAATGTGTATATTCCAAGCTGCAGTGAGGTAACTCTGTCAGTGTGTTGTCTTAGTTTGACCTGCCATTCCCCTTCTTCCAACCCTCCCCTTTCCTGAATTTCCCTTCTTGTCTAGTCCAACGGCAAACCGTGCGAAGATACGTGAAACGCATCGCCGCATCATGGTGCTCAATCACCCAGACAAAGGTTGCAAACTTTAGTCTGCCTTTCATTTCTTTATCACATTGTTATTGTTTTTCTTTATCTTCCCACATTCACCCCTACTTCCTCTCCACCCCCGGCCCCAGCCAACCTCGTGTTTCTATTTCATTGTCCATGTTTGACTTGGTTAAAGCTATGAAACGAGCAAGCTTATACTGTTTGCTTGAAATTTATCGTCGTAAATAAATGGTTACCTAGTTTACTTTATGTTTTTCAGGTGGATCTCCGTATCTGGCAGCAAAAATAAACGAGGCGAAAGACTTCATGGAGGGCCAGGGTAAAAAATGATAGAAACTCGAATACCCTGTGCCGGTGGCCTCCACATGCTCGTATTGCAAACTCTGCCTGATCTACCACTCGCTGCCATGACAGTTCCCCCAATCCATTCGTTTCTCCAGCTGATGGGGTTTTATGGTTGAATTTGCACCTTTTTTTTCAGTCTTATAATTTGGGCTCGTCAGACACAAATGCTGCTTCCTTCTTTTTGGAATTTATTCTTTTGTTCTTGTTTGCTCTTTCCCAAAGTGCATTTCTTTCTGCTCTTTTCATCCACCTTGGGTACCACACCTCTGACTTCCTCATTCATATCCCATCCCCCATCCCATATTAGCTCAAAACTCCCCCTGTCCTTTTTTGACCTCTCTTTCTGCTTACCTTTACTCCTCCCTTGTTCTGACTCTTTACTTCCTTTTTCGATTCCCATTGTGTTGCATCATCGTCCTCTTTCCCCGCCCCCCACCCACTCCACCCACTCTCTCAGCCTTTCCCACTTTCTTCTGTTTTTGCTCCTCTCACTCTACCCTTCCAAGTTTGCTTAACAACAGGCCAATTGCCTTTATTTTTCTGCTGTGTATTCATATCATTATTTACCGTTTTGGCACTTTTGTTTTTCGACATATCATGAATGACAACCACAGCATCATTCACATACCCAGTTCAAATTTTAATAATCGGTGCTGTTCATTCTGCCTTGGATTGTCCATTTTGACCTTAAGGAAATTGATTTAATCCCACAGTGGTTTAATGAAGGATCACTGTTGGAATCCTGAAACTGTGCAAGTGGTGAACGTTTGATGTTGGCACGCATTAGGTTGGCCATTGCAATCAGGTTATCATTGGTAGATGGAATGAAGGAATGCACTTCACTGATTGGGTGAAGAGGTGAGGAGGTGCAGTAACTGAGCAAGAATCTGACGTGTTTTGTTCACGTTGGGTCCACCTGCCTTTTAAAAGCTTTTCCACCCGTTGTGAGTGACAGACTCAAAGACCGAGAGAACGAAGCACAAGGTGGAGAGGCATTCATAAAAAACTTGTTCTACACTCTCTCACATAATTAATTTTGCATTCACTTTTCACCGCTCGTTTCACGCTCCTGTCATTACGTGAAGGCTTTGAATGTGAACGGACCCGAGGGATGTCTGCCGATCATGATTGATAAGTACAGATGAATGTACTCGAGAGATGGGAGTTTATCAACTTGCAATGTCTCATGAGATTCCCATTAAGATGTTTAGCTTTTCTTTTCTTTCTTTTTTTTGGGGGGGGGGGGAAGGGATGGGGAATTAAAATACAATTACTTTATTTATTTATTTTTGAACACAGAGAAAATGGTATTCCTAATGTGAGAGTCCAACACTTCAATTGTTTGTTTGAATAAAGATTTTAAAACCAATTTTCGTTTTCTTTCAACTATCCTTGTAAATAATCACCCCCCCCCCCCACGCCTTCCCCATTTCAGTACAATGTTTAATTTTCTTTGCTTACAAGTTGCCAACTAATTGGCCAACAATTATATAACACGAAAAAGAGCGATCAGAGATTGCAAACCCTCGCCAGGACTTCTTTTGTGTGGTGTTTATGTACTGGTGTGTTACTTAATAAGAGACATAATTAGAACTGCCATTTTATAACTGTGGGCAGTGATGACCAGGTACCAAGACGTCCCGTTTTGATTGGACACCTGACCCTGACCCATAACGTTTTAAAAATTATTATTCATTGTTCAATTGAATTTAGAATGGGATTAAAATAAATTCAATTCAAATCAAATGGAAGACCAAAAATTTTAGGGCCACCTTACTCACCATTCTTCTGCGGTGTGCAGTATCAAGTTTCGTTCAAATCAGGCAACGAAAAAAATCAATTCCCGATTCAGTCAAGTACTCTTCGGGAGAATTTGATCAATGCAAACAACCTCAGCAGTATAGTTCGCTGGAGCTATCTCTTTTTTTTTTTCTTGAAATGATGTTTTTTCATCAACCGCTGTCACAACGGGAACCCAATGGGTTCACGGGTTGTCTAGTTATTCCTTAAACTTGGATACCCAAGGTTTGTGGTACATTTGTGTGAAGTTTCCCTTTGTTATGTCCAGCCGTTCTGGAGAAGAAGATTTAAAAAATAGTTTTTGGGGTAAATCCAATATGGCTGCCAAACCATGTGACCTGTGATGTCATGTGTGTGAACCTTTTGTTTCTCATGGATAGGCGGTCATACGTGTAAAGTTTCACCTCAATCTATTAAGCCACTTCAGAAAAGAAGGTTTAAAAAAAAGACAAACAATATGGCTGCTGAATCACGTGACCGATGATGTCATTAAATATTTCTTTTCTGTGAACCATTTTATCTCCAGATGACCCTCAAAAATGTTCATACTGATCAGATGTTGTGTTCTATATCTGCAATTATGACGTCATAACGAAGGCACCTACGACATCATTAAAAAATCACACTTATTCCCCATGAGGAGTACTTGCCGTGTGCCAAGTTCCAATTTTTTCCTTGGTGCAGTTTTAGAGATACAGAGGTCCACAATTTTTCCAAAATAGCTGCCACACCACGTGACCTATGAGGTCATAATTATGATTAAAATTCGACATGGGTAGTCGCACCGATATTGAAAATTTCGTCTCAATCCAACAAGGCAGTTGCGGAGAAAAACACGAAAGTTCTGTGCGGATAAATGGACCCAAACGCAATGCCCTCTCCTTCGGTGAGGGTAACAAGAGAGTTCATAGAACATGTTACTCGATGCAGTGTTCAGGTATATACAGTACAGTACTTCAATTTGAATAAAATGATTTTAAAGATTGTTAAAAAAAAAAATCCAGAAGTTTAGCACTATTGAGGCAGTCTTATACACCACATTGTTCACCATGAGATGCACCCACTCCCTCAAAGAGTGGCGAGTTGGGTTCTGGTATTATTCAAATGTGTAATTCAAAACATCTCACTGCACTGGAAAATGTGAGGACAGGAATACTGCACTGTAAGGGGTGTGGATTTGTAATACCCTCTCCAACCTGGAGTGGTGCTACATGGTACACATTTACCTCGACAATTTACACCTGCCTCCCCCCACCTGCACTCCCCCACGACCACCGGCAAGGATAAAAACACCCTTGCGCACTAATTGGGGTCATGCTGATCGTATGGAGCAAGTCTGAATGTAATCAGCCCATAACCGTAGGAGTATCAGTGCAGCAAACACACACCGGTCCGTGTACAGTAAGGAATGTCCAAGTACTGCGAAACGGAAGGGATTTGAAAAGCCAAATAAGGCAATTTGTGTTCCACAGTGTTGAAGTAGATAATTTAATTTCATAAAACTAGTGCGTGGCCATACGTGAAAAAAAAACAAAAAAAACTTTCAAACCGTGTGCCAGAAACAACAACCACACAGGCCGTTCCTTCGCTCTCGCGTGCCCGTACGTGCGTGGCCGTATGTGGAAAAAAAACAAACAAAAAAAACTTTCAAACAACCACACAGGCCGTTCCTTCCTCTCGTAAATGACGACTGGATTGGGGCATTGTGTTTATCTATAAATGCGCATAAGAATTCGAGAAATTATTAGAATACAATGTCATCACTATCCGGAAGTCCGTACGTTGTAACCCGTAATGGGGAACGCGCTGGGCAAAACACCAAGCAACGTGTCCTGTCATTGGTATCTGAGGATCTCTTCCCCCAACGGCCAGCCTACGCAGCAACGTGTCCTGTCATTGGTAACTGAGGATCTCTTCCCCATCGGCCACGCCTACGCAGCAACGTGCCCTGTCATTGGTTTGGTAAATAAATGGCCATAACTTGGGAACTACTTGTCCGATTAATATCAAAGCTTGAAAAGGCACATACTCAGGTCCCCAGCAATATACCTGGCAAGTTTCAATTAGATCGGACCAGTGGTTGTCGAGAAACAGCGGTTACACACACACACACACACACACACACACACACACACACCCACACACACACACACACACCACACACACCACACACACACACACACAACACACATACACACACACACTACTGGAATTATAGATAGATAAAGATTGTAAAAGGCGTATAAATAAATTAATTACGGAAGTTTACCACCGTTGACGCAGTATCTTATTTAACACCTTACATTCGTCATTCGTGCCTGTTGTTTGTGTCCTTTATGACATCCTTAAAAACAGTAGGTTTCCTGTTTGGAATTATGTTCAAATCTCACTCCTCTCTGCACATGCGCAATCAGGACGAATTCAGAGACAAAGTACCGACAAACTACAGGTTTGTTTTCCGATCCGTGTTCGAAATATAACATTTAATTGAAACCAGTTGTTCCTCGATCATAAACTGACGCTTGCAGACAGACACACCAACGGACACGGGCAAACTGAATAACCCCCACTTTCTGCTTTTTTGCCACAATTTTGGGGACACAATAATTCGACAATTGTTCGAAAACTTGAACAGTTTAACCGTTTCTCAAGGAAATGTGGATTAAAGTTTGTGATTGGGGAAATAAGTCTTACGACCATCACTCCGTCTCTTGGGGGGGAATCTATTTATGACGTAGGCGTGGGAGGCGGAGCCTGTATGAACACCAGTTTGAAGGGTTAAAATTCCCAACATATGACGTCATCGGTACATGTTACGTCGGACCTTCACGTCCCAGAAACAATGTCGGAATGCATGCGTGACGCCGCTGACAAAAAACGTGTACAAATGGTGAACTTTGTGAAATGTGAATGAACACAGTTTGTGGTTTCGGTTAGAATGTGTTATTCCCGGAAGGCGTTTCCCTTCACATGTCGGAAAGTTTACCGTTCGCAAACGACTCGTCTTGGCACACCAGGACAGGCCGGGAGTGTGTTCAGTTACCAAGCAGCTAGCTAACGCTTACCAAGCGGCTAGCTAGCGCTTACCAAGCGGCTAGCTAGCGCTTACCAAGCGGCTAGCTAGCGCTTCCCAAGCCTGCAGTTCCTTCACGGTTTCGAACGGAGTACTTGCTCGAGTGCTTAAGCCGCTTGGCCGAGCGCTCTCCAAGAAACCTGGTAACTGAACACACCGCGAGGTTTCTCGTACATGTGGTTTCTCGTACGTACATCGAGTACGAATGTAAAAACCAAGGATCGCGCACGAACACGTGGACTTCGTGTTCGAACCTCGCGAGACAACCTCCACCAAAGACAGGATTTATAATTTCACTCAGAATTGTAAAAACAAACCGTCTGTGAACGTTTTTCGTTGTGATCTGATCTCGCAGTCACCGATCGAGGTATGAGAAGGAATGAAGGGCCTGAATGAATGAATGAATGAATGAATGAGTGACGAGTTAGTCACGGGGAGTATGAAGGCGGGAACTCGAGTGTGTTCGCGATGCGGCCTGTCGGACAGAAACAAGGAGCGAGGGACGTGTCCGCAGACACCTGCAGACGGGTAAAGCGGAGCCCGAGTCGGTGGTGAGTGAGAGTGGGCCGATCGCACCCCGACCCTGAGGGAGGGAGTCGGCGCCGCGGAGCAGCAGGTGAGGAGTCAGGTGGGCTCTCTGTGTGAAGGTGACGCTGTTTGGTGTACATCTTGCTTGTTTTGTGTACATCTTGTTTGTTTTGTGTACATCTGCTTGTTTTGTGTAGCATCTTGCTCTGCTTTTTGTGTCATCTTGCTTGTTTTGTGTACATCTTGCTTGTTTTGTGTACATCTTGCTTGTTTTGGTGTACATCTTGCTTGTTTTGTGTACATCTTGCTTGTTTTGTGTACATCTTGCTTGTTTTGTGTACATTTGCTTGTTTGTTTACATCTTGATTGTTTGTGTACATCTTGCTTGTTTTGTGTACATCTTGCTTGTTTTTGTGTACATTTGCTTGTTTTGTGTACATCTTGCTTGTTTTGTGTACATTTGCTTGTTTTGTGTACATCTTGCTTGTTTTGTGTACATTCTTTGCTTGTTTTGTGTACATCTTGCTTGTTTTATTTACATCTTGCTTGTTTTTTGTGTACATCTTGCTTGTTTTGTGTACATCTTGCTTGTTTTGTGTACATCTTGCTTGTTTTTGTGTACATCTTGCTTTTTTATTTAGCATCTTCTTGTTTTGTTTACATCTTGCTTGTTTTGTTTACGTCTTGCTCGTTTTGTGTACGTCTTGCTCGTTTTGTTTACATCTTGCTCGTTTTGTTTCATCTTGCTCGTTTTGTTTACATCTTGCTTGTTTGTGTGTACATCTTGCTTGTTTTGTTTACATCTTGCTTGTTTTGTGTACATTTTTGCTTTGTTTTGTTTACATCTTGCTTGTTTTGGTTTACATCTTGCTTGTTTTGTGTACATCTTGCTTGTTTTGTGTACATCTTGCTTGTTATGTTTACATTTTGCTTGTTTTGTTACATTTGCTTGTTTTGTGTACATCTTGCTTGTTTTGTTTACATCTTGCTTGTTTTGTGTACATTTTGCTTGTTTTGTTTACATCTTGCTTGTGTTTGTGTACATTTTGCTTGTTTGTTTACATCTTGCTTGTTTTGTTTACAATCTTGCTTGTTTTGTTTACATCTTGCTTGTTTTGTTTACATCTTGCTTGTTTTGTGTACATTTGCTTGTTTTGTGTACATCTTGCTGTTTTATTTACATCTTGGTTGTTTTGTGTACATCTTGCTTGTTTTGTGTACATCTTGCTTGTTTTGTGTACATCTTGCTTGTTTTGTGTACATCTTGCTTGTTATGTTTACATCTTGATTGTTTTGTGTACATTTTGCTTGTTTTGTGTACATCTTGCTTGTTTTGTGTACATCGTGCTTGTTTTGTTGTACATCTTGCTTGTTTGTGTACATCTGCTTGTTTTGTGTACATCTTGCTTGTTTTGTTTACATCTTGCGTGTTTTGTGTACATCTTGCTTGTTTTGTGTACATCTTGCTTGTTTTGTTTACATCTTGCTTGTTTTTGGTACATCTTGCTTGTTTTGTTTACATCTTGGCTGTTTGTGTACATTTGCTTGTTTTGTGTACATCTTGCTTGTTTTATTTACATATTGGTTGTTTTGTGTACATCTGCTTGTTTTGTTTACATCTTGCTTTTTTGTGTACATCTTGCTTGTTTTGTGTACATTTGCTTTGTTTTGTGTACATCTTGCTTGTTATGTTTACATCTTGATTGTTTTGTGTACATTTTGCTTGTTTTTGTGTACATCTTGCTTGTTTTGTGTACATCTTGCTTGTTTTGTGTACATCTTGCTTGTTTTGTTTACATCTTGCTGTTTTGTTGTACATCTTGCTTGTTTTGTGTACATCTTGCTTGTTTTGTTTAGCATCTTGCTTGTTTTGTGTACATCTTGCTTGTTTTGTGTATCTTGCTTGTTTGTTTACATCTTGCTTGTTTTGTGTACATCTTGCTTGTTTTGTTTACATCTTGCTTGTTTTGTTACATCTTGCTTGTTTTGTGTACATCTTGCTTGTTTTGTTTACATCTTGCTTGTTTTGTTTACATCTGCTTGTTTTGGTGTACATCTTGCTTGTTTTGTTGTACATCTTGCTTGTTTTGTGTACATCTTGCTTGTTTTGTGTCATCTTGCTTGTTTTGTGTACATCTTGCTTGTTTTTGTACATCTTGCTGTTTTGTGTACATCTTGCTTGTTTTGTGTACACTTGCTTGTTTTGTGTACATCTTGCTTGTTTGTTCATTTGATGTGTTTTGTGTACATCTTGCTGTTTTGTGTACATCTTGCTTGTTTTGTGTACATCTTGCTTGTTTTGTGTACATCTTGCTTGTTTTGTGTACATTTGCTGTTTGTGTACATTCTTGCTTGTTTTTGTACATCTTGCTGTTTTGTGTACATCTGTTGTTTTGTTACATCTTGCTTGTTTTGTGTACATCTTGCTTGTTTTTGTTCATCTTGTTGTTTTGTGTACATCTTGCTTGTTTTGTTACATGCTGTTTGACATCTTGCTTGTTGTGTACATCTTGCTTGTTTTTGTGTACATCTTGCTTGTTTTTGTGTACATCTTGCTTGTTTTGTTTACATCTGCTTGTTTTGTGTACATCTTGCTTGTTTTGTGTACATCTTGCTTGTTTGTGTACATCTTGCTTGTTTTTATTTACATCTTGCTTGTTTTTTTTACATCTTGTTTTTTTTGTTTACGTCTTGCTCGTTTTGTGTACGTCTTGCTCGTTTTGTTTACATCTTGCTCGTTTTGTTTACATCTTGCTCGTTTGTTACATCTTGCTCGTTGTTCATCTTGCTTGTTTTTCATCTGTTTGTGTACATTTTGCTTGTTTTGTTTACATCTTGCTTGTTTTGTTTACATCTTGCTTGTTTTGTTTACATCTTGCTTGTTTTGTGTACATCTTGCTTGTTTTGTGTACATCTGTGTACTTTTGCTTGTTTTGTTTACATTTTGCTTGTTTTGTGTACATCTTTGCTTGTTTTGTTACATCTTGCTTGTTTTGTGTACATTTTTGGCTTGTTTTGTTTACATCTTGCTTGTTTTGTGTATTTTGCTTGTTTTGTTTACATCTTGCTTGTTTTGTTTACATCTTGCTTGTTTTGTGTACATCTTGCTTTGTTTTGTTTACATCTTGCTTGTTTTGTTTACATTTGCTTGTTTTGTGTACATATTGCTTGTTTTTGTGTACATCTTGCTTGTTTTTATTTACATCTTGGTTGTTTTGTGTACATCTGCTTGTTTTGTTTACATCTTGCTTGTTTTGTGTACATCTTGCTTGTTTTTGTGTACATCTTGCTTGTTTTTGTGTACATCTTGCTTTTATGTTTACATCTTGATTGTTTTGTGTACATTTTGCTTGTTTTGTGTACATCTTGCTTGTTTGTGTACATCTTGCTTGTTTTGTGTACATCTTGCTTGTTTCGTGTAATCTTGCGTGTTTTTGTGTACATCTTGCTTGTTTTTGTGTACATCTTGCTTGTTTTGTGTACATCTTGCTTGTTTTGTTTTACATCTTGCTTGTTTTGTGTACATATTGCTTGTTTTGTGTACATCTTGGCTTGTTTTTATTTACATCTTGGTTGTTTTGTGTACATCTTGCTTGTTTTGTTTACATCTTGCTTGTTTTGTGTACATCTTGCTTGTTTGTGTACATCTTGCTTGTTTTTGTGTACATCTTGCTTGTTATGTTTACATCTTGATTGTTTTGTGTACATTTGCTTGTTTTGTGTACATCTTGCTTGTTTTGTGTACATCTTGCTTGTTTCGTGTACATCTTGCTTGTTTTGTGTACATCTTGCTTGTTTTGTTTACATCTTGCGTGTTTTGTGTACATCTTGCTTGTTTTGTGTACATCTTGCTTTTTGTTTACATCTGCTTGTTTTGTGTCGCATCTTGCTTGTTTTGTGCGCATCTTGCTTGTTTTGTGTACATCTTGCTTGTTTGTTTACATCTTGCTTGTTTGTGTTCATCTTGCTTGTTTTGTGTACATTTTGCTTGTTTTGTTTACATCTTGCTTGTTTTGTGTACATCTTGCTTGTTTTGTGTACATTTTGCTTGTTTTGTGTACATCTTGCTTGTTTTGTGTACATCTTGCTTTGTTTTGTGTACATTTTGCTTGTTTTGTGTACATCTTGCTTGTTTGTTACATCTTGCTGTTTGTGTACATCTGCTTGTTTTGTGTACATCTTGCTTTGTTTGTTACATCTTGCTGTTTTGTGCCATCTTGCTTGTTTTGTGCATCTTGCTTGTTTTGTGTACATCTTGCTTGTTTTTGTTTACATCTTGCTTGTTTTGTGTACATCTTGCTTGTTTTGTGTACATCTTGCTTGTTTTTGTTTACATCTTGCTTGTTTGTGTACATCTTGCTTGTTTTGTGTACATTTGCTTGTTTTGTGTACATCTTGCTTGTTTTGTGTACATCTTGCTTGTTTTGTGTACATCTTGCTTGTTTTGTGTACATTTTGCTTGTTTTTGTGTACATCTTGCTTGTTTTGTTTACATCTTGCTTGTTTTGTGTACATCTTGCTGTTTTGTGTACATCTTGCTTGTTTTGTTTACATCTTGCTTGTTTTGTGTTCATCTTGCTTGTTTTGTTTACATCTTGCTTGTTTTGTGTACATCTTGCTTGTTTTGTGTACATTTGCTGTTTGTTACATCTTGCTTGTTTTGTACATCTTGTTGTTTTGTGTACATTTTGCTTTTTGTTACATCTTGCTTGTTTTTGTGTACATCTTGCTTGTTTTATTTACATCTTGCTTTTGTTTTGGTGTACGTCTTGCTTGTTTTTGTTTACGTCTTGCTCGTTTGTGTACGTCTTGCTCGTTTTGTTTACATCTTGCTCGTTTTGTTTACATCTTGCTGTTTGTGTACTCTTGCTTGTTTTGTTACATCTTGCTTGTTTTTTTACATCTTGCTTGTTTTGTGTAGTTCTTGCTTGTTTTTGTTTACATCTTGCTCGTTTTGTGTACGTCTTGCTCGTTTTGTTTACATCTTGCTCGTTTTGTTTACATCTTGCTTGTTGGTGTACATCTTGCTTGTTTTTGTTTACATCTTCTTGTTTTGTGTACATCTTGCTTGTTTTGTTTAGCATCTTGCTTTGTTTTGTTTACATCTTGCTTGTTTTGTGTACATCTTGCTTGTTATGTTACATTTTGCTTGTTTGTTTACATTTGCTTGTTTTGTGTACATCTTGCTTGTTTTGTGTACATCTTGCTTGTTTTGTGTACATTTTGCTTGTTTTTTGTTACATCTTGCTTGTTTTGTGTACATCTTGCTTGTTTTGTTTACATCTTGCTTGTTTTGTGTACATCTTGCTTGTTTTGTGTACATCTTGCTTGTTTTGTGTACATCTTGCTTGTTTTGTGTACATCTTGCTTGTTTTGTTTACATCTTGCTTGTTTTATTTACATCTTGCTTGTTTTTGTGACGTCTTGCTTGTTTTGTTTACGTCTTGCTCGTTTTGTGTACGTCTTGCTCGTTTTGTTTACATCTTGCTCGTTTTGTTTACATCTTGCTCGTTTTGTTTACATCTTGCTCGTTTGGTGTACATCTTGCTCGTTTTGTTTACATCTTGCTTTGTTTTGTGTACATTTTGCTTGTTTTGTTTACATCTTGCTTGTTTTGTGTACATCTTGCTTGTTATGTTTACATTTTGCTTGTTTTGTTTAATTTTGCTTGTTTTGTGTACATCTTGCTTTGTTTTGTGTACATTTTGCTTGTTTTGTTTACATCTTGCTTGTTTTGTGTACATTTGCTTGTTTTGTTTACATCTTGCTTGTTGTTTACATCTTGCTTGTTTTTGTGTACATCTTGCTTGTTTTTGTTTACATCTTGCTTGTTTTGTTTACATCTTGCTTGTTTTTGTAACATTTGCTTGTTTTGTGTACATCTTGCTTGTTTTATTTACATCTTGGTTGTTTTGTGTACATCTTGCTTGTTTTGTTTACATCTTGCTTGTTTTGTGTACATCTTGCTTGTTTTTTGTGTACATCTTGCTTGTTTTGTGTACATCTTGCTTGTTATGTTTAATCTTGATTGTTTTGTGTACATCTTGCTTGTTTGTGTACATCTTGCTTGTTTTGTTTACATCTTGCTTGTTTGTGTACATCTTGCTTGTTTTTGTACATCTTGCTTGTTTTGTGTACATCTTGCTTGTTTTGTGTACATCTTTTGTTGTGTACATCTTGCTTGTTTTGTGTACATCTTGTTTGTTTTGTTTACATCTTGTTTTGTTTTGTTTACATCTTGTTTGTTTCGTGTACATCTTGTTTGTTTCGTATACATCTTGCCTGTTTCGTTTACATCTTGCTTGTTTCGTGTACATCTTGCTTGTTCGTGTACATCTTGCTTGTTTTGTTTACATCTTGCTTGTTTTGTTTCATCTGCTTGTTTTATGTACATTTTGCTTGTTTTGTTTACATTTTGCTTGTTTTGTGTACATCTTGCTTTGTTTTGTTTACATCTTGCTTGTTTTGTGTACATTTTGCTTGTTTTGTTTACATCTGCTTGTTTGTGTACATTTTGCTTGTTTGTTTACATCTTCCTTGTTTTGTGTCATTTTGCTTGTTTTGTTTACATCTTGTGCTTGTTTTGTTTACATCTTCCTTGTTTTGTGTACATCTTGCTTGTTTGTTTACATCTTGCTTGTTTTGTGTACATTTTGCTTGTTTTGTTTACACCTTGCTTGTTTTGTTACACTTGCTTGTTTTGTTTACACCTTGCTTGTTTTGTTTACATCTTGCTTGTTTTGTGTACATTTCTTGTTTTTGTTTACACCTTGCTTGTTTTGTTTACACCTTGCGTGTTTGTGTACATCTTGCTTGTTTTGTTTACATCTTGCTTGTTTTGTTTACATCTTGCTTGTTTTGTGTACATATCGGACTTTTTGCCGCAAGATCATAATTGTAATAAAGGTCGTGTGTGTGCTCTGTGCGAACTACCAACTACCAACGTGTCGTGTACTACATGACTTGATGAGAGTCACCAAAAAACGCCCGAACCTTTCTTTCCATTACCGTATCTGACGGCGTCTTCTCGTCGCCTTTATCCAACAGTTTGTCTTATTCAAAAGTTGTTTTGAGAGGGAGGGGTAGAGAGAGAGGAGAGGAGAGGAGAGGTTGAGGTTGAGGTTGAGATTCGGTGACGCCTCGTCCGGTTTTCTCGTGGGAAGTCCCTGTCCGAACTGATACCGTCCGTCATGCGGCACTGGACGCCTTCATGTCCGCTATTTATATTTTGAAACTCGGTCTCAAGTCCCACGTTATATTGTTTGTCTTCATTGCTGAATACGTGTCATTTGTTTAATCTCGCAAATGTAATGGTCCTGCCCTCCGACGAAAGCCAGCAAAGAATCCATCGGACCAATCCGTGTGTGCGTCCTGACGTCACGACGCCCTCATGTTACACGTACTTCATGAGTTTATTTTTGATTTTTTAAAGTGTTGGTTTTAATGAAGTCATTTTTTGCGTCTGGGGGTGGCAGGGGAGTGTTTGCCTGTCCGGTGTTCTCGAGTTATGTTTGTGGGTACCCCAGTTAAGGAGGTTCTGGGGGTGGATTACAGGTCGGTAGTCACAGGATTACAGGTACAGGGTGAGTCATAAGTCCCAGGACACTGTTTTAGCTGCTTGTACAAGATTTGTTGATGCCATGTGTAATTATATATATATATATATCTATATGTTCTCGAAACATGTGGAGTGTGATGAGCACTCCCCCGATCTCCATTGGACATAGTCCTACACCAAAGCGTCACCTCCAACCCAGAGGCCTCGGTCTGGTGACTCTGTCAAACAGACAAAGACGACATGGTCAACATCAGTTAAACATCAAACAAAGCCGCCTATCCGGATTTCGGGCTTGTTTGCCCTCGTCAGGACGGCGTACCGATAAATATCTAACCAATCATGACCACATTCGTCATTTATACATCAGACGCATCTCCTGATTCTTACGGTGAGCATCGCCGCAGATTACGTCTTGCACGGTAAAACCACCTAATCCTCACAAAGTGAGAGAAAACATGATGTGCAACAGTTGCCTGGAACCAAATTATAATTTGATGCTGACATCCTTTCAGGTGCAGAATCAGTGAGTCACGTTTCATTGGCAGCTTCTCAGGGTTGTTTCTAACTCTGGAACATTCTGCATGAAGTGCATCTGTTAATGTTGAAGATGAGTTTGGAATATTCAACTGGACAACAAATAGTTCCGCATCATCCATAGCTTTATCTGTCCTGTTAGTAAAAGAATCGAGGAGCTCTGGTTCTGTCAATGTATGTTGTCCATATTGCTTTTTTTTGTCCATGTCCACTGAATTGGCTTGTTGAATCACACCCAATGATTGCATGAAAAGCAGGCAGGTTTTTGATGATATGAGGTCGTAAGAATTGCTACACAATCATGCACAGGGATGTATTGAGGTTTTTTTATTATTAAATTTTTTTGTAGTCCCATCCATACTGTACCTCTTCAGCTGTCTGATGATAGGTGAGAAGTACAAGTAAGTACATCAGTGTCCTTGTTGCAGATTCTAACTCGTTGGAAGTTCCTGTGACCAACGTCAAATTCATGAAGAACTAATCTGGTGTCTGCTTCTTCATGTGAGCAGAACAATGAAGCTGCTGCTGAAGACATCACAATTTCAGGGTTATCACTGAAACTACAAGTTTTTGATCTTTTGTTGGTTTCTCTTTCTGCAACAAAAGTTATTTTGTCAGGAACTGGTTGAGATTGACCTTATTCTCAACCATGTTGATGAAATTTGGCCAGGATGCTGGTAGCTGGATATTCCGAGAATCACTAAATCGGCAAATTTTCCTTCATTTGTTTGTACGCCGTGCCCGTGTTCCTGACTCTTCAATATGAATCAAATGCCAAATCCACTCCGGTGCATTATTCTGAGAAGTGGCTGAATGGCTCGGCAGTAACAATCAGCAAGGTCACCAGTCGTTGTAACATTTCTGGTTTACTGAAGGCTTGCACCAGGGCTGAATCTCCGAGTACACAAGTGGGATCACTCGTTGGTATCTCCTCGTGTGTTTCAGCAAATATTTGGGGGAGAGGAGCTTTGTCTGCTTTCCTGAGGTTTCTATTAATTGTAGCCAGCGACAAGGATACAGGTGCTCGCTCGTGCCTTAGTAATAAGGGAATGTTAATATCTCTACCACTCACCGATGCACTCAGAAGTCACCTGAACAGATCCTGGTCTGCCTTGATGGTGTTGGTATGCCCACATTTGGTGGTCACTTGCACAGTGTAAAGAGATGCATATGTTTTTGATTTATTTTTTGGAGACGGTATCATTAAATTCTGCAGAGGGATTCATGGGGTTCATGAATATATCACCAATATTGGGGTTCACTAATAAGTCGTGGTAAAGTTATCTATCCACAAATCCTGTCCAAGCATACTTAGCTGCAATCGGAACTAAATTAATAAATTACTAGCATTGAACCCATCCCTTTGCTGATGGTGGTTGAACAACATAATTTGTATATGCCACAGTACAGTAATACCGCTTATTGACAGTCAACATTTGCAAATTATTTTTATTCCAGAAGCATTTTGTTTACTCTCAACCCATCGTTAATTTAAGTAATACGCACACTTATTTGACAAAATAAAACAATAATCTGTTTATGAATTTGTTTTATGTTCTCAGGAATCAGATGTTGTGTCTTTTTTATTTTATTATCTCCCCCCCCCCCTCTCCCCCAGTTGCAAAATGCAATTTTCATTGAGTCATGAATAATACACCGCCGAAAAGGCCTAGTTCAGCGTGAGACTTAATGGTATAATGACGTCTTACTAAATCTGCTATCCAATGCCTAGTGTGGTGGGTCTAAAGGGTCTTCGTGGTATTAAAGGGTCTCGAAGGTCGGAGGTCTTAAAGGGTAACACTGTAATGACGTCCCAGCAAAAAAATATGTGACAGAGAGAGGGACGAGTAGGAGAAATCCGGATACTTTAAATATAGATTAGGGCATGACTTGGTCAAATAATAAGCATTTCACGCATGTAACCACACACAAATGAACAATCTTGATATGATGGTTATTTTGATGAAATTGGTGATACTAGTACGTGCCCGTAAAAAAAAAAAAAAAAAAAATTTAAACCGCGAGCAAGAAAACAACAACCACACAGGCCGTTTCTTCGCTCTCCGTGCCCGTACGTGGTGGCCCGGAAGTTCGCATATTATTCGCAGTTACGATTATTCGCAATTTAGTTTTAATGCCCAAATATTCAATTAGCGCCAACGTATTTTGCCTTTTCGCAATGTCATCGCAAGGAAAAACAAAAAGAGAAGAGCAAGAGAGAAAAAAAAATTACTTCCTGGTTCGGAGCATACCAGCACTCTGATGTTACCGAAATTTATGCACCGTCTAATATGAAAACGATCATAACTTGGGGCATTGTGTTTATCTATAAATGCGCATAAGAAATCGAGAATTTTAGAATACACGAAGTCATCACTCTCCGGAAGCCCTACGTTGTAACCTGTAATGGCGAACGCGGCTGAGTTCCCTTCCCCATCGGCCACGCCCACGCAACAAGTGTCTTGTCATTGGTTTGGTAAATAAATGGCCATAACTTGGGAGCATTGTCCGATTAATATCAAACCTTGAAAAGGCACATCCTCAGGTCCCCACCAATATACCTGGCAAGTTTCAATTAGATCGGACCAGTGTTGTCGAGAAACAGCGGTCCACAGACACACACACACAGACACACACACACACACAAGACACACAGACACACCAGACACACACACATTGCTGGAATTATAGATAGATAACCAAACCTAAATCTGAACATATTTATGCCAAACACACAGACAGGACAGAAAATGAATTTTCAACATGTTTCATCCAATAACGGTTGGTGTGATTCCAGAGACTTCCAACAGAATTATGTCCTTTCAACTGCATATCTAGACCATATATGTACGATGGTGTCGATTTCCACCAGATCAGAAAATTCTGAAATATATTTTGTGCTCATATTACTAAAAGCATCCGCACGTGTCATTGGTAGCATTATAAAAACAGTGCCATTGAAAAGCGAATAATCAATTGACTTGGTTGTAAAGTTCCTAATTGATTAACCTGGTTGGAAAGCCAATCATCTATTTACTTAGTTGGAAAGTGAATAATCGATTTACAGTGCCTTCAGAAAGTATTCAGACCCCTTGACTTTATCACATTTTGTCAGAGAAAAATCTCTACCCTGAAGTCCAAGGAACTGTCCATAGAACCCTGATATATAATTGAGAGGAGGCACAGATCTAGGGAAGGGAATAAAACAATTTCTAGAATGTTGAAAATTCCCAAGAGCACAGTGAGCTCCATCATTGGAAATGTGAAGAATATAGAACTACTCAGACTCTTCCTAGAGCTGGCTGTCCGACCAACGACTGTCCGTTGTCCGACCAACGTGTGGCCCAAAATGGAGTTCTTTCATCCCCTCTTCCTGTCCAGCGCTGGAGTTCCTCAAGGCAGTGTTCTGGGTCTTGTTATTTTTCTGGTTTTCATCAATGCTCTATCCGACTCTCTGGAAAATCTTCTATATCTCTTTGCTGATGACTCCACCCTCTGCCGTACCATCGGTCATCCCTCAGACCGGCAAGCAGCAGCTTCTTCGTCACTGCAGATCTGATAAATCACACATAGGTCCACACGTGGAACAATGTCTTTCAATCCGGACAAATCTCACACTCTCACTATATCTGTCCGAAAGGACCGTTTAGAACCCCCCCCCCCCCCTCATCCACTTTCTCAACAATCCTCTGGAAGAAGTCCTATTCAAGCTTCTGGGTCTCACTATCGGCCATGACCTTTCCTGGGAAAGCCACATTTCAAACCTCGCCTCCAAAGCCAGTCGCCGACTGGGAATCCTCCGTCGTGCAAAGTCCTTCCTCGGCTCACCTGAGCTCCTGACCACATACAAAGCTTGCTCTCCTCTGGGCTGGTGCTCCTGCCTCTCACCTCTCTCGGTTTCACGCTGTGGAACAAGGCATTTCGGATCATTGTATCTCCGCGATGAGGCTGAGTCTTTGGGCCTCTCACTCTCTCCCGCAGGCTTCTACCGTCTCCTCTCCGGTCTCTCCCCCCCCCCGCTCTGTCTGCGATTTGTCCCACCACATTTCCACAGAGCGCTCAAGGTTCGCCACAACCTCCTTCTGGTAAAACTACCAAAATCACGAATCACTGCTCACCTTCACTCTTTAATTCCTCTTTTTTCCCGTCTTGGAATAAACTCCCTCACTCTGTTCAATCTCATTCTTCCCTCCAGGCCTTCAAAACAGCTGTTCACCACCACCTCTTGTCGTCCTCCATCCAAATCATCGATCTTTTCTCCCCCCGTTAATCCACCCCAAACCCACCTCCTTCAAATTCCATGCCTTCCTTCCTGAAAATCCCTGTAGTGTCCATCTTGTATACCCCGTGTTACCGCGCCCATCCCCTCCCTTCCACAGATCTCCTAATGTCTCTGTTCCCCACTGTTTTGTCTTCCCACTCCCTCCCTCTTGTTCTCATGCCCCTCTTGATGTGCGTTGTGTTTTCGCCCTCATACGGGCCTCGACAAGGTATATAAAAAATAAAATAAAATCAGTACTTATAAGGTCAACCGGCCCCTGCACCTGTACGTGAACCGACGACTCACATGGAACCTAACGGTGTAAGTTGCATTGAAAGAGAGGTGGAGAGGTGCAGGAGAGGCCATTTCTGCTGTTTGGTCTGCGCTCAGTGAGTGCACTCCACGCCCGCTTGGCATTACTCGGTATTCTTCAGCGTTCCACATCGATCAAGCACCCTCAGCGCTTGCTTGGTGCTCTCCTCCTCTCCTGGAAGAATTCTTGAACTCCCTTCAGGTTCAAGAGCTCTGGAACTCCACACCGCACTGAATGAACTCCCGAACTCCACGGACTGCTCCAACTGTTGGCCTGTACCGGCTGTGGGTCCCGGACTGCATGAACTCCACGTTCGCTCTGGGCAAGCTTGCTTCGACCCAGCTGTTCGGATTGTCCCTGGACCGAGGGTCGCGGGGCCTGCTCTCTCTGATATTGTGTGATTGGGATGCTGCCGGTACAGCGAAGGATTTGTGATGATTACAATGCTGAATGGTGATAATTTGGTTGAAATACTGGTTAGGTGAAGTGGTTTGAGAATGGGATTTGGAAACAAAGCATGAGAATGGTTGTTAGAGTATGGGTTTCAGAAGTTGAGGGTTTTGGATATTTGAGAATGCAGGGTGTTTGAGAGTGGTGGTTTGAGTAAGTGTGTGGACAATGATGGTTTGGGAATGAAGGTGTCGGAATCACGAGGAGGGGAATGATGATGAATAGCAACAAGATCAGTCTAAAAAAATATAAATGAATAAAACGAAGTCCAGGGAAATTGTGAAAAATAGCAGAGATGGTGGAAAAAATAACAAAACCTAGGTACAGAAAAATAGTGAAAAAAAGCAATAAAGTTTTGAGGAAAAACAACAACATGCTGTATTGAAAAAAATTGGGGTGGGGGAAAAAAAACCATCGAAGTCCCCCAAAAAACCCTCCAACCACCAAAGTCCCCAAAATAGGAAAGGAAAACTCTTTATTTTTCTTTTGAAAAAAGTTTTTAAATCGAGCTGAAATACCAAAAAATAGAATTAAAAAAATATATTTCTTGCTGTAAATTGACAAGAGTTAAGAGGAGCACACAAAATTATATATAGTAATACTTCTCAAGCAATATAAAAGTGCATAGAAGGACCACACAATTAACAACTACGTGTTATAAATAAAATCCTTTTGGTCACGCGTTTTACTTAATTTTACATCCTCATTGACACTCACAGATGACATGCAATGTGTTTTGTGATGTACAACACATTGACCTTTGATTAAACCTGTAATTGGTGAAACGAAGGGAGGCATGGCTGGCTCAATCACCACCAATTTTGCATATGTGCTGGGTACCCAGGGTCAGGTCATGGACACAAAAAGAGAAGTCCTCCCCCCCCCCCCCACCCTCCCCCCCCCCCCACTCAACTTCCCACGAGGGACATGAAGTCACGATTTTCGCCCATACATATGGCACAGTGCAAGAGCTCTGGAACTCCACACTGACTTGTGCTGGAGACACGGGAATATATTTGCCCCACTTTCCCCAATATCCCCCTCTCCTCCTCTCCTCCTCCCCCACTACCCACAAGTTGCTCCCACAGTAAATGAGTCTTCCTTGTATTACTAAATTTCAAGTGTGTGCATGTCCACACAATCACAAAATCTACAAGCTTTCAATTATAGCGTGTGAGGGTCCCTAATCTGATTATATCATGGTTGTAGCTTTACAGGAGTCAGGGTAAACCAATTTGAGAAGATAAACCTGGTCTCAATTTTGATCCCCATTCCATGAGGGTCGGCATACAAATTGATGCCTCTTCATACCGGCGAAACACCAGGATAAGAGTTTTATTGCTGGGTCGAGACTTGAACCAAAGCTCGACAGCTTGGAGGTGAGTGTATATTCCTTAATACCATCCTGCCAGCCATTAAATGTTTAACACGTAGTTGATGCCTCTTCCCATGAGCTGAGTGATGGACTCACTTTCTTTTCCTTGCCATTATATGATGGCTTAGCTTTTCATCGCAATGAGAGGACTCGCAATGAGAATACATCAAACAGCATAATAATTGTGTTAACAAGGGGTGCGATTTGATACGTCTCCAATCACAGTCTCTCTGGACCAGCATGAGCACAGGTGGTGAAGTGATTGCTAAATCGATGGCGGTTGTAAAAATGGCAGGCAGTCCATGCTGAGTGGTCGATTATACAAGATGGTCAAGGGACTCATTAAAGGTTGACTAAAATAACTTCTCCAGTGTCACTATAAAGTTGATACTTCAGGCTTCAAGCATAACGGCTTGGAAGGTGGAGAGTGACATACAAAAGATTTCCGTCAGAATACTGTCAAGAAATAGAATAAATTTTAAAAAACGAAGATATCGAGGATCTTGCACAGAATATCCGTGAGCTGTTTAAAAAGAAATTGTTGGGATACGTTGGAGAAAGTTGCCTTGATGTCGTTGATATTAATCAACTTGCAGAGGTGGATTTTCAGAGATGTTTTATTTAACGGTGCAATGAGAAGGTAGTCACCAGGGAGCCCAGATTAGACTAGGGGACAAGATGGTACACTGCTTACTTGTGGAAATCCATTTAACAAATTGTCTTTTATCCTGAAGGGTTTCACCGTGTGTAGCGAACAACATGGTGCCTCGCCTTCTGTCTTGGCTACCATGTGGTTCAATCTAATTTATTGGTTTACTTCCACAAAAATGTAACGATCTTCTATTTTCATTTTCCTTACAGAGCCAGGGAACATTACACATTACGCCATAAACCAATCTCGAAGTTCAAATTTCAATCCGTTAAATGCTCAACTTGATCAGATCCAACTCGCTCAGAGTAACACAAGGTCAGGTAGTAGAGGTAACCATTTTGCTTCATTGTGTATATGATAATAATAACAATAATAATAATTAATAACAAAAGCGAGAATTGCTTTGCAACAGATGTCGCTTACTCGTCCCAATGAATGTTTATTTATTTGGCTGGTGTATAATGGCGCGTTCAGGGCTGAAAATAATTTTAAAAAAGTAACCCGATGTACAGTGCCTTCAGAAAGTATTCACACCCCTTGACTTTCGTCACATTTTGTTGTGTTACAGCCTGAATTAACCAGAGAGTTGGTGTCAAAGCCACCCAATGCTCGCCTGTTTATACATTTATCGTTTTTAAAAGACTAGTCTAATAATATTTTTTATAAAGCATTGCAGTGAAGTCTGATCCAAATAATTTTAAAGCAATATATGTATTTGTATATTGTAATCAGTAAAAAATAGTGTGGTAGATAAAAACATTAGAAAGGAAATAACTTCCACCAAAAACTTTAACATTTTCACGCTCACGCTGACGCTCACGCTCACGCGGGGATATCGCTATAGCTCTCTGTTCTTCGAACAGGCGAGCTAAAAATGGATTAACTTATAAAAAAATTTGTCACCGATCTATACAAAATACATGTTTTTAAAAGTTTTTTTTACAAATTTATTAAAAATAAAATACAAAAATATTTAATTTACATAAGTATTCAGCTTTCTGAGTCATTAATTTGTAGAAGTGCCTTTGGCAGTGATGACAGCTTCGAGTCTTCTTGGGTATGTGTGTATCAGCTTTGCACATCTGGATTTGGGGATTTGGGGATTTTCTCCCATTCTTCCTTGCAGATTTGCTCAAGTTTTGTCAAGTTGGATGGGGATTGTCGGTGAATAGCAATCTCAAGTCTTTCCACAGATTCTCAATGGGATTCAAGTCTGGGCTTTGGCTGGGCCACGCAAGGACTTTTCATGTTCTTGTTCTGAAGCCATTCCAGTGTTGATTTGGCAGCATATTTGGGGTCATTGTCCTGTTGGAATGTAAATCTTTGCTGCAGTCTTAGGTCTTTTGCACTCTGAAACAGGTTCTCCTCAAGGATTTACCTGTATTTGGCTCCATTCATTATTCCCTCTATCCTTGCATGTCTCCCATTCCCTGCCGCTGAAAAGTATCCCCATAGCATGATGCCGCCACCATGCTTCATAGTCGGGATGGTGTTAAATGGATGATTAGCTGTGCTCGGTTTATGCCAGATGTAGCGCTTTGTATTCAGGCAAAGAGTTCAATTTTTTGACAAGATCCAAGGAAGAAAATGCAAAAAAAAGATTAATTAATTTATTATTATTATTATCACTATTATTATAATTTTTATTTTTATTTTAATTTTTATAGTTTTTGTCGTAAAAAAAGGAAAAGTTTATTATTTCTTTTTTCTTTTTATTTTTCTTCTTCCCCTCAGGGGAGGGGGCATGGGCTTGGTTAAAAACATACAACATCAACCACACAACACCCCTTGACAAGACCCCCACCAACTTTCTGCTGCCACAACCTGTCCAGGGAGGCCATTCAATGCATTATCTACTCTTGAGTAAAAGCCCCCTGCCGTGCTACCGTCTTAACCCTCCTCTTCTTTACTCTCAAGCTCTGGCCTCTGGTCCTATCACTGTCTAGTCTGTTGAATAATTCATCTGCATTTATTTTACCCATACCTTTGATGATCTTAAACATCTCCATCATAGCTCCTCTTAACCACCTCCTTTCTGGTGTATAAAACCCTGTCTCCTTCAGCTGCTCTTCATAGCTGAGTCTAGCTAGGCCCGGAATCGATCTAGTACCCCCTGCGCTGAACCCTCTCTATGGCATCTATGTCCTTCCCGAGTTGTGGTGACCAAAATTGCACACAATATGCTAGATGTAGCCCTCACTAAATTCCTGTACAATGTTAACACCACCTCTTTTGATTTATAAATGATCCCCCTCCGAATACAACCTAAAACCCTATTTGCTTTACCTATACCTGCCTGACACTGTGCTGCCTACTTACCTCCCATATCGATTACCACTCCCAGATCCTTCTCCTGTGTGACACGCTCCAAAATTACCCCTTGCATCCTGTAATCTCTATTTTAATTGTTCTTTCCCTTCTCCAACACCTTACACTTGCTCAGGTTAAATTCCATCTGCCAGTCTTTTGCACAATTTATGCAAGTATCAATTACTTCCTGAATCTGATCACCACCCCCTCTGTTATCCACTTACCTCCAAACTTTGTGTCATCTGCAAATTTGGAAAGCCAACTCTTCACCCCACTATCCAAATTGATGTAAATAATGAATAGTAATGGTCCGAGTACTGATCCCTGAGGTATCCCACGACTTACATCCTCCGAGCAAGACATCCTCCCACTCACAGCCACTCTTTTCTTCCAATCACTAAGCCAGTTTGCAATCCAATTAGCTACCTGATCAGCCACTCCACAAGCTCTCACTTTGGCTAACAACCTCCGATGTGGTACCTCATCAAATGCCTTCTTACAGTCTAGATATACTATGTCCACTGCCTTTCCCTCATCCACTCAATCAGACACTGCTTCATAGAACTCTAAAATTTTGTTGGACAGGAACTACCTTTGGTAAATCCATGCTGACTGCCTTTAATTAGCTTGTATTTATTTAAATTGTTTCTCATCTGGTCCCTAATTAATGTCTCCAAAACATTCCCCACAACTGAAGGCAAACGAACAGGTCTATAGTTTCCAAATTCTTCTCTGGATCCTTTCTTAA
>CM068966.1:47454590-47471352 GCA_035128595.1 Eptatretus atami
ACCATTCTTCCAGCCATTGGTTGACATCTATTGCTCTGCTCATAATTTCGATATTGTTTCCTAATCTTGGGGAATCCCAGAAAACATGACCTCACAACCCTTTGCTTTCAGTTGCTTCCCCAATATCCTGTATCTATTTTTCAAAACCTGAAAACTCCTAAAAAGCGCACCGATACCACCAACCAGCTCTTCCTGCCTAGACCTATAACAATACATTACCCTTCCTCAATCCAACCCTCTCCTCAACTAGGCAACAGAATTCGATCTACATTCCCTAAATAATCAAATAACTTTCAAACACCCCCACAAAAACGATCTCCATACCTCATTTCTACCTATTATATTGCACCTCCCACCACTGCCTGCACCACTGCACCCTGACCACTCCTGCACCCGCTGCACCCCGACCACTCCTGCACCCGCTGCACCCCGACCACTGCCGCACCCCACCCCGACCACCCGCACCCCGACCACTGCCTGCACCCGCTGCATCCCGACCACTGCCTGCACCCCGACCACTGCCTAAATATATATAACTGATAACGGGATACCGGGACTCGTTCCGTAAACCATAAACCATCGTGGTTGTATACCTGGGATCATCTGTGCTTGAACCAAAATCTAATTGGTTTGTTCCTATCATCTATCCAACTCGTCCACCAAGTTTTGTCCGAATCCGTGCATAACTTTTTGAGATATCCTGCTCACAGACAGACAGACAGACACACAAACAGGGGTAAATACATAACCTCCATCCACCTTCAATGTGGAGGTAATAACAGTCACGTGACATTCATGCAGCTCAAATAAACGACTGTCACCCAACTGTTAGGTATGAAAATTGTTGCAATAAATGAAATTGCAAGATGTGAACATTTGTGTGGGGTTTGGCATGTGAATGGATGATGGCTGAAAATGAAGGCCTTTTGTCTACTTTTTCTCTTCATTCTGAAGAATATTGATTCATTCTCATGGTCATGCATTATAATTGTTAAGTGTTAAATGTGGAAAAATGCTTTTAAAGCATGTCCCAATCGGCTCACATTTACTTTCATGAAATTTGTGTTATTTGTTATAATGAATGTAATGGCGATTTCCTTCTCTTTCTCTTGTCCAACAATGATTAAATCCAAATATGGAATCGTACATGTCATGGATTACATTTTTAATTTTTTTTTTTCAGATCATGCAAGATGATTGAGGACTTTTCGACATGAGAGTTGAAGTTGTCCCCTTGTTTTTTTGATGGAGAAGAAGATCCTTCGTAATGATTATACTTGGCAAATCGACCTCGTCAAGCTTGTCGTATTTTTTCCTGGATGGAGGTAAATACCTAACCAATTGAGTCTCGAAAGCTGGTAACGTGATCTTTCTAGCCGTGGATTTTGTTTGAGGGGATTGGGTGCTGATGCTGAATGTTGCTTCTGCTACATTGATTCTCGCTTGTTGTCTGTATCTCGTTGAAGAACTTTTTTGTGTTTATGGGACATTGGAACTTTGAACCATCAATCTTTCTATCCTGCTGATCGAAGCTTGTCCTGCCGGCAATTTGTGCGAGCACAAGAGGAACTCCTGAATCAGAAACTTGGCAATGTTTTTGGCTGACTGGCAAGGGGAGGAGGTGGGAGGTGGGGGAACACTACCTTCTGAGCGATAATGGATGAATGCCTCTCTGCCAGAATTCCTGCTGATAAATGATTATGTGGGTGCATCTGGCACATCACCAAGTTGCGCAAAAGGCTTTTTTGCCAAAATACCAGAGACTGGTCAAGCCTATGGTTGTTTTTAGGTCTATCACAAATCAATGCACTTGGTGGTTGAGCGAACAAAGCATTTCACTCTTTCGATTTGTCACGGGATAACTTGCCGTTTTGTTTTGATGAAAAGCAAGTCACCGGGATAACCATTTAAGGTGAACATGAGCATTGATTTCAAACAGTTTAACAGGTGGAATTGACTTGATGCACATCACACCTGTTTTAATTGTACGGACCCATATTGAGTCCCGTCCCCTCTATAGGGGGAGAGGTGTGTCTGTCTGTGTCTGTCTACAGGGCATTGCTTTTTCTTTTTTTACCATTTGAGCTTTTGTCATCAAATTTTCAACAAGCCTTTATTATGAGAATATGGGTAACACTAGTTAAGAAATTTAACGTTATTTTTATATTTGCTCTTTTCGTCAAGTTTAGTTGACAGTCTGTCCGCATTCGTGAGTACAAGGCGAATGCGGACAAGCTTTGCATTTTGAGATGCTTTGTAGTTTATCTTGCAATTCCTTTACAATGGGAAGAGAGGAAATTTTGAAGTTGTGGGACGCTTTCATTGGGAGGTAGTCGATATTTGAAATTGAGATAAACTCTGGATTATGGGACAGTTAAAGCTATCGTTCAACTTACACTTTAAATGGGATACCAATGGTGCATCAAAATCCTAATTTTGTGAAGTTTCAAAGCACTAGACCTGATTATTAAAGCAACCTTTTTTCATTCTTTTTATTTTTTTTGCAAAGGATTATTTTTAGCAAACAATGAAGCCTTGCTAGCTGAAAGCCAATTTTGTGAACACCTTGCAGAGAACTATTTCTTGCCGTTTTGCCCATTACCTGCGACCTTGCCAGCACACAGAGTGGCTTACAAAGCGGGGCATTAATAATGGAAGTTACCACGTCGATGACTGCACCGGCGCCTCGGAGAGGGGGCACAATTTGTGGCTGAATCGGAGGATGATAAGACACTGCGGCAAGGCCATCCTGGCCCACGGCCATCCTTGTCACGGTGTTTAGTGAAAACGTGAGCGGCCATGTCTATCATATTTTGTACTTTTGATCGTACATGGTCAGGCTCTGCACCTGGAAGAGTTGAATGGGCGAAGAGTGGAGGATTTCTTCTCAAAGGCAGTTAGATTGGATGCGATATGTGACAGCACTGATGTATTGTTTGAACCTGGTCCTTCGCTCTTTACAATGTCAAGGTGTAATTCTAGATTGCTCTCGTTCTCATAATGGTAAGGCAAGTCTTCTGTAAAGAGGTTGTACAATTGTATTTAATTTCAAAGCCCTTACCTCTGATTTGGAAATATTGTCCTTCCACCCTGAACAAATCCACTTCTGTTTGATTAATTGTTCATGCAACAGTGCTCAGCAGAAAAGCTGGAATACTTTGAATCCATCCATTGGGACCATACTCTCTGTGCAGAGCGTTGGTGTTGCCTAAGCAGTCTCCGTGGGTAGTGGGCACAATCCTGGATGGGTCGCCACTCCAACACTGTATACCAGCATGCTGGCACTCATTTTGCCGACCTCGGAAGGATGACAGGCAGTCAACCCCACCTGGTATTCATTCAATCCACCCCCTAACCATTAAGCCAACACCAGGCATAATTTATTCATGGCATTGACAATAACTCGCGTACTCTTTGTGAAAGACACAAACGTATGTTTTTAACGTCCACCAACATATGTTATTAGATAAGATGACACCCAGCATGACATCCATCGAAGGTTTTTTAATTTTTTTTTTAGGTTGGAGGATGTTTTCATTGGAAGATAGTTAAGTCGATGTTTAAATGTGTGAGATAAACTAAGGATCCCGACACAGTTAAAGCGGTCGTTCGACTTGCGCCATTGGTATCCCATTTAAAGTGTTTTTTTGTCTCTGTCTCTTTTCGATGTGACTGTCTGTGAAGGACCAATCCAACAGTTTATAGTCTTATTGGGAAGCTAACCTGGACTATATAGCTCACATGTGAGTTTGCTACCTCTGCACCATCCTTTTCCACCATTATTTGATGTGTCTGCATATTAACTGAGAGAGCCTCCAACACACACCCCTCCCTTTCGTGACATGGGTGGGGTGGGACTTTTTTAATGCAAGGTTTAAGGCTGCTAAATGGAGCTACAACACACACACACAACACACACAACACACACACACACACACCACACACACACACACACCACACACACACGCATGTACTGACAAGACAAACCCTTAACAGCCACGAAGCTTGGGGATGTCATTAACAGTGGTGCCGCTTTTTCCACCACACTCGGTGGGCATTTCCTCCTCCCCATGGATGCCAACCAATGGGGATTGTTTGTGCTCTATCCTTTTAAATTCTGAATGTCAAGCAAGGAAGCAACACACACCATTTTTTTTAAGTGTTTAGTATGACTCTGCCTTGGTTCGAACCACCAACCTCCCAGACTCCCATTACAACACCACCGAGTCTGGTTGTTTTGCAAAATCTAGGCTCATGGAGTTATGATATAGCAAATGGGTGGATATAGAGGGAGGCTTAATGGGGGTAAATGGACAAAGATGGGAAAGCGATGAGTTTTATTACTTTGTGGAGGTGTATACTCTCGGTAGCTGAAAGATAAAGGGAAAGCAGGGCATGTGAGAGACAGACTGACAAATATGTTATTCGAAAGTTGAGAACAAAAATCCGAAAAAGGCAGAATTTAAGCCAGTATTATATAGCTTGTGTTGTACAGAGACACGTCGCATCACATAGTGCGGTTACTTTAATGGACATTAAGCTGGGTCTCCCATCTGCTAGCATTAGTTTGTGGCTATTTAAGATCCCATAGTGTCTTTCATGAAGAGTAGGTAAGTTATTGCCGGCACCCTCAACAAATTTTAAGAAATTCCCGCCACCTTCGGTTGAATACAGGCCTGGCCAGCCAGTTTGGGAAATGCTTGGGCCAAAAACTTTCCCAGGCCATCCTCATAAGAAGGGGTGAGTAATTGGGACATAGTAGTAGTAGTAGTAGTAGTAGTGTTGTAATTTTGTACAGAGAACGCACAGGAACACGTGTGCATACCTTCTGAATGAACATACACCGTGAAGATACAAAAAACGTTTTCCATACAAATGAATCATTTTACAATACAGGCACCAAACAACATTGGTTGTATTTGATAATCCAGAACAGTATTGTCGGGGAAAAAAAACTGGAATGTCACAATGTCAGAGATTGTAATTTTGTTTTTTGTCTAATCTTCTAAATCTTCCAAGTTTATGATAAGTGTCCACCTGTTTATTACATATGCACTGAGGGTGAGGTGGTGAGGGAGTTTAGAAAATAGAAATTGGCAGAAGGGAGGACCAGGAAAGGGAATGTAGTATGGGGAAAGAAGGCTCAAATGTGGGTGGGTGGGTGGGTGTGAATTGATATGTATCAAACAATTTATTTTCAGGCTTGTAGTGCTAATCCATATTTAATATAAAATGAGCCGAGTTTCTTCATCCGTAACGCTTTATCATAAAAAGTTTCTGCTTTCGTAGAACACTGTACATGATCGGGGCACACATACAACATCCACAGCCACGACAACAACAATTAAGTGTTATCAAGGATCCTTCTTTTTAATTTTTTTTTTAATTAAAAATTTTTTTTTTCTACAACACCGAGGCTCATGGAAGAGCAATACATCCTTGTTCATGTGTTTTACTTCATGTTACATCATCATTGAGACTCGCAGATGGACATGCAGTATGTTGAAGTACAACATGCTTGTCTTTTAAGTGAGGTGATGGGAGGACTGCCTAGTTGTATTAAAATGGGTGTCATTTCCTCCATGGAATGAATTATGGATTCGATTCCAGAAAATTATTTGTCATGTGGTTCAAGAACATGATGTTCTTGTGCTCTTCGAAGCCACAGGTCAACGTAAACAGTCAAGGAATTCATTTCTAATTTCTTGCAGCAATGAAATTCCAGGAAATGTTTTTAAGATGTCCAGCGGTGTATGATAGTCAAATTACAATCTCAGGAGGAGAAAATAAAATGTTTTAAACATCCTGGTTAAACATATCCTCTCGATTTATGATAAACTTCACCTTGGACGATAGCAAGTGCGTAACTGCTTGGGTATTACAGCTCCATGCACACAATCATGTTGGACCTAGTTAGTGGAGTTTTTCGTTTGTTTTTTTCTTCCTTGTTTGTATTTATTTGTTTGTATTTATGAGTACCAGTGTACTGGGCCCGGTGTATGCCCCGGTTAGAATAGGTGTACCATATCCCTGTGTGTCGTCGTAAGAGGCGACCAGGGTTGCGTCAGGAAGGGCATCCGGCGTAAAACCTATGCCAAATCATTATGCGGACAACAAAACGAATTTCCATACCGGATCGGTCGAGGCCGGGTTACCAACGACCGGTACCGGTGTCAGCAGGGTACCAGTGGAAATTGTGCTACTGCTGGGCGAAGGAGGAGAAGGAGACGGGGAAGGCGAGTCCGGAGGCAGTGGAGAGGGGGAAGGGTAGAAGTGTGCAGGTGAGAGTTGGAACTCTGAATGTTGGGACGATGACTGGCAAGGGCGAGAGTTGGCTGATATGATGGAGAGAAGAAAGGTGGACATACTGTGTGTACAAGAGACCAAGTGGATGGGGAGTAAGGCTAGGAGCATTTGGAGGTGGTTTCAAACTGTTCTACCATGGTGTGGATGGGAGGAGAAATGGTGTAGGGGTAATCCTGAAGGAAGATTATGTCAAGAGGTATTGGAGGTGAGGAGAGTGTCTGACCGAGTGATGAGTGTGAAGTTGGAAATTGAAGGGGTGATGATGAATGTCATCAGTGCATATGCCCCACATATGGGGTGTGAGATGGAGTATAAAGAAGATTTCTGGAGTGAGTTAGATGAAGTGGTGGAGAGTGTATCAAGGATGAAAGAGTGGTGATTGGAGCAGATTTCAATGGGCATGTTGGGGAAGGGAATAAAGAGGATGAGGAGGTGATGGTTAGGTACGGTCTCAACAAGAGAATGTGGAAGGGCAAATGGTGGTAGAGTTTGCAAAAAAGAATGGAAATGGCATGGTAAATACGTATTTCAAGAAGAAGGAGGAACACAGGGTGACATACAAGAGTGGAGGAAAGTGCACACAGGTGGATACATCTTAAGCAGGAGATGCAACCTGAAAGAGATTAGTGACTGTAAGGTGGTGGCAGGGGAGAGTGTAGCTCGACAGCATCGATTGGTGGTCTGTAGGATGACTTTAGAGGTGAGGTTGAGGAAGAGAGTGAGGGCTGAACCAAGGACCAGATGGTGGAAGCTGAAGGAGGAAACTGTTGCGTGAAATTTAGGGAGGAGGTGAGACAGGCGTTGATGGTGGTAAGATGGGTGGGATGATTGGGCAACTACAGCAGAAGTGGTGAGGGAGATAGCTAGGAAGGTACTTGGTGTGACATCTGGACAGAGGAAGGAAGATAAGGAGACTTGTGGTGGAACGAGAAAGTACAGGAAAGTATAAGAAGAAGGGGTTGGCGAAAAGGAAGGGGATAGTCGAGAGATGAAGAAAGTAGGCAGGAGTACAAGGAGTGGCGGCGAAGGCAAAAAGAGAGGTGGCAAAGGCCAAGGAAAAGGCATATGACGAGCTGTATGAAGAGTTAGAACAAAAGAAGGAGAAAAGGATTTATACCGATGGCAAGACGAGGGACCGAGCTGGGAAGGATGTGCTGCAGGTTCGGGTGATAAAGGACGCAAATGGGAATGTGCTGACGAGCGAGGAGAGTGTGTTGAGAGGTGGATGGAGTACTTGAGGAGCTGATGAATGAAGAAAATGAGAAGAAAAGAAGGTTGGAAGAGGTGGATATAGTGATCTGGAAGTGGGGTGGATCAGTAAGGATGAAGTGAGGACTGCTATGAAGAAGATGAAAAGTGGAAAGCGGTTGGCCCAGATGGTATACCAGTGGAGGCATGGCAGTGCTTAGGAGAGATGGCAGTGGGTTGTTAACAAGATTGTTTAATAAGTCTTGGAAGTGAGAGGTGCCGGAGGAGTGGAGATTAAGTGTACTGGTTCCGATTTTCAAGAATAAGGGTGATGTGCAGAGCTGTGGAAATTACAGAGGGATAAAGTTGTTAAGCCACACCATGAAGGTGTGGGAAAGAGTAGTGAAGCTAGGTTGAGAGGAGAGTGACGATCTGTGAGACAATATGAGTTTATGCCAGGAAAGAGCACCACTGATGCAATGTTTGCTTTGAGAATTGTGATGAGAGAAGTATAGGGAAGGCCAGAAGGAGTTACATTGTGTGTTTGTGGATTGGAGAAAGCTTATGATAGGGTGCCAAGAGGAGTTGTGGCATTGTATGAGGAAGTCGGGAGTGGTGGAGAAGTATGTGAGGATCGTGCAGGATATTGTATGAGGACAGTGTGACAGCGGTGAGGTGTGCAGTAGGAATGGCGGACCGGTTTAGTAAAAGTGGGATTGCACCAAGGATCGACTCTGAGCCCTTTCCTGTTTGCAATGGTGATGGACAGGTTGACGGACGAATCAGACTGGAGTCTCCATGGACTATTGATGTTCGCGGATGACATCATGATCTGTAGGAGAGTAGGGAGCAGGCTGAGGCGAGCCTCGAGAGGTGGAGGTACGCACTGGAGAGAAGGGGAATGATAGTCAGTCGGAGTAAGACGGAGTACCTGTGCGTAAATGAGAGGGAGGTGGTGGTATGGTGCGGTTGCAAGGAGTTGAGGTAGGGAAGGTGATGGGTTTAAATACTTGGGATCAACTGTCCAAAGTAATGGAGAGTGTGGGAGAGAAGTGAAAAAAGAGAGTGCAGGCAGGATGGAGTGTGTGAGAAGAGTTTGCAGGAGTGATCTGTGACAGAAGGGAGCTGCAAGAGTGAAGGGGAAAGTATTATAAGACGGTAGTGAGACCAGCTATGTTGTATGGTTTGGAGCGGGTGGCACTAAACAAAAAGACAGGAAGCGGAGCTGGAGGTGCAGAGTTAAAGATGCGCAATTCTCGTTGGAGTGACGAGGATGGACAGGATAAGAAATGAGTATATTAGAGGACAGCGCAGGTAGGACGGTTGGAGACAAAGTTAGAGAGGCGAGATTGAGATGGTTTGGACATGTGCACAGGAGGGAAGCGAGTATATCGGAGAAGGATGTTGAAGATGGAGCCGCCAGGCAGAGGAGAAGAGGAAGCCAAGAAAGAGTTCATGGATACGGTGAGGGCGGACATGCGGGTGGTTGGAGTGTCAATGGAAGATGTGGAGGATAGAGCGAAATGGAGACGGTGATCCGCTGTGGCGACCCTAACGCGGAGCTAGCCGAAAGAAGAAGAAGAGTTTGTATTTATTTGAAACTGCATGCCTTAATACGGGGTGTTTCAAAAGTCTGGATCGTCGAGATATTTGTTTTACTGACATGCATACACATATCAGTTGTTGTATGTAGGTTTATTTAAATGTTTCAGAACATTGACTCTTTTTGTTGTTGTTGCTTTATATTTCGTAAGTATATTGATGATTCCGTCCTCTGTTTGTGTGTTTGTTTGTTGTGTGTTGTGTTTGCATGTTTGTAGGCACAATAACTCGAGAACGGAAGAAGCTACCAATGTCAAATTACACCACGTGATTCAAGAGGGTGATGGCTAGCGCTGATTAGATTTGGTCAAAATCGGTCAAAGGTCAAGGTCACAGTGAGGTCAAACATAATCCGTAAATCATGTGGAGAAATGGAGTATTTTTCTGTCGGTCGACGTACGAGTTCGTTTTAACTTCGATTTTTAGTTTTGTCTTCGGTTTTGCGATCGCTAGGACGCTTAACACTCGGTTGTCGAATTCTGGTAAAAATCGGATTTTTGGAGACGTTTTAAGATTGTATAAAAAATATTTCACTCGCCGCGTCACGGCTCGTCACGTGTGCAGCGCGCTCGCAGCAGACGCATCGTTGAGTCACGTAAAGGTTTTGCGTGTGCGCGGCTGACGGTGTTTTCGATAAAGATGGTGTTTAAAAGTCATTTTTTATCCAATAAAGGTTATCGTCGCATGCTGACTCGCTAAGCCGTTGGATTATAAAGTTGGGGGTGCCGAATATTACGGTTGTGATTTTGATAAAATAATATTAAATAATTGCGTGGAGAAATGGGATTTTGCTTCGGTCGACGTTACGATTTTTGATGGTTTGGTACAGAATCATCGTAGAAAACTTCTGGTTTGCGTCACTACCTTCTCTAGAGACAGCTTTTATTAGACAGTCAGAGGTCAAGTTGACGATTTCGTAAGTACAGTCTATGACTGCTGTTTTTATTATTTTTTTTATTTTTTAGGTCATCTCTACCGAGATGACCTAATAAAGCCGGACCAAAATGTCCGTCCCGTACGTCGTCCTACGTCCGTCAACAATTTTTCTTTCCGATCTTGATGAAACTTAGTATGTGGGTAGAGGTCGATGAGTGTTGGCAAAACGATATAACTTTGTCCGGGTTCAAGGTCAGGACGAGGTCACGAGGTCACGTAAGGTTATAAAATCGCCATTTCAAAACCTATCTAGTCTGCCATTCTACAAGATATTCGGCAACTGTTTATTGATTATTGATAGTAAAAAATATTATCTTGTATCTAACCGGACAGATTTTTGAATTTCCTTCCCGTTTGGCCGCCACGTAACCTGGAAGATGGTCAAAAACACTCCCGGTACAAAGAAAACTTTTACTTCCGCATCTTGATGAAATTTGGTATGTGGGTGAGGTCGATGAGTGATACCCAACGACATATTTTTTTCGCGATCGAGGTCAGGCGTCAGGTCACGAGGTCACAAAAGTTTGAAAGTCGCCATTTTTCAAAAACCTATCTCGTCTGTCATTTTTAGGAGATATCTGGCAACGGTTAATGATTATGAGAGTAAAAAACATATAGAGATGACCGTCATCCCACACGGGGGTAATTTTTTTATTTATTTTTCCTTTTATAGACAATGTCAAGGCTTGTATAAGAGCTAACACACAAAACATATAACAAGGGAGGTAGGAGCCAAAAGGGATGGGAGATGGAAGCACAAATAGTGGCAAGAGACACGTTATGAGATCTGTGGAATGGAGAGGGATGGGGCAGGAGGTGAACAAAGAAGGACACTACAGGGACTTTCAGGAAGGTGGGGAAGATATGAGATGGTGGTGAACAGCTGTTTGAAGACCTGGAAGGAAGAGTGGGATTGAAAGAGTGTGTAGGAGTTTGTTCCAAAGGTTGGTGAAAAAAAGAGTAATGAAGGTGAGCAGTGATTCTTGATTTGGTAGTTTAACCAAGAAGGGGGTTGCTGGCGGACCTTGAGCACCCTGCAGGAATATAGGCGGGACTGATAGCAGACAGAGCAGGGGGGATGAGGTCTGAGAGGAGATGGTGAGAAGACAGAAAGACCACCGACTGACCTACCTGTGTGTGAGAGATTGAGAGACCAAAGACCGGCCTCATCATAGGAGGTACCAATGATCTTAAATGCCTTGGTTTCACAGCATGAAGGCGGGAGCACCAGCCAGAGGGAAAGCAGTACTCCAACAGGCTGCAGCCAAAACTTTGTATGTGGTCAGGAACTCAGGTAGGCCGAGTAAGGACTTTGCCCGATGGAGGATTCCCAGTTGGCGACTGGCTTGAAGACCAGGTGGAAATGTGGCTTTCCCAGGAAAAATCATGACAGATAGTGAGACCCAAAAGTTTGAATGAAAGGACTTCTTCAAAGGATTGTTGAGAAAGATTGGGGAGGGGGGGTTCCAGACGGTCCTTTGGATTTTCGGCACATTCGTTTTCTGATTTAATTCTTCAGATATTCAGAGTATAAATTACAGCTCTGTGGTCGAAAACTGCTTATTCAGGTGTCCCAAACAAGTTGATTAGTGGAATTGAATCTGGACTATGTGGATGGGGTGGGGGGTTGTGTGATTCTATCGGTCCCTGACATCTATCCACCTCAAACACATCTCTATTATTACTATTATTTTAATTAAGCAGTTATTAACCTCCGCCATCGAAGATGGATGGAGGTTAGTTTTCACCCCTTTCTGTTTGTTTGTTTGTTTGTTTGTTTGTGAACAGTATTACGGAAAAACTCCTCGACGGATTTCGACGAAACTTGTGGGGGGTTAGGTCTGTCAAGGATCATGCCATTAGATTTTGGACTTGGTCCAAATCAATATGGCCGCTATGGCGGCCAATTTGAAAAAATATTTTAATTTTTTTTTGGCATTTCTACATGTTTTAGTGATTCCAACCCCCCCCCCCCCCCCCCCAAAAAAAAAAAAATTGTTAGAAAAAAAAAATTTTTGCAACTTTTTTTCACAAAATTTCGATTTTTTTTTGCATTTCTACATGTTTTAAGTGATTCAACAAAAAAAACTGCCAAAATTATATAATGCGGCTGATTTTGGAACTTCAGGTGGATATACCCACGTTAAAATCAATTCTGTCTCAAGGAATATAGTTATACGAATGAATTGAGTATGTAAAAGTTAAAAGTAAAAAGGAAAGTTGCAAACTATAACTCTGTGAGCACTGTTTGATGCAAATTGAATGAATAGGATATCAGTTCACTGAGTGACCTAGCAGTATTGGCGGTGGAGGTTTTGCACTCTTACCGAGTGCTCCCCCTCTAGTTTCCTTTGATTCTGATGTTTTGACCCTGTACATGCCCATTCAATTTGTGTGTTGTATTACTACTTGTTATGCGGGGTGATGTCGGAGAAAGCTGAAGACTAGAATGTGCATGGTGGATAGGAATTGCTTCAACAACTGGTGCCAATTTTGATTAATTTTCTGAAAGCAAATTTGTAAATTGCCTCCACACTTCCAGCCAACATTTTTCATGACTTGCTGCTGTCAAGGTTTTAAAATTTAAATCGTTCTTTCTTTCTCTGGACAAAGTCAAGGCAGCTGGGCCATTAATATGGTTTGCCCGAGTGTGGGCCATTCTTTTTCTGAGCTGTATGCAAAACAATCCCATCCTTTTATTTTTTTTCTTTGAAATGAATGAAAAATTCATTTTACTCTCCCTATCTTTTAAAGGCATCCTTTACTTTGAATAACCGTTTTGCCCTCTCTCGATTAATTCATTCTTGTTCCACCAATAAATCCTTCTTTAATATTTTTCTTTTTTATCAGCATTGTAAAGAATTTTATCTTTCAGAGATTATGTTAGCAGCTGTTCCATCTGAATTGTGGAAGTTACAATATGTAAATAAGCAAGTTTTATATCCCCGACGATGATGCATTTCCCAATGGGATCTTGCAAGATGCATAGACGTGATACAAATCTTCTTTATTTTATTTTTGTTTTACAAGTCAAGTACGCTCGTGTATTCAGAGTAAACAATTAGATGTAGGGAAAGCCAGAGACAGAAAGTGTAAGTCTGTGTTTTCCTGGTGTCTCCGGGGAAACTTGTGGCTTGTCAGCTCTCTGCTGCACTTCAAAACCAGCCCGTTCGTTCTCACAGGTTCAGCCTCATAGGTTCCTCCTTGACTTCTCTTTCCCCAGACGTGTGCGGGCCCGAGGCCTTGAATTCTCCTGGCTTTCTTGTCCCTCTCAGAGTGGGCTCGGACGGACCAGCATCCAGCTGCACTGTTAGTGCTACTTTGGTCCTTGGATGCTTTTCCACGTGGTTCAAACCATCTGGAGGGCTGTCTCCCCATTGGTCAGCCCTGTCACCATGCATGCCATTGGTGAGCCCAGCTCCTACAGTGGAGTCTATGACTTAATTAAGATATTAAGAAAATAATTGTTATTCAAGACATACCCAACGATCACAAAGTTCAGCGAAGAAAGTCACGTGGCCTCTCAAATGCGTTAATCGCTAATTATTAAAAACCGAAAATAATACAAACACAATTGTACGTACATCCATCTTCAGGTAATTTATGCCTCATCTAATGACATAACACTCAAGAGTGAAAAAAAAAAGTTTGTCTCAAAAACCGTTACCACCCTGAGGTAAGTTCTCCAAATAGAACTTACAGTACACCTGCAAAAAATCCTTTTGGGAAGGTGGCACGAAGGAGGGAAGGGGTGGCAGCCGAGGGGTGCGTGAGGTAAGTGGAGAAAGGGGTGGGAGTCCGGTTGGGGGGGTGGAGGCAGTGGGATGGGTGGGATTATGGCGGGAATGGTGGGATTATGGCGGGAATGGTTGGATTAGGGAGAGGAATGAGTGGAATGAGGAGAGAAATGGTGGATGAGGGAGGGAAATTGGATGAGGATGAGGCGAGGGAATGGTGGATGAGGTGAGGGGAATGGGATGGATGAGGGAGGGGAATGGAGATGAGGGAGGGGAATGATGTGGGATGAGGAGGGGAATGGGTGGGATGGGGAGAGATAAGGTAAGGAAGGGTGGGGGAGGGATCTGGCGTTGCCCCACAACGCCCAGTACCTTTGCTAGTGAAAAATAAACAATTTGTTACATATCAAACTAGAAGAGCATCAATAGAGTGCCATACTCTCCGCCACGCAATGCCTGATCCCGAGAAATATCGGGCCCAATACATTTTGAAATATCATGCTGTACAGTACTATATCGTTTTGGCCCAATTCTCAATGTGAAGAATCACTTTAGAATTAAATAACTCTCATATCCAGATCCGGATTCGGATCTTCACCAAAATCTAATCAATTCGTCGTCAACACCAACCTGTCCACAAGTTTCATCCGAATCTGTCCACCACACTGACAAGTACCGTGATCTGCCGGATACTGTAGGATGTTGAAGCTTGTTTTGTGTTGAAGAGCACATTTGTAGGCAGATGCTCAAAGAATGGGCGCAATGTCAAATAGACTTGGTTGTAGAAAAATAAATGCATGGTGTGTCTCTCTCTTCTCCTCTCTTTCTCTCTCTCTCTCTCTTCGTCTTCTCTTCTTCTCTCTTTCATCTCTCTTTCTCTCTCTTTCTCTCTCTTGTCTCTCTCTCTTCTCTCTCTTCCTCTCTCTCTTCTTCTCTCTCTCTCTCTCTCGCTTCTCCTTCTCTTCTCTTCTTCTTCTCTCTCTCTCTTCTCTGTCTTCCTCTCTCTCTCTCTCTCGTCTTTCTCTCTCTCATCTTTTTCTCCCCTCTCGTTTTCTAGTCAGTTTTTCTCCTCTCTTTTCTCTCTTCTTTCCTCTCTCTTCTTCTCTTCTCTTTTCTAACTCTCTTTCTCTCTCTTCTCTCTCTCTTTCTCTCTTTTCCTCTTATTCTTCTTTCAGGTATCCTTCTCTTCCTCTCTTCTCTCTCTCTCCTCTTCTCAGACTCTAATCCCTTCTTCTCTTCCCTCTCTCTTCTTCCTCTTTTCTCTTTTTCTCTCTCTTTCTCTGCTTTCTCTCTCTTTCTTCTCTTTCTCTCTCTTTTCTCTCTCTTTCTCTCTCTTTCTCTCTCTTTCTTTCTTCTTTCTCTCTCTTTCTCCTCTTTCTCTCTCTTTCTCTCTCTTTCTCTCTCTTTCTCTCTCTTTCTCTTTCTCTTTCTCTCTCTTTCTCTCTCTTTCTCTCTCTTTCTCTCTCTTTCCTTCTTTCTCTCTCTTTCTCTCTCTTTCTCTCTCTTTCTCTCTTCTTTCTCTCTCTTTCTCCTCTTTCTCTCTCTTTCTCTCTCTTTCTCTCTCTTTCTCTCTCTTTCTCTCTGCTTTCTCTCTCTTTCTCTCTCTTTCTCTCTCTTTCTCTCTCCTTTCTCTCTTCTTTCTCTCTCTTTCTCTCTCCTTCTCTCTCTCTTTCCTCTCTTTCTCTCTCTTTCTCTCTCTTTCTCTCTCTTTCTCTCTCTTTCCTCTCTTTCTTCTCTCTTTCTTCTCTTCTTCTCTCTTCTCTCTCTCTTCTCTCTCTTTCTCTCTCTTCTCTTCTTTCTCTCTCTTTCTCCTCTCTTCTCTCTCTCTTCTCTTCTCTTTCTCTCTGTTTCTCTCTCTTTCTCTCTCTTTCTCTCTTTTCTCTCTCTTCGCTCTCTTTCTCTCTCTTTCTCTCTCTTTCTCTCTCTTTCTCTTCTCTTTCTCTCTCTTTCTCTCTCTTTCTCTCTCTTCTCTCTCTTTCTCTCTTCTTTCTCTCTCTTTCTCTCTCTTTCTCTCTCTTTCTTCTCTCTTTCTCTCTCTTTCTCTCTCTTTCTCTCTCTTTCTCTCTCTTTCTCTCTCTTTTCATCTCTCTTTCTCTCTCTTTCTCTCTCTATTCTCTCTCTCTCTCTCTTTCTCTCTCTTTCTCTCTCTTCTCTCTCTTTTTCTCTCTTCTCTCTCTCTTTCTCTTCTTCTCTCTCTTCTCTTCTCTTCTTTCTCTCTCTCTCTCTCTCCTTCCATGCTCATAAATTATAGACCCAGGCTTTGTCCTTTCACCTTTCTCTCCAATCTATGTTCTCCATTTCTCTATTTGTCATCTTGATACTTGCACGAGTTTCCTTTTAAACTTTTTCTACTTTCCCCATCTTTTTAATTTATTTTTTGCACACTTGTTTCCTCCGCCACCAAAAGGGAAGCAGTTTATTGGTTTCACCCCTGTCTGTCTGCTTGTTTGTCTGACTGTCTATCTATCTGTCTGTCTTTATGTGCAGGATTTCTCAAAAAGTGTGGACGATTTGCGAGCAAAAAGGGCGTCGACACGTTCGCGTGCTGTGACAAGAAGAATTGATTCAATTTTGTAAAGATCCGAATCTTAGTCTGGGATTTAAAATTTTTTAAGTGATTGTTCACCATTGAGAGATAGGGCTACACTGCATGCATAGCATGAATTTCAAAAAGTTGTTGCGGCTCTATATTGATTACGGATCTGGAAACCATATGCATTCAAACATAACAGATGTCCCAAAGGTCAGTTATTCCGTTAAGTACATGTGAAGACAGCGTCCCTTCCCTTTTTGTCTAGTGGGAGAATCAAAGGTGTGCGGTGCGATGTTCTTTAGACGGTGGTTATTACATACCAAACGAACCATCCAACAAACCAATTCTTAAGACCATCCAACAAAACAAACAGAAACACACTGAACAAGCGCTTCACTCGCCTTAACCAGCGACTCGCTGTCCCGAGTCAGAATCTCTGGCCAGTTCCTTCTCGCGCCTG
>CM068966.1:47485491-47496522 GCA_035128595.1 Eptatretus atami
ATTTATTATTGTTGGTTGTTTTTTTTTGCAGTGTGCATTTTCATGGTGATGCATGGGAAATCTTATATATTGCAAAAACGAAGTAATCTGTTGTATTTCCCCAATAAAAGCTTTAACATTTTGAAGTGGCCTTATCTTGGAATATTATTTTATAACTGTATATCTCTCTCACGCTTTTGCTTTCCGTACAATATGTCTCCTGAACTGCCTATTTTTAATGATGTATATATGAAAAATCGAAGACCCACCCACATCTCTTACCTGTGAATGGAGGGAATAACCAATTACCGGTTGCTCTCACTTCATCAAATATACCCAGGTGATTAGGATTATATAAATAAATTGACTCAACTCCCATGCTCTTCTAGCCGAAGAAGCTCGTAAAGCAATCATGAAAGGCTCCCCAAGGTAAGCCCTTTGCTGTTTAAAACCCTTACCAGAGTTCCTCCACAGCTGTAAAGACCTTCACAAGTATTACACACATGTGAATCCCAATGCTACACACCCCTCAGCTGCTGGATCATAAGCCTGGTGTTGGCTTAGTGGTTAGGGTGGGTGGCTGGCTTGGGATCTTAGGGTACTGAGTTTGAGCCCCGTTGGCTGCTGAATTGTCACCAGGTTTGGTTGACCGTCATCCTGAGGTCGGCAAAATGAGTACTGGTATAGGGTTTAGGACACAACATCAGTGGCATAGTCACGCCCCAACAAAATTATTGCGACCCTGCAGCCATACACATTTGAAGACAAGGCTGCTGGACCAGTTTCATTGCTTATTGGTGAATCATCATCGACAGCGCAGCCAAATGCATACCAACGAGGCTTCCAAGCATGTACCACGTCTAAACGCCAAAAGCAGTCAACATATAAATGAAGACTCACACGTGTGTACTATTTGTGAACGTCTTTACAGCTGTGCAGGAACTCTTGGAAGGGTTTGAAACGGCAAAGGGCTTACCTTGGGTAGCCTTTCATGGTTGCTTTATGCAGCTTCTTCAGCTGGAAGAGCATGGGAGGAGTCTTATTTATATAATCCTAGCCACTTGGGTTTAATTGACTAGGTGAGAGCTAATTGATTATTCCCTCCATTCAGAGGTGAGAGATGTGTGTGGGTCTTCGTTTTTTCATAAATATATTGATTGCTTTTGACGTTAACACGTGGTTCATGCTCGTGAGCCTCATTGGTCTGCATTTCTGTTTGCGCTGTCACTGATTCGCCAACAAGCGATGAAACCGGTCTGGCAGCTGAGTGGGTGTGTAGCATTGCGATTCTCATGTGTGTAATGTGTGAATGTCTTTACAGCTATGGAGGAACTCTGGGAAGTGTTTGAAACAGCAAATGGCTTACCTTGTGAAGCCTTTCATGGCTGCTTCATGTAGCTTCTTTGGCTAGAAGAGCATGCGAGGAGTCGAATATACTGTGTGTATATTAATGTCGAGACGTCGATGCACTTGAGAGAAAATTGTTTATTATTCACAATACATGCGGCCGCACGGAGAGCAGGAAACACCAGGAACACCAATTAGCAATTGAGGTAACCCGGAGAGTGCTCTGCCCGGAATGGTCGAGTCACTCCCTTATATTATATATATATATATATATATATAATATATATATTATATATATAATATATTATAATATATATATATATATACACGTTTTATCTCCAACAAATTCCATTACATAATCGTCCTTCCTTTCATCCCAGGACCAGCTGTTTACCAACTGGCTTATTGTCCTTTCAACACCTGTGTATTAAGCAAGATAAGGCGACGTGAAGTTACTCCCAGATCCACTTACACAATGTTCCTGTGGATCATTCAAGGTCGACCACATTCCTTATCTCATTACACAATGTCCTTTGAACGGCAAGCAGGAATATGTTTCAATTAACTGCAAGCGAATTGAGTTGGGAAGAAACAAAAAGCTTTAAAAAAGGTCGAATCCCAACATATATATCATATATATATATATATATATTATATATATATATATATATATATATATATCAGTATATATATGTTACGAATCTGGAAGCCTTTTGCACACAAACAGCCAGAGTCCCCGTAGTTCAGTTATTCGATAAGTATGTGTTTATAGTTAGAATCCATCCCCTAGTCTAATGGGAATTTCGTGTGTGTGCTACGAGTTAGTTTTCAGTTAAGTTTTTATTAATCTACAACAACAGCGACAGCCCGACCGCAGTCAACCCGGTCGCCATTGCCCACGTGTTTTTGGCTGAGGGCGTGGGCAGAGCCTCCGTCGCTTCGGATCGAGGCTCCACCCCAAGGAGAGCATAGAGCGTTTCCTCCAGCCAATGAGCGAAGGGCGAGCATCGCACGCGCGCCCCAGCCAATCAGGGGGCTGACCACCTCAGGGCGGCCCCGCCCAGCCAGAGGGAGTGTTCGGCCGACCAATGAAGAGCGGCCACGAGTCGCCGACAACCCTCGTCCATCTGGAGGCGAGTCCCTCAGAGCGGTGCCCTCAACCCGCGCGGGAGGGGAGGATAAACTGAAGTGGCGAACGGTGGAGAAAAAGCAAGAAAGTTCACTCCAAGCAAGAGTTCACTCAAAGCAAGAAAGGTTCGCCTCGTCAAAGCGAGAAAAGTTCGCCTCTCAAAGCAAGCAAGGTTCGCCCCTTTGTAAAGGAGAAAGAGAGGAAGCTGCTGGCATTCTCATCTGGTCCGTACCCATGCTGGCTGGCGTCCGTGGCGCCGTCCTTGTCCGGGTGCTTGGTGTGGCGTGTTGGCGGTGGTTCGAGTCCCGCCACCGGACAAGCTCGAGCAGACCGCGCGAGGTGGGCAGGTGCAATTACAGGCCGTGGCCACCATTTCTTTTGTGTTGTGTGTGTGTGTGTGTGTGTGTGTGTGTGTGTGTGTGTGTGTGTGTGTGTGTGTGTGTGTGTGGGTGGTGCGTGTGTGTGTGGCGCAGTCTGTACAAGTAGGAATTGTGTTTTTTTATTGTACATGGTTTGATTTCTTTTATTCGTGATAACTCTGCTCTTTGTGTGCTCCCCTGCCCCCTGATAAATAAACCCCTGTTAAATGTACCAGCTCGTTTTCTGTGCTTTCTTTCATTGGCCTCGCATGGTGTGTATTGAGAAATAGTAAGGCCGTTCGGGCCGGTAAGTTGCCATTTGGACTGACGGATCTTGGTAATCCCCGCTCGGTTTACACCCGGATCGGTCCGGTAAATGGTCCGTTCCGCCCGAGTCCGTCGAGGGTGTGGTTTCCCCGGTAGCTGGGCGACGTGGGTATTTAGGTATATTGAAATTAGGCAATTAACCATACCCCACGCCGTCGAAATATTGGCGACCACGTCCGCTGAGGACCCGTGAAACTCTCGGACTTATCCGAGAGTCACGACCTAAATTCCGGGTGTTCGGTGGGAGACGACTCCACTGCTCCACCTAGTGGTCGTTTATTGCCACCGACCCGGCCCACAACAATATATGTATGTATGTATTATATATATATTGTTATCGAATTTGAAATCGATCTCACTCACCAACAGGTTCCTTTTAGCTCAGTTATGTCGATAAGTGCATGTTCCATAGATGCTCACCTTCCATTGTCTAATGGGCAGAAATCGATTAAATGCGCTGTGATTCAATTTAATAGTTAGGGATCGATCACAACACAAAGGAAGACGCCCCTCCCCCTCTTCTGCGAAGAGGAAGAAGAGCCCTCCCGTCCCGTGATTCATGACATAAACAACTCCCTCCCACCCGCGGTTGTGCGGGCACGGGGGGGATGAGTCACGCCGGGAGCGGGGGAGGGGGGAGAAGGTAAGGAAGAGAACCTCTGCTTTGTGAGAAGGTTTTGTAGTAGGCTTTTTGCTTCTGCTGGGCTCGGGTTAGGGTTGGGATTCTTGCTTTGCTCGGAAGAGAGGTGGTTCGAGTTTGTTTCTTGGCTTTTGAGTCGGCTGCTTTGTTCATCGGAAGAAGAGTTGAGCTGGTTGCTCGGCTCGGATGCTTCTGGGTCTTGCTTTGTTGGCTGTTTGTTCATCGGAGGAGCTGGTCGGGTTGTCGTGGTACTTTTTTCGCCTGGTGGTCGAGGAGTGTCGGCCTGGTTCAAGGGTGCTCGAGCTGGTTTGAGCCTGTTGCTCTGCTTTTGTGGTCCGGTTCGGCTGGCTCTTCTTAGTTCGTGAGCTCTTTGTTCTCGCTCGGTTCCCGGCTTGGTGCGACTCGTTGGCCTCATCTTGGAGGTGGTTCTTCAGGGAAGCGACGCATCGACGGGAAGGATCGGCGCCTCGTCTCACCAGCACGTGTTCAGAAGCGCGAGGGGATTCGCTGGAGCTCGGGAAGGATCGCGGCTCACGGCGATTGGATCAGTTGCTCTCGCTGGAGCCCGGGTCCGAACAGCTTGAAGACCACACGAGGTGGAGAGGTTCGAGATAGTTTCCTGGGTTTCAGCTCATCTGTCCCTCTGAGCTGAAGTCCGTATTAAAGGCAATCCACCATCAGCCCACATTTATTGGGTGTGTGTGTGCGTACGTGTGTTGTGGGCCCGTCTAACAAGTAGAAACTGTTAAGTGCCTGTGTTTGTATTCGGCTTTACATTTCATAATAGAACTCGCTGTAGGCTTTTGCTCATGTCCCCTACCCCCATTCATTCATTTCTTGCATGCTGTGTGTTCTATAATGTTCCCCATTGTTGAATGTCACCTGCTCGTTGCGTCCCCTTCCTCCATTGACTGCCATTAAGCGTTCGGGGAATTAACTGGCTAATTAAAGCCGATAAACTTACATCTGGTCCGGCGGGGTTTGGCGAAGTAAAACCGCTCGGCTTCGCATACGGAACGAGCCGCTTAAGCGGCTCGTTTTCGTGCAGGCCCCGTCGAGGTATAAACTCCCGGCATTTCTGTCCGCACGAATAGTTAGTTATATCGATAATTCGGCGATTGACCCTGTAGCACGTGGACAGAAAAGTTGGCTAGTTTATGGTGTTATAAAAACACCCGTAGCTGGGTTTCGGCGTTGCTCCGGAAGCTACGACTGGATTGCACGTTCGGTGGACGTGGCGGGCCTGGAATTGGGTTGAAAAGGTGTGCGCACGCTGAACCCCGGAAATCTAAACAATATGTTATATATATTATATATATATATATATATATATATATATATATATATATATATATATATATATAATTTGGCCGAACAATTGGTTCCTTGCACAGAAGAGTAATTTGTGGGGGTTTTTTTGTTTGCTTGTTTGTTTACATTTCCTGCTCATGTGATGACAAATAGCAACTAGATCCCTTTATCAGTTGTTTTGTATCAAGAGTCGATTTATAGAAACTTATGGAAATTCATTCATTTTTATTTATTTGTTTGTGAATGCTTGTTGGAATATTTAATTAATTTGTAGAGTCCACTGCCTTCTGGTGAGTCTCATTTAATAAATGAATTTTAAAAGTCTTCCCCTCCCTTCGTCCCCCACCCCTTTTTTCTTGACAAAAGCAAGGTCATTAAGGGTGTGAACAGACGTTGAACTGTGAGAGCCACATTTGGATGCAATAATCAAGGGAATGAATGAACAGGAAAGAGTAGAGATACCAGAGGGGAGGAAACGTAGCAACCTGCAAGTAACGGGTTGGGTCAGGCAGCATCGATGTGGTTGGAAAAGATTGTGGGTATGGATCGGGCATGGCATGAGATGGCGGTGTACCCCTTGAACTTGATTTTGGAAGTGCTTAATGTGGCTTGTCCTCAAATTCTTTTTTCATATCTCATGCTGTAGTTGTAACGACCACGGTAGGATAAAAGGGATGTGATGAATGCGAGTTTCCCAGATAGGCACAGCAGCATATCTGCAGACACTAGATTAGAACACATTGAAGCCAGCCTCCAGCTGAAACCTCAGGCCTGAACCTTTGACTTTTTTAACCAACGGCTTTCCATATGTAACTTTCGTAGCAATATTTTATTGCAAACCCTGCTGGTTTTGACTAATTTAAATGTTTAATGGAAGTAATACACTTGGTATTCTTCATGTATGTTGTGTTTTGTAGTTTTTTTTTTTAACTTCATGCCTCCACTTTGAGCACGCCTGTAAATGACTTTGTAGCTCTTTTGTTCCAAAGTGATATCTGTGTATGTGTACAAAGCCCAAGTTAGGACTGGCTAGATAGCTTGGAGGTATGTGCACTCGGCTTTGAGCTTTCCAGCTGGGGTTCAAAACACGACCCAGCTTCAGACTGTCACCCTATTGTTTTGCATGCTGGAGAGTCAATGTGTACGCCATCCATCGGAAGGATGTTAAACTGGAGGACCTGTCTGCCAGCACTAGTTGGTGGACCTTAAAGATCCCACAGAGTCTTAAATTGAGAAGGATAGGCAAAGTATTATCGGCACCCTGAAAAAATTCCAAATTCCTGTCACCTTCAGTCGAATGTCAGTTGTGACTCGGCAGTTTGTGGAAAACTTGGCCTAAATGTGTTCCTTGGCCAAACTAACATTAAAGTGGGAATAATTGGTGCCGTTATAGTTTAGTGGTAGGGTTGTAGTCATGCAAGATACATGGCACAAGTTATGGTATCCTTGGCTTGGTACCCACAACTGCTGCACTTTCAGTTCGTTAGTTTTATTTATTTATTTATTTTTCTTCCATCTGTTTACAGAAGGTCAATAACAAGAAGCCTCTAGAAACTGCTGTAGAACGGAACATGGCGAGAAGAAGTACGTCGTCTGATCAGGTGAGATGCTAAAATGGCTGATCGTAGTGTTGTTGATCCTGTGTTTTATTGGTGATTGAAGCTTTCTCACTGATTACCTCTGCCACCGAAGGTGGTTTTTGCTTGATTTGGCATGAACCACTTATTATTATTGTTGTTTTGTAAACGTAAATTTGTAAGTTGGCATTTTTGGAGCCCAATTATTTTTCCTCGATTCTAATCGGATATTTGATCAAGACCATTGATGGCCAAGTTGTGGTATCCTTGGCACGTGCTATGGGCCTATAAAACAACTAGAACGGCACTCGGTAGAGCGCATACCTCTCCGCCAGGCTGAACAGTTTGTTTTGTATCCCATTGTTGGACGGATCTGGATCTGGACTGGAACCGAAATCAAATCGTACCTAGTTTTGTCATAACTCGTCCAACTTTTTGAAATATCATGTTTTCTGTTGTTTTTAGCGTAAGCCTGTTATTGGCTTAATGGTTAGGGTGGCTGGCTTGGGATCCTAGGGTCCTGAGTTTGAGCCCTGTTCGCTGCTGAATTAACACTAGGTGGGGTCGACTCAGCCTGCCATCCTTCCGAGGTCGGCAAAATGAGTACCAGTGTACTGGTCCCGGTGTGTGCTCCAGTTAGAATAGGTACACCGTATCCCTGCATGTCGAAAAAGGTGACTAAAGGGTTGGCGTAAGGAAGGGCATCCGGCCATAAAAACCGCCTCAAAAAGGGAAACGTGATTGTCATGGGGCCTGCAAGGCGTCACCCCTGCTCGAGCAGGGAAAAATGGTGTGTGTGTCCGTGTCCGTATCCGTGAGGTATAGAGATAGAGATCGTTGTCACACACCCAACCTGTCCACCAAGTTTCGTCCGAATCTGTCAATAACTTTATGAGATATCCTGTTCACAGACAGACAGGTGAAAACATAAACTCCATCCACCTTCGGTGGCAGAGGTAAAAATGGGAAATAGAAGGCCCTGTATATATTTTGTTTCTGATAATTATTTGGTTGTTAACATGATGAAAACCTCCTAAATGTGAAAACTACATCCAACATAACTATTGACAGTTGGATTATCCAAATGCCAAAAGAGTACTCCGTTGGCTTTGTGCAGAAAAATATTCATATAGAGTACCTTTCAATGAAAAGAAAAGCCTTTACTGTAATTTTGTTACCATGAAACACGAGATCCTTCCACTGCCCATCAATGTAGCTATTCCTGCCATAAATAGGCCTGTTTGTTTTTGTCATCGATTAAGTAGTCTGATAATATGCAAGAAAGACCCTTCAACCATCATTCCATGCCCTTCAGCTTGTAATTGACAAAAGGGCCGATGTATCTCATCCTTTTTGAGTAATTCAGACAATCTCATAGATGTCTTGGTAGTCTGATTGTAAGGACACTGGTCTGACATTCCAGGGGTTGCCGCTTCAAATCTTACTTGAAGCAGCAGTATAAATTAAGTGAATCTTGAGCTTCTGTAAGTCTGAGCCTCGTAATTTTCATGACATTTCTCACCAGTTGGTGGTGCTTTTTCATGGCTGGTAGGATGGCCGAGAGGTACTCACACTCGCCTTTGAGCCATGTAGCCTAATTTTGAATCTTGACCCAGATATAAACTGTCATCCCAGTGTTTCACAGACAAGGTGATTCAGCAATGTGTGTGCCGTTCCTTGGGTGGGCGTTAAACCAACGTCCCATCTGCCAGAATTAGTTGGTGGACATTAAAGATCCCACAGTGTCTTTCTCAAACTGTAGGCGAGCTATCGCCGGCATCATGAACAAATTACAAATTCCTGTGCTGACCTGCAGAGGGCACTCCATTAGCACATTGGTGCATTAGCAGCACAGCCGTGCCTTCAACCAATTATGATACCCAGCAGCCTTGTGCTGCATACGAAATAATTCACTGCCACCGCTCGCTTGTATCAACAGGAAATTGTAGGAACTAGACACCTCTCATCCACGGATATTTCTTATTTCTATACATTTTTTTTTTTGAGTCCGACCTGCATCCAGGAACACAATTGTGGTTCACCATTTTGAAATTGCTGCTCTTTTATGTAAATGCTGAGAATTATGTTGAAAAGATGATTTTAATTTCACATTTCGTGCTCGTAATGACAGGTTAAATGTTCCTGGTGAGCAGAACAGTCACTGGAAACGCGCACACAGCACATGCGTGAAAAGCCTCATGAGCATTCATACGTCATTTCGAAAGTTTCGTATTAATCAGAAACTCTGGTCATTCTGGTACATCATATATCATACCATCCTTATGGGGAAACAAAACTTTGAAAGTGCAGCATTTGGTGATTGCATACCGATTGTGCAGCTGGATGGATGTCTTTTTCATTACATATGGGGACACCCTGACCATTGTACTGGAAATTAACTCCAAAGCCAAAGGTCTGTCATTGTACTGTAAATGAAAGCGAAAGGTCTTGCAATAGGCAAGAGGATCATGATTTTTGGCGATGCACTCTGATGGCAAAAATGTCTGAAACGTGGCTGATGGCAAATTGACTCAAATGCCCCTCAAGCATTTGGATTCCCAGAAGAATGCTGTACTCATCAAATTGCCTCTTTCCATAAATGCTTGTCCCATGCTGAGGAAGGATAATCAGGTCATGGCTTGTTACTCGAAAAGTTGTGTTGTTTACAGGAAGCCAATTGAATGCATATGATTTATATCCCATTAGTTATACGTGCAGATAGATCCCTTCCTTGTGTGTAGTGGGAAAACACGGGGCGTGCGTTGCGATGGGCTTTTAGTTAAGATTATAAATCATTTTTCCCCTTTTATTTTATTTCCCCTTTTATTTGAACCACGGTACCTTCATCTCGCTTGCCTCGCACCCTCACCTCGCTTACCACAGCGCGACGAGCGCCTACCCAGAGACTCGTTTCCCGAGTCAGAATCCTGACGTTCGCTGTGGCAGTTCCATCTCGGCTTCCACCTTCCCAAACCCAGACATGTGGTGGGCGGGCCTTGCCGGCCTATGGCGAGACCCTGCCCAGGCAGGCGGACCGCATGAAGGCCCGTCCAATCAGGATTAACGATGACGTCGGCCTCCACCCCCTAGCTCCGTGATCTATAAAATACGAAGCAATCCTCAGAGTAGAGTTGTATGGGATGAAAAGTAGTTCGTTGGAGTGGGAGAAAGATTGGAAGGTTGCAGTTGTTATTGACAGGGTCGTTGTGAAGGTGTTCCGCTGCTTGGCTCTGACCACGTCCCGCCTCGACGGCCCGACTGCTGGTCCACGTACACCCGACCTCGACGGGGTCTCTTGCCTGGTCCTGTCGACTGCTCCATTTCTCGCCTCTGACTCCGTTCTCTCCACTCAAGCTCCTTTACGGACACAATCTCCACACTTGCGGCTGTGGACCGAACCGCACGACCTTTGTCAGGTGCCGCACCACGGAGCAACCTTTCCCCTGAAACCCTCAGGTACCAGAAACTGTGACCTCAACTCCCTCCCTTCCTGGCTGCAAAAGGTCCCCTTTTCTTTCATTGGGTTTATTTTGTCTGAGTGTGTGGCGCCTGTCCGTTAGATAAGCCTGTTTAAGATCTTTATTGTTGTGATTGTTGCTTGTATTAATCTCGCGTCAAGTCTGCACTGTGTCCGCTTTTGTAAGTTGCTTGCATAATTGTCGCCCACACCTCTCTCATCTTCCCCTGCGTAACACCCAATAAACCTTTTCCTGTGCCACATGCTTTACCCCGCTTTAGTGTAAATAAATCATTGTAGAAATGTTCCCAGCTCGTCTTTGTCTTTTCCTCCATTGGTCCAGCATAGTTTGGATCTGAGTTTAGCCATGTCTTTATTCCCGATAATCCGTTCCTTCTAGCCGGTACGTCCTTGGCAGTTCCGCTCGGCTGCATCCGATCCGGAAAGGTAGTAGGTAGTTGGTACTCTACCGTAGTCGGAAGAGTGATCCGGTTCGGGCAAGGCGTACTGAGGGTGTGGTTCCCCGGTAGTTGAAACCGCGTGGTTAATTAGGTGGTGAACCGTGAGCGTGGTGCCGGCCCCGATCTTTGTCATGGATTTAAAGAAAGGTTTGGATATAAATCAGGGTTGAAAAGAAGATATATATAATTATTAGATGCAGATTTGGGTTGAAAAGAGCGTGCCGCGCGCGTCCTGTACAGCGTTGGGATTTGATGTATGCCTCTACTATTCCCTTAGACACAGTATTATTGCAGCAGAGGGTTTTTCCATCGTGTGGTTCATACTTCTTTTGGTCTCCGCAAGGACATTCATACGTTCCATGGCGGCGGAAAGGAAGATAGAGGTATTATAAGACCCTCACAATGCACTTCCTCCCGTTGACCCATTAGACATGAGGGAAAGGT
>CM068966.1:47500212-47515208 GCA_035128595.1 Eptatretus atami
GGCCAAGCTAAGTACAAGAATAAAGGAAGGGTTTACTTTTTATTTTGTTTCCTTTTGTCTGTATTCGAGTCCGTGTGCAGAGGCGCCTCGATTTTCGGATTTATTTACTTCCCGTTTTTATCATCACCTTTTGAATTTTTGTCCTTTGTAAATATTTGTCCATTTTCATTAAGTGTGTTCATTTTAAGAGGCTGTATCCGTGTATTTGCCATGAGGTTTGAGTATAAACCCCCCTGTGCATCCATTTCTGTGCTGTGCTCCTCAGTCCCTCCGCCATTGCGCGTGAACATCTGTTTCTGAGTCTCGGCTGTAGGCCTCCAAGGGAGAAGTTCGGCTGTCCGGGGGCTATCGGTATCAACCACCATCACCACAATTAGGCTCGGCGGTTTAACCTGGTCTAAACCCCTGTGATATATTATGTATGTATGTATGTATGTATATATGTATGTATGTATATGTATGTTCCTGAATTATGGAACATCTTTCAGTGGTGGACACACGACCGAACTGTCCTGAATACATTTTTGGTTGTGGACCTTAAATAGATCATAGCATCCTTTAAAAAGAATAGTCCATTGTGTTCTAATTTCCTAATAGAAATCCCTTGTTGCTGTCCCTTGGGAATTGGCATTATTGGAAATTGGTGGAAGTGCTTGGATGTCAGAATGGTACAAATATGAATGACAAAATGGCTTTTTTATCTCCTCACGTGACATTTTATGAGTTCGCTTTTGCAAGGTGTGCGAATGTGATTTGGTGTCTTTTTTTTTCTTCTTTTTTTATGCTCCAAAATGCCCCCCCCCCCCCCACACAACACACACACACATCCCAAATTTGTTGGCTGAGCATTAAGTTACAGGTTTTATACTGCATGTATACAATGAGGGAATAACCCCCTCCACCCAGAAAGCCAAGTCGTGGATTATAAGGAGTTCCATTTACTTTGCATGCTGTGTGGTGTCTGGACATAACCACAAAATGGAATAAATCCTATTGACGAGGAACTCATCAGGGGTGGAAGGGCAGGGGGTTGGGGGAGGGAGGGGGGTGATTTTGAATTTTGTTTTCCTTTAATCTCAAGCAGTGGTGATAAGATCGTGGATTAACCATGTCATTACAATGGATGTAACATCAAAATGCTCGAGAAGAATACAAATCATGTTTCTTTTGTGATCTTTGCAAAAAATCCACTAAAGTAAAATTAAATGATAGAATATGAAGCAAGATGCAGATTGAAAGAAAATAGTTGTCATTGACACAGACTGTTGTGTTGAGGCTTTGAGGCCCAACCATAAAAAATTTGTAGACATTAAAAATGCTTATTATATTTGATCAGATTTTAGCAACTTGAAAAAGACTAACAAAAATGGTTGGATTATAAAGACAAGAACGACTCGGTGTTTGCCTCCAAATGCTGTCCACCCAATGACCCAACCCATTACACTCTGTCCACACCTTTCCCCCCCATTGTATCCACTACCTTCTTGATTTTGTCAATCACACCCGAGAAGGTGGAGAAAGCTCTGTCCAGCCTGGACTCTTCATCAGCAACAGGCCCAGATTGCATCAGTGTCCATACGTCTCCTCTGTCTGCTTTCTTCGGCCTTTTGTTCTACTTTGGCCGCCACTTGTCTTCCTGGAAGTCAGCAAACTTCACTCCCATTTACAATATGGGAGCAAAAAGAGATCCTCCCAACTCCAAGGCCAGTGAGCTTATTTCCAATTGGAAGCAGAATCATGGAATCCATATGTCATCCTTCCTCTTTTTAAACTGCCTGACCTCTGACCATTAGTTTTGATTCTATCCCAGTCACTCAACTATAGACATGCTGCTGCTTCTCTTAGGAATGATCAGAGGTACTAAATCTGACACGAGAGATCAGGACTGTCTCCCTCCGACAAAGCTCAGGCATTTGACACAGTCTGGCACCTTGCTATGCTTATCAAGGTCTTGGCCTGCAGCACACAAAGCCACTTTAATTCCTGGCTTTGACTTCCTCATCTCGTGCAGTCAATATGTTGCCTATTGGAGGCTGAAATACCCCCAAGGCAGCATATTGGGCCCAGTCTTAGTTTTCTTGGTTTTTGTTTTGTAAAACATAGTCAAGGCTCATGGAAGAGCTAGTACATTGAACGGATCAGAACAAAAGGTGCAAAAGGAACAGTAGAGAGAGGGGGAAACACCAACAGCAGAGTAGAAGGCCAAGACAGAGGGTGACTTTGACAAACAAAGAGTGAATGGGGGGGGGGGCGCAGGAGACGATGCATGAAATGGAAAAGATTGAAACAGAAGGAATCTCCAAGGAGGAAAAATTGGGAATTTTGATGGAGAATGAATTGGGGTGTGTGGGCAGGTGGGGGTTAAGGAGGGTAGAAAAGATGGTTTTGGATTGAGGACAATCTGAGGTGGTGGTGAACAGCTGTCTTGAAGACCTGGAGGGAATAATGAGATTGAAGAGAATGGAGAAGTTGGATCCACAGGTGGGGGAAAAGAGGAACAAATGAGTTGAGGTGAGCAGTAATCCTGGATTTGGTAGCTTCACCAGTAAGAGATTGATTGTGGACGGCATGTGCCCTGCAGAAACCCGGTTGGGGGGGGGGTGAGGATGGGGGAGCACAAAGGGCAGAGGGTGAGAGACAGAAAGGAGGCGGAAGAACACAGAGAGAACACCGACCTGTCTGCGATGGCGAAGTGATAGGCCCATAGACTCAGCTTCATCTTGGGAGATTCCAATAATCTTGAAGGCCTTGGTTTCCACAGCGTCAAGCTGAGCAAGATCTGAGGCAGGGGAGCCAGCCCAGAGGGAAGAGCAGTACTCCATCATGCTTCTGATGAAGGCCTTGTAGGTGGATAGGAGTTCAGGTATGTCAGGGAAGTATTTTGTATGACGGAGGATGCCCTGTTGGTGGTTGGCTTTGGAGGCCAATTTTGAAATGTGGTTTGCCCAAGATAGATAATGACTGATCATGAGATTCAGGAGCTTGAATGACTGAACTGCCCTCAAGAGGATTGTTAACAAAGTAGATGGAGGTGGGGTGAAGGGTTGCCAGAAGATCCTTTTGGAGACAGATAGGAGAGAGAAGACATATTCCAAGTGTTTGACCATCTCATGATTTTTGTTAAATCATGAAGAGAGGGAAGAGGCTGCAGCCTTCCTGTCTGAAGGATGATGGATGTCATGGCAGAGGATGGAGTCGTCAACGAATAGATCATGGAGGATTTTCGAGAGAATCTTGGAGATAATTTTTAAAGATCAAGAATAGGACTGGGCCCATTATAGTGCCTTGGGGCACTCCAGCCTTGACAGAGACGAGATTCTGTTGCGATCCACACATTGTCCATAAGAGTCGAGGAAGTCAGTAAGACGTGTGGAGTTGGCCTTGGATGCCATAGGCAGAGAGTTTAGAGAGTAAAGCAGGATGTCCTGTTCCTAATATATGTAAAGGACCTCTCCATTGCTCTGGAAGGACCCCTCCATTGCTCTGGAAAACACTCTTCCTTTTCATAGATGATGCATTGTGCTCTGCAGTGCACTCTCTGTTGATCCCAAATTTATTAAATGCAGTTCTGAGGCACAAGTCTTTCAATCCTGGCAAAACTCAGTCTCTCCCTTTCGCTCCAGAAGAATTATCAAACGAACTCGTCTATTTCCATGCTCAACCTCTGGAAGAGCTTCAGTCTCTTGAACTTCTAGGCTTCACCATCAGCTACGACCTCTCCTGAACTGACCATATCGCAAAGCTGACCTAAAAAGCCAGCCACAGATTGGGCCTCCTCCATCATTACAGGTCATTCATTGAAAATCAGATCTAGACTCAAGGCCTTGTACCAGTAATTCAGTGGAGTACCACTTCTCCTTCTGGATTTGTACCACAACATCACATCTGTCGCTGCTGGATTCTATAGGATCGAAAGCTTAACAATATTGGAACCACCCGCTGTGAGGCAGAAGCACAAAGCCTGTTGATCATGCATTCCAGGCAGGTTAGTGGCCTTATTTCACCTCTAGTTGGGTTGGCAACCTCCTCCAGTCTTGCTGCTTCTGCTCTTTCATCTCTCTGACCCTCATTAGCTTCTCCTGGATGCATGCATCCTTCCAGTAACACCTTCCTGTTTAACTCCAAAATCAAGGCTTGTCACACACCACTCTTTTATTCTTCTTCTCTTCTATTTGTGGAACTTCTTTTCTGAGGCTGTTCAATCTGCTGACTCTTACCTCCAGGACTTCAAGATGGCAGTACACCACTCTGTCACATAATCTCCCATCCCTACCCATGACACTTTATTCCCCCCATTAATGCTTTACAACCCAGCCATCTTACTTGCAGGTTTCCTCTCCTCCTATCTAATAATTCCCTTGCTTGTTGCATCCACCTGTTATACCCCACTGGCTGTAAATCGTCCTTTTTCGCTCTGTCTCTTGGCTCTTCATCCTTCTGAGGTCGGCAAAATGAGTGCCAGCATGCTGGTATACTGTCGGAGTGGCGACCCATCCAGGATTGTGCCCAATACCCAAGGGGACTGCTTAATCAGCACCAACGCTCTGCACAGAGTATGGTCACAATCTCCTCCTCCTGGCTCTTCCACGAGTCTATTTTTTGGATACAAAAGACAACAACAAAAATTGCACGAACGACTAACAAGATGGCTAGAAAAGTTACAAGAATAGCATTTGATCGAGCACATACCTCCACCAGGCTGAACAGTTTACGTTTTGTATCCCACTGACAGGCCGGATCTGTCTCCGGACCTTCACCAAAATCTTATCGTCTTGTTCTTGTCACCTACCCAACTCATCCACCAGGTTTCGTCCAAATCCTTCCATAACTTTTTGAAATATTGTGCTGTACTGTATAGTATTTTACAATTGTGTATAGTTTATGGCCCTATTTCTTAATTGTGAATAATCACTAGAAAAAATTCTCGTATCCGGAACAAGATTCAGATCTTCACCAAAATCTCATGAATTTGTCCTCTTCACACACCAAGCTTGTCGCACAATTACTCAATCCAATATGGCTGCCAGACCACGTGACCTATGTAGTTTTAATTTAATATTTTCCCTTTGGGTCATCGACCATACATATGAAGTTTCACATCTATTGGCTGAAGGAGACCTGTCCACCAAGTTTCATCTGAATCTGTCCATAACCTTTTGAGATATCCTGCTCACAGACAGACAAACGGTGATGCATACATAACCTCCGTCCACCTTTGGTAGCGGAGCTAATATAACACTCAGGATTTCCTCTTGCACTTCTTGCAAACAGTTGGTGCACATGGATCCAAATCATAATCGAAGATTCGCCTTTTTCTCCCCCTGAATTTCTTTGGTAGGCTACAAACTCTTCTGCTATACCATGTTATAACACACATGAGTGGAAAATTTGATCTCATTGTACGCTCACAAGCTGTAACCTTGCTATATATCAGATGGAGTCATCGTGTGACAAAGTGGTCACATTTGATCATCCCAGATATGGAATTTTACGCTTAGCCAGGTGTTAAAAGCCTGGCTAAATGTAAAATTGTTCATCAGATTCGTAAACGACACCATTGGTGCTTTAACATTTGCAAGCTGTAACCAGATAGGAGATTCAGCTTAACTTTCCCTTTGATAGTCATGAACGCATTTAGATCTAATTCTGTCGAGAATCGACCTCGAGAGACGAGCACGCTGATACTAACTATATGTGCCGGTTATTAACTATACTACGATTGTTTTTCACATGCTCGAGTATTCGAACTCGCAATTTCTCCACGATGTCGTCTTGTGAAACGTTTTGGTTTGGATGTATACTTAAATGGTGTGGATTGCCAAGGCAGAACATCCTTGCATTTTCTTGTTCTTCTTTATAGCTTGCATCTGTTTATCAACCCGTACTCTTTGCCTTGACAAATTGGAAATGACTATATATAATGGTGGCATTTATGCAGTCTTTGGACCTTGGCTTTGACCTTGCAAATGACACGTGAGGTTACTTGGAGAGTTGTGCCCATGATTCTTTGCACTTACTTCTTGTTCCACTCCAGAGCTTTTTGATGCTGACGTTACTCAACAATGTGATACAATATTCCAGGTGCAGGACAATATATTGCTCGTAATTCTTACTTTCAGGACACATTGTCATTGCTTCAGCCTTCTGGCCGTTCCAACTCCCGTACTATGATTATAGCCAACAATCCATTCTCAAACAGAGCTTATTTCTCCATAAAAAGATTCTGAAAGCATTATGTAATCAATAACGTATATAAAGATGTACCTAATGGGTTCTGGAAATGTGTTGCCATAACGTCATGCAAGAGATGAGTGCGGATGATAGGGACTGGGGGGGAGTGGGAGTGGGGGGGGGGGGAGGCATCTGCTGCTTTTGTCGAGGCACCATGTGCCTTTCAAGGACAGGCAGAGTTCCATTGTCCTGTCTCACTGAATCATCAAAAGCTTGCCAGTACACTATGTTCCCTCGGGCAACAGTTTGTGAGGAGTTCACTGCAATGGTTTGAGACGTAAATCAATTTGTCTTGAGGTTATTCAGTTTTTGAAGTGACAAAAGTATCATTGTATGGTTCATTACTGTTACTGTTTGCTCCATGAGGGGAGAACATCTTGATCAATGTTGAAAAACAAACGATGCTTGTTTTGTCTTTACACACGATACCATTGCAGGTCAACCGACGTACGATCTATGTTGGCCGTGGGAATATGGGCCAGCCCGGAACAGCCAAATTTCCAGACAACACTATAATTTCATCCAAGGTGAAGCTTTTCATGTAATACAAGATTTTACAATCGCATGTATTGTTTGTTTGTTTTTTTTGTCTTCATAGTGCTTCTGATGCATTGAGAAAAGTTAGATTTCAATCTTTACAAAACATCTCGACTCGAGTTTCTGGAATAGGAGAAAAGATGAGAAGAATACGAGGGTGACGGGGGATGTTCGGAGATTAAATATAAATGCATATAATGTGTACAATGCATGGTATATTATTTGTTCATAAATTAATTGTTGAAATTCCTTCATTCACATAATGATGAAATGATGCACAGACAAAGACGACTAAACTACACGGCAATGGAATTCGCTCAGTCAAAAATTTCTTGGGAGATGTGATGAGATTCATCGGATTTCACAAGAAATCTTGGGGATTTGTTTTTTTTGTTGGAAGGGTCACCAAAAGTTCACAGACCTGATGTCGTTGTTGCTGCTAATTGAGACGGTGCAAGAGCACATGCCTCCTGGAGATTGAATTGCCTTCTCGCTTCGGTGCATTTTCAATGCACCATGATTGTGTTTAAAAGCTCATATGCTGCGTTGGTGCGAGCTGCCCGAAAGGCTCGAATTAATACCTTATCATAATGGGTTTTTTTTATTTGCCTTCACATCCATATCTTGTCCAGGCACCGGTCACTGCTTCTCGATAGATGTTATTAACATTTGATGTGTTTTTCATTGAAATAAAAAAAGAGGTTCAATCTTGTTTGGAAAGAAGAGAAGAGAAAAAGAATCAAATTCACCATTGCATATATTTGTGTATAAAAGCTATTGGTAAAAACCTTGACCAGACTCACTGAAATTGTGCTTGGAGCATCTGCTCTCGTCTTGGTAGGTCGGCAGTTTTAATCCCGACTCTGGCCGAGTCAGACCGAAGACTTAGAATGGTTCATGCTGCTTCCTCGCTTGACATTCAGAATTTGGAGTACAAGCCATGCATAAACCTCATTGGGGGCAGGGAAAGGTGGAGGGGAAGAGTGTGGGGAGAGGTAAATCATTGCTCCGCGAGAAAAAAAACGACGTCATAAGATATAGTCTACACCCAGTGCACACCGGGAAGTTGCATCACTTCTGTCAAGCTCATCATTTGTCTGATGTCAAGTGAAGTGTTGTCTAATGTTTCTGACCGATGACATTGAAAGTTTCAACCTATATTCCCCATGACTAGTCGATCATATATATGAAGTTTCGCATCGATTGATGAAGCGCTTCAAGAGAAGGAAATGAACACTGCAGGACTGGTCTCCTGGGAAATTGGAAATCGGCCAACATCACAGCATTACATAAAAAAGGTGCAAAAATGGATCCCCTTAACTACAGCCCAATTAGCTTACTTCCAATTATATCAGCAAGGTCATGGAATCCATCATCACAGTTGACATAAAATCATTCCTTTTCTCCAACAGCCTCATCTCAGATCATCAATTTGGATTCAAACCTGGTCACGCTACCTTGGACATGCTGCTTCTACTCTCCCAACAATGGTGGAGGCCCTCAATATCATACATGAGATCAGGGCCGTCTCTCTGGATATATCTCAAACTTTTGACGGTCTGGCATTCTACCTTCTTCTCCAAACGATCTGCTGAAGGAATCCAAGGCCAACTCCACTCTTGGATTACTGACGTCATCCAATCTCGTAGCCGTGTGGCTCTCAACGGAACCCTTTTATCTCCTCTCCCTGTCAAGGCTGGAGTATCCCAAGGCAGTGTTCTATGCCCCATATTGCTCCTAATCTTCAACAATGATCTCACTGACTCTCTGGAAAATCCTCTATCTCTTTGCTGATGATTCCAATCTCTGCCATGACATCTCTCATCATTCTGAAAGAGAGGAAGCAGCCTCTTCCCTCTCCCCAGACCTTAACAAAATCATAAACTGGGCAAACACAAATTTGCTTATGTATCCATAACTGTCCACCTTTTGCGTTCTCCCTTTCCCCACATCGTTACCTGCATCCCTTTTTTGTCCGTCTCCGGCTACTTTCTCCCTCCGCCCTGCTGCTGGCGTTACCCCGTTCTCCTGATTTTTTCCCTTTGTTATGTTGTCCTGATTTGTTCTGTGTAATCGCTCTTCCATGAGCCGAGACCATGTTTAATAATAATAATAGTAATTTTTTTTCTTTAAACAACACCCCGACATGTATGTAACCCCCTACAAATGTATCCCACACAAATGTTTTTCAGGAATGTATCCCCCACAAATAGCGGGGTCCAACAGTATATGAAATTGCACGTCAATCGATCCAACGGTTCAAGAGAAGGAATTTTGTTTTTATTTTGAATGAACGGTGTTCGTTCAAGTCAATATGCCCGCCAGACTGCTTGACCGATGACGTTTTGGTTATCACCCTTGTGTCCCCAAGGGTAGTCTGATTGATATACTTAGTTTCGGATCCATTGGTTTAGCAGTTTGAGAGAAGATGTTTTTTTTTTTTTAAAGGTTGGAGTTTCAATCCAACATTGCTGCCAGTCCATGTGACTTGTGTTTAAATATTCAACCTATATTCTCCATAGCTATTCAATCGTATGTATGAAGTTTAGCATCGATCTGGTGAGCTGTTCTGGAGAAGGTTTTTAAACTTCTTTTTTTTAATTATTTAACCATATTACCAATGAGATCGTCAATTTAATTCTCTTGACAAATTTCTTAGTAGATCACCCTCAAGAATTTTCGTATTGATCGGATAAGGATTTTGACACGTCCAATTATGGCTGGCATTCCACTTCACTAATGACAATATTTATCAAGCTTGGTCTCCATGGAGAGTACCTGACATGTGCCAAGTTTCAATTTTTTTATTTAGCATTTTGGGAGATGTCCAAAGTTTTCAATTTTTCCTACATGGCTGCCATATCACATGACCGATGACATCATAGTTATTAATTATTGATGGGTACTCGTGAGATGGGGATGGGCCAGGCATCTGCCTGGGAGATGGCCAGATGGAGGCCCCTGGAGTACCGGCGGAAAGTGGACGCAGCGACGCACTGCTCTGGCGCATGCTCCCATACCTGACCTGACCTGGTACTCGTGCCAATGTTGAAAAGTTCGTGTCAATCGGACAAGCGGTTGCAGAGAAAACAAGTTTAAAAGCAAATAAATGTGAAAAACGAGGGTGGAATAATAATGTATAAAAATAATAACCGATAAGAATAATCTGAACGAAATCAATAGGGTACCAGCCAGGATGACTTGTTCCCCGATAACTAATCATACTATTATGGAGCTGTGTGTGTGTGTGTGTGTGTGTGTGTGTGTGTGTGTGTGTGTGTGTGTGTGTGTGTGTGTGTGTGTGTGTGTGTATTTGTCTTTAGCGGAAGATCCAAGCATTGCATTTTTCACAAATTAAAATGAGCACACGACTCTTTTGGGGAAACTTACGCTGGAATTCAATTGTAAAGATATATGTGCAGACAAAATAATTTAATTTGAATCAAGTTAAATATATATAGGGCCACTGGACCTCTATTGGCCCTGGCCTAATGTTGTAACCTAAATTTGGAGGCATTCTGACTGGTGGATCAGGAGAAGAAGGATTTAGAAGGAATTTGTGTGACCACCATTTTTACGCACTTTTGGTCATGTGATTGGCATGGCCTCCACAATTTAACATCAGGATTCCGTCTTTATGTTGTAACCCAAATTTGGTAGCATTCTAACTCGTGGTTCTGGCGAAGATTTTTGAAGGAATTTATGTGATTTTTCCCCAAAAATTGACTAAGTTGACCATTTTGACACACTTCCAGTCATGTGATCAGCATGACCTCAGCAATGTAACATCCCTACCTTGGCCTAATGTAACCCACATTTGGTAGCATTCTGACTGGTGAGTTTGGAGAAGATTTTTGAAGAAATTTACTAAATCGACCATTTTGACCGACTTAGTCACATGACCGGAATGAGCTTTACAATCCCTGTTACCAGCCAGGAGAGGAACATTGTTGACAAATTTCAACCAGATCATCCCAGCGGTTTGGCTGGTGAAGTTGAAATTGGAGCTGAATGGATGGTGCGCGATGACAATATCTTATCTGGAATTTAAATTTCAGATAAGTTGATCATCTTTCCCACCCTATGCATCCTCTCCTGCCACCCCATTCCTCCCAACACCCATTGTTTGTCCAAGTCTCCCTCTATCTTGGCTTTCAACTCTGCTGTTGGTGTCCCACCCCCACTCTCTCCACTGTTCCTTTTCTCCTGTTACGTCCCGATCCATTCAGTGTACAAGCTTTTCTATGAGCCTCGACTCTGTACGGTGCCTTTACAAAGTATTCATACCCCTTGACTTTTGTCACATTTTGTTGTGTCACAGCCTCCATTTAAAATGGATAAAATTTCACTTTTTTTTGTCACCGATCTACACAAAATACCCCATAATGTCCAAGTGAAAACATGTTTTTAGAAAATTTTCCAAATTAATTCAAAATGAAAAACTTGATTGTCTTGCATCAATAAGTATTCAACCCCTTTGCTATGACGCTCCAAATTGAGCTCAGGTGGATTCAATTTCCTTTGATCATCCTTGAGACGTCTCAACTTGATTAGAGTCCACTTGTGGTCAATTCAATTGATTGGACATGATTTAGAAAGAAACACACCTTTCTATACAAGCTCCCACAGTTGACGGTGCATGTCGGAGCAGAAAATCCACCATGAAGTCCAAGGAGAACTGTCCAAAGAACTGCGAGGAGGCGTAGACCTGTGGAAGGGTATTAAACAATTTCTAGAGTGGTGAAAGTTCCCAAGAGCATAGTGAGCTCCATCATTAGGAAATGGAAAGAATATGGAGCCAGCCGTCCGACCAAATGGGTAAGAAGGACCACCTTGGTCAGAGAAGTTCTTGTTTCTCAAGACTGCGTGGGGTAAAGTGTTCGATGAACTCTCCAGTTCATGTGTGGCCATTTCGCAAAAAAATGTGTAGCCAATTCGTAGAATCATCGATAGTGTTTTTGCAAAAAAAATCTGGGCTTCTTGTGTTTCTGTACAAGTACCTGAAAGATCTTGGCAGTATTGTTTCCAGTACCTTGAAATCAATTTATTTAGCAATATTTTTCTGTTTTATCAAGTGTAGCCATTTATGTGATTGACTGGCCACATCCTTGGCCAGGAAAAGAAATTGGTTGCCCACCCTTGCTAGTCTAGTTTCTATCAGCTTTTCCTTCATGTATTTTCATTGCAGTTTTTCTTAAAAACAAACAAAGAAACAAGATGTTATTTCTGATCACTGCCTCCAAATAACCTGCAAACTACGTTGCTTCTATTTGATGCGTACGGGTCGGACAGGTTTCAACGATGACAATTTATTCAGAGATCCTCATTAAAATCTTCGAGTTCGATTGTTCAACCCAACATTTTAAAGGCTTGTTTTATTATTATTTAGCAACATATAACTGAAGGTATAATGAAGGTCAATTTGTTAATTTTATTGATAAAATACTGATCAAATGATGGGTCTTCACTCATGACCACATATTTCAAGATGAGTTTGAGATGTTGATGCCACTTTTGAAGTTTATGCAATATTTATGAACATCATTACAAAGTGCACTGCTCGCCATGCGTGCCTCTCGCCAGCATGGCCATGAAGCTTTTCGGCACATTTGCCTCTGCAGTTTACCAGTGAGTTGTAAAAACGCACAGAAGGACTTGACCTTTTAGTAACCATGCCATTACATTATTATTTTGTTTGTTTGTTTGTGTCATCATAAACACTCACTTTGACCTTAAACTGTCTCCTTGGTCTTTATCAATAGCCCTCCATTCATGCCATCCTCTTTTGATGAGAAAATTCAATATTGCATTAAAAATGCATCATGTGTAATCTTCTTGATAATGTCAGGCCTGGGGGCTAGAGAGAGGGAGGGTGGGTAGGGTCATGTGTACAAGTCCATCTGCTCTTTTCTCTTTCCCTTTTTCCTGCTGTTTCCTATTGTCCCTAGTACACCATTTGGAACTTTGTCCCCAAGAACCTGTTTGAACAGTTCCGACGAATTGGGAATATGTACTTCCTTATGATCTTCCTTGTTCAGGTATTGCTATCACTGCAAAGAGCTGTTAAACTTTGTTGACACAGAAAAACTGGAATAAAATCATTTCCAAATGCCAACTGAAGCTTAACGAGCCAATCATTCTGTGGATCGACTAACGTAGAAAATGGTTTCAAGCTGTTGTGCAATAGAACCCTCAGCAATACACATTCCTAAACTGGTCTTGATCATTGTATTTTCTTTGATGAATCTTGTTTTTTTTGTTTGTTTGTTTTTGTATATAGAGCCGAGGCTCATGGAGGAGCTAGAAAACAGAACGGACCATGATGTAAAAGAACAGTAGGAAGAGGGAGCATGGGAACACACCAAAATGGAGTTGAGGAACAAAATAGAAAGACTTGGAGGAATAAAGTATTTGGGGAAGAATGAGAGCAAGGGGAAGACACGGAGTGACCAAGATGGATACAGAAGCAAACTCTCAATTACAGAAGTGGAGGGGAAAAGTAGAAACCCGGAAAGACTTGGGCTTGGGGGGGGGGGGTATATCATGGTTTTGGCTGTGAGATGACCTGAGATGGTGGTAATCAGCTGGCTTGAAGTGTTGGAGGAAAGAATCAAATTGAAAAGATTGAGGAAGTTTGTTCCACAGGTGGGCAGGTGTGGAAAAAGGAGGAATGAATGAGTGGAGGTGAGCATTGAGTCTGGATTTTAGGAGTCTCACCAAAAGGGGGTTGCTGGTATACACATGTGCCCTGTAAATATGGGTGGTGGGGATGGGAGGGGGGGGGGGAACAAAGCACAGAAAGGGCAGAGGGTGCATGACTAGAAAGGAGGCGGTAGAAGACTGGGAAACCGCCAACCTGTCTGAAATTTATATATCCAGAGACTCAGCTTCATTACAAGATAGTCCATTGATTTTCAAGGCCTTGGTTTCCACAGTGTCAAGCTGAGCAAGATGTGAGGCAGGGGCGCCAGCCCAGAGGGGACAGCAGTACTCCATCAAGCTGCGGATGAAGAACTTGTCGGTCGGTGAAATAGTTAAGGCGTGCTAAGGAAGGATTTTGCATGATAGAGGATGCCCAGTTGCTGACTGGCTTTGGAGGCTGACTTTGAGTATGTGGTTTGCCCAAGAAAGATCATGGCTGGTAGTTAGGTATAACAATGATAAACACACGTGGTGTCAATTTTGTTTGCCTTATGTTGTGCAAATATCGTACGTAAAGTAGCGATTGTGACATTATGGTGAGTCGCATGATTGATGCTTCGTGTGGCCATGCTGAATGTGTGCAGGTGATCATCGATTCCCCCACAAGCCCCGTAACGAGTGGTTTGCCTCTGTTCTTTGTCATCACTGTCACAGCCGTCAAGCAGGTGTGAAGTTGAACCTGTGCCCTTGAGGAGTTGGTATTGCTGATGAAAAATTGGAATTTCGTTATTCATTTCCTTGTACATTGATCTAGACTCTTGAGAGAGGATGTAGTGGTGAATAATAAATGCCACACTGAAAGTGATTGTCTTGAGCACATCATTCAAGGTTCTCCATAAAGAGGAGTAAAGGAATATGTTATTTTATTTTCTCATTTTATTATTTTCTGGTGTGTTCGATCATCTGGTTTGCCTACAGGGTTATGAGGACTGGTGCAGACACAAGACAGACAATGTTATGAACAATGAGCCAGTGCATGTACTTCGAGGTCCTCAAGTATGCACGGAAAAATCCCGCGACATCCAGGTATGACAGCTCGCAACTCTGTCGGTTCCTTTTTCAAGATGAATGAGTCTCAAAAACAAATCGATTTATCTTTTTTGTCAATTATCCTGGCACCGGCACACAAATGTAACAAAACATAACTAGAACACCACTTGGGAGAGCGCATGCCTCCACCAGGCTGAACAATTTGTTTTGAATCCCACTGATAGGCCGGATCTGCATCCGGACTTTAATCAAAACTTTATCGGCTTATTCTTGTCACCTACCCATTCATCCACCAAGTGTTGTCATAACCCATCCAAAACTTTTTGAAATATCCTGCAATATATCGTTTTTGGCCACATCTCTCAATGGTGAAGAATCACTTTTAAAAAAATTGACAAACTCTCATCCATCCATCCATCCATCCATCCATCCATCCATTGGGACCATACTGTGCACAGAGCGTCGGTGCTGCCGAAGCAGTCTCCTGGGCTATTGGGTACAATGCTGGACGGGTCACCACTCTGACACAGGATACT
>CM068966.1:47570273-47588280 GCA_035128595.1 Eptatretus atami
CGCCGACCACAGATAACTCCGTGGTCCAACGGGCTCTAGTTCTTACACAGCCGTAGCCGCTTGACTTGGACTTCCGGCTTAGCAGGGTTACGCTTCGATGTTTCTGTGATACCCTTCGATTTGCACGGTAACCTAAATAGAGGCAACACCCTTGGCACCACATCTGGTGATCTGCTGAGTGGAACAGATAAGTGCAGCACCGGCTAACAGAGCAAATCAGGTGGGATACAAGCCTGGTATTGGCTTAGTGGTTAGGATGTCTGGCTTGGGATCTTAGGGTCCTAAGTTTGAGCCCCGTTTCTGCTTAATTAACACCAGGTGGGGTTGACTCAGCCTGTCATCCTTCCGAGGTCGACAAAATGAGCACCAGTGTACTGGTATAGGGGCACAGCATCAGCGGCATCGTCGCGCCCTAACAAAATGATAGCTGCCATACGCAAGAAGAAGAAGAAGGAGGTGGGGTGCAACTTCTCGTCCAACAGTACTTGCACAGAGACACAACAGAAGTAAATAGACACCTTTAATTTCTTTATTTCATCTGTATAAAGCAAGTTTTACTTGGTGATTTGCACTAATATTCGACTATTTCTTTGCAGAAACGACTTCCTGGGTCATGTATGACAATTAACTATGCCTCGAACCCAGGGAGCACACGACCTTTCCGATTTTCAAAGAGGAAGAATTGTTGGCCATTCGGAAGGTGGAGTCAGCCAGCATCAGATCTGGCAGAACCTTGGCATTCCGCTTTCTACGATCAATCGGGTGATTGTAGAATTCACCAGCGAAGGCAAGGAATCCACAGCTTCCCGTTCTGGTCGACCTGAGACCTCAGAAAGGTGTATTTGAGCTGTCAAGCGGTCCATTGAGAAAACTTCCCGTTGCAAGGCAGCAGATGTTGCAGAGGAGGTCCAAGTTAGCTCAAGAACTGCCATGTGGTACCTTCATCAACTGGGCTACTATGGTAGAGCAGCTAGGAGAAAACATCTTCTTCGACCAGCCACCATTCAAAGGAGAAAGAAGTGGGCTGATGAGATGGCCAACAGACCCTTGGAGTTTTGGAAAACTGTAATTTTTTCAGGTTTGTCCCAATTTGCTCATTTTTCTGACAGTGGATGTGTTTGGGTCTGGAGACTTCCCAGTCAAGAGCTTTCTTTTAACTGATTGCAGCCAACTGTCAAACACGGTAGTTTTTCAATGATGGTGTGGCGAGCAATCTGGAGCACTGGCCGGTCAGAGCTTGTGGAGTGTGTTGGCAACATCAACACGACGACACACATTTCTATCCTTGAGGATCGACGTCTCCCTGTCTTCTCCACTGGTCAGATGGTCAAAAACAACACTCTGTTCATGGAAAATGGAGCTCCATGCCACAATGCAAAAAAGACCAAAGAATGACAGGACAGAAATGGGATCAAGCGACTTCCATGGCCAAGTCAGTCTCCTGACATGAATCCCATTTGGGATTCCTCTGGGCCATATTGGATCGAGCTGTGCCGGAAAAGTCCAGGAAACCAACATCACGGGCAGAATTGCGAACCCGTTTGCGTGAAGCTTCGGCAGAAATCCCACAAGAGAAAATTTCAGAACTCGTTAGTTCTCTGCCTGAAAGAGTAAAAGCATTGAAATCTGCAAATGGCAAATCTACAAAATACAAGTGTTTGTATTAAAATGGATCAAATGTACTTCAAATGTTCAATCAATAAATTCTTTAAAAATCATGGCGTCTATTTACTTCTGTCACGTCTCTGTACACTATGTCAGACAAATGAAGGAAAGGACAATCGAGACAGATTGGAAATAACAACCAACAATTATTTATTTACACACACAAGCAAGCAATCATTTAAAAGTATCTCGAGACAAGAAAGCAAAATGCACAAAAGAGGAGATCCAATCCAGCGTGCAATATATGCGACGGTAAGCAGCTCGCTCCGTTTCTGCTGGGCCCCATATCCAGCAGCTCCCCCACGAACCAAACCACGTTCTGGGCTTTGTATACTGCTCTCCTCTCCACTATGGGCTCCCTCCCTCCCTGCACACATCTCTGGCCTTCGCCGGAGAAGTTTTGGGGCATATCTGTCCGTCCACTCCTCAGCTTCTTCTCCCTCTCTGGATCTGGCTTTTTCTCTGTCTCGGCTCGTGCGAGCCCCCTTCTCATTGGTGGCATCTAATGTGGGCGTGTCCATGACGCAGCTTGTAGAAAATGCCACGTCATTCTGTGGGAACTTCAACACAGCCCCCACCCCTCCCTTCATGCATGATGAGAGCCCCTCCCCCTCCCTCCCTCGCACGCAAGCGTTCATTGTACAGTGCACCACTGTATCCTGCCTGCGAGATGTGCCGCACCCCACCATGTACGGGAAAAGTGTTGCACTTCGTGCCATAAGCATGCATATGAGAAGGGAGACAGTCCCATGCGGTGAAGGTAATCCAATCGGCCCGAAGGATTAATAGCCACAGACGGACAGAATGTGCCCAATTAAGCAATGCGCGAATGGAGTGGCAACGGAGAGGGATGTAGAATGACTGAGGGACGAAGGAGGGACCGTTGACTTGATGTTTGGTGAAAGGGGTCATTGGGGGAATGGTGAAATGGACCAATGGTGTGAAGGAGGTATCATTAAAAGGAGTGGGGTGGGGAAAGACCGATGGGGGTAAAGGAGGAAAGATTTGAAAGATTGAAAGGAGCAAAGGGGGGTGGTGGAGAAGGAAAACATCACACTGGGGAAATACTACTGACCTCAACGCATGCACACCCCCCCCCCCAAAAAAAATAACCCATCGACAAGGGGCAAAGGTCTGTCAAACATAGACTAAAGAAATAACTAATCCTTGGGTAGGCTATTTGTCCAAGTATGGCTCTCGCCTGGGTTATGGTTCCAAAACCATGACAACTTACAGTGCCTTCATGAAGTATTCACACCCCTTGACTTTTTACACATTTTGTTGTTACAACCTGAATTTAAAATGGATTAAATTTAAATTTTGTCACTGATATGCACAAAATAACTCATTATGACAAAGTGAAAACATGTTTTTCGAAATTTTTACAAATTGATTACAAATGAGAAGTTGAAATGTCTTGCATCAATAAGTATTCAACCCTCTGAGTCAATACTTTGGAGAAGCACCTTTGGCAGTGATTACAGCTTCAAGTCTTCTTGGGTATGTCTGTATCAGCTTTGAACATCTGGATTTGGGGATTTTCTCCCATTCTTCCTTACAGATTTGCTCAAGCTCTGTCAAGTTGGATGGGGAGTGTCGGTGAACAGCAATCTTCAAGTCTTTCCACAGATTCTCAATGGGATTCAGGTGTGGGCTTTGGCTGGGCCACTCAAGGACATTCACGTTCTTGTTATGAATCCATTCCAGTGTTGCTTTGACTGTATCCTTGGGTTCATTGTCCTGTTAGAAAGTAAATCTTTGCCAGGTGTTTTGCATTCTGAAGTCTAAGGTGTTTTGCATTCTGAAGCAGGTTCTCCTCAAAGATTTACCTGTACTTGGCTCCACTGTTCCCTCTATACTAACAAGTCTCCCAGTTCCTTCCACTGAACAGCATCCCCATTTCATGATGCTTCCACCACCATGCTTCATGGTAGGGATGGTGTTAGATGGGTGATGAGCTGTGCTCGTTTTCTGACAGACGTCGAGGAGAGCAAAGGTCACTTTGCATTCAGGTGAAAGAGTTAAATCTTCGTCTTGTCACACCACAGGATATTTTGCCTCGTGCTCTCAGAGTCTTTCATGTGCCTTTTTGCAAACTCCAGGCGTGCTGTCATGTGCCTTTTTCTCAGGAGTGGCTTCCATCTGGCCACTCTCCCATCAAGCCGATATTTGTGAAGCGCTGCAGAGATTGTTGTCCTTCCGGCAGGTTCTCCAGTCTCAGATAAGGAACTCTGTAGTTCTGTCAGAGTGGTCATTGAGTTCTTTGTCAACTCCATGATCAAGGTCCTTCTTGACCAATTGCTCAGTTTGGTCAGACTGCCAGCTCTAGGAAGAGTCTTGGGTAGTTCCATATTATTTCCATTTCCTAATGATGGAGTTCACTGTGCTCTTGGAACTTTCAACACTCTAGAAATTGTTTAACCTTCCCCAGATCAATGCCTCCTCACAATTCTATCTCGGAGTTCTACGGACAGTTCCTTGGACTTCATGGTGGAGTTTCTGCTCTGACATGTACTGTCAACGATGGGACCTTATAGAGATAGGTGTGTTTCTTTTAATCATGTCCAATCAATTAATTGCGCACTCATGGTGGAAACTCCTTCCGTAATTTTATGAAATCCGTATTTTTTGTAACGACCCATATGGAGGTTTTCGCACACGTCATCAGAAAATCATGCCGCGATTATGGGGAATTGAGGTGCTATTCCGATACGCTGATTCGTTTATTAACCCATTTCTTCCGGATGTTAACGCAATAATGTTAGCATCCGGAAGAAATGGGTTAATAATCGAATCGACATAACGCAATGACGCATCATGACCACGATTATGTGAATTACTCCCGTAGTCGTTTTTATTATGAGCTATTTTTGTCGACGTCAGCCGGTTACAAAAGCTTGCAAGCGCGTTACCCTGGTGATGAGATGTCCGCCAGGCAAGACACCGTGCGTACGTCCTTTTTGCGTATCCGCCTTTCCTCGCCGGCAGATTCGTCTGTTCTGGTTATCACGTTGGAATTGCATTTATATTCATTTACATCACGAGTGTTTGTTCACATTTTATTTTGTTATATTAATGGTGTCGTATTAATTTGTGATTGGAATGATGCTCCGTGGAATGAAAATATCGAGAGATTGAGTTTGAAGAAGATGGAGGAAATTGTAAAAAGGGGCGGGGAAAAGGAAAAGGCGTGGTTTCCCCGATCGGAATGGAAGGTTGTGGCGTTCATTCATCGCTTGTGGGTGATTTATAATCGCTGCAGAAGAGCGCTTGAATTGTCACCGAGACGGGACTTACTATTTATCTTTCAGGAGAATTCTTCTTCTTCAATCGTCTCAGAAAAGGTCGAGAAGAGCTTGCGTGCCATTGCGATGTGTAGCGGCATCATCTTCATGTTATAATATGTAAATATTCTCGAGCTCAGGTTGATCGGGGGGTTTTCTGGAACCGGATGCAACCGGAAGTAACCAGATGCAACCGGAAGAGAGACGAGAGTTGTTCAGTCGCAGTTGGAATAAAGAATCGATTGATTCTCAATACCTCAGACGTCTTTTCCTTCCACGCTAAAGATCCACCTGCTTGGCTCCATTCCACTCCACAGAGATCTTCTGTGCTTTGTGTTGTGCTGTATAAAGGGGAACCCTAATCGTGGAGTTTCCCTGGTAACGATTCTTCCCTTGATATCGGTACCTTCGTGTGTGAAGACCCATATGTCTTCTTTGTCTTTGTGGCACCTTGCACGTCTCGCTCTATTCGGCGAAGTACTTCGGAAACTTAGCATTCTCTTGTGGCGTTTGAACTCCTTTCAGACGTATTCCCCTCACTTGTACGTTCACGAGCCCGCTGGTCAACGCTGATGCAGTGCCCCAGTTACTCATATTGGAATCTCGGAAGGATGATGGGCTGAGTCAACCCACCTGGTGTTAATTCAATAGCAGGAGATGGGCTCCAACCCAAGACCCTAAGATCTTCAGCCAGCCACCCTCACTGTTAGTCAACACAAGGCTCCAGCAATGAATGTTCAGGTGAAATTAAAAAAATAATCTTCTCCAAATATCACTCATTTGCATAGTTTTCTTGTTACAATATGGACAGGATCACCCCCAAAATGCATGTTTAAACTTTTTTTACCCCGCCGCGTGGCGAAGGGGGATATTGTTGTCAACCCCGGGTCGTCCGTCCTCCGTCCCGGCTGGCTGGGCATCAACATTTATAGCTGTGAGTGCGATAACTCATAAACTGTTCCCATATTGATTTGAAATTTGGGTCACATGTACCACCTGAAAAGGAAGAACCCTATTGATTTGGGCGTGGCCGGATCCAAGATGGCCGACTGGGGCGGCATCTTGAAAAAAATGTTTCAATGGCGGGGCATTCCCCATTCTGATGGGTATTTTTTTTTTTTATTATTTTCCGAAGGAACCCCCGGATCCCCTGAGGAAATGTCCTTTTTTCCTTTTTTTCAAAAGTTCTACAGTTTCACCCATGGGCCACAGGTGGACTCCAATCAGTTGTGGAGACACCTCAAGGATGATCAAAGGAAATTGGATGCACCTGAGCTCAATTTGGGTTCATAGTAGAGGGAATGACTACTTATTGACGTAAGACGTTTCAGATTTTCATTTTAATTATTTGTAAAAATTTCAAAAATATGTTTTCACTTTCTCATTATGGAGTATTTTGTGTTGATCAGTGATGACAATTTTAATTTAATCCATTTTAAATCAGGCTGTAAACACAAATGGACAAAAGTCAAAGGGTGTGATACTTTCTAACCACGGTATATACACGCACACATGAATGTGGATACACTTTTGAGACCTGGGAGGCTCCGTTTCACTTCTGAAAGCCGCATATGGAGATAACAACCAACACAACAACACACACACACACACACACACACACACACACACACACACACACACACACTTTAATAATTGCACGGTATGGACTTTTCCTAAAATATAATATTGTAATGGCGCTGCTGCCAGGGTTAATCCCCCCCCCCACCCTACTTTGTGGTGACGGGCGGTCAACACCGCCAGCCCGGATAGCCAAGCGTTTTTTTATTTACTTTTCCTTATTAGGAGGCGGACACGTTTATCCTCGGAGATTATCACGGCACGGAGGGGCAGGGCGCAATGGCGGAGAGAGGAGTCAGTGGGAAGGCAGCACAGGAGGTTTATACTCGAACCCCACGACAAATACAAAATACAGTCTTAAAATATACACATTTAATGAAAATAGACAAATATTTACAAAGGATAATAATCAAATACAGTATAACAATACGTGAGTAAATTAAAGTCTAAGTCGAGGCGCTCTACTACACAGACATAATACAGACAAGTGGAGACAAAATAAAGAAAATTCCTCCTTTATTCTGGCACTAAGCTTGTCTCGAGATGTCTTTGTGGAACGTGGAATCGAGGCCTTCTATTTGCACATGTAGATGCGTGCAAAATTGGCGAAATCGCTCTCTCGCAGTGTGAACGTTCGTCAGGCAATTTGTGCGCGTCAATAGTCCCTCATGGCGTCAATGTCCTCACCACCGCTGCCTGATATATGAGGCTCGGGGTCCTTCGTCATAACCCAACCGAGAGCCAAATGCCAGCGTTTTTGATTTACAAGCGAGCTAAACGTGCCGAGCAGGCAGAAGCCCGCCTCCAAGGGTGAGGCGAGCGAAGTCACGCCCCGAGGCTGATAATTGACGGGCGTGATGTCAGAAACTAGCCAAATGTGCTGAGCGGATGAGGCCCCGCCTTCCCGGGTTTCGTGCGAGCAAGCCACGCCCCGGAGGAGGAAAGGGGTTCGGTGTGACGTCAGTCAGAGTTAGTTCAGGGAAGGAACGCACGAGTGCGGAGTGAGGGGCGCACGTGCTCGAGAGAGAACGTAGCTTGAGATGGCCTGTGAGAACAGGGCTTTATGGCTGGCTTTCCTTTGATGCATGAAGAAGACAGCACTATTGTTGTGTTCGTGCTGAGGCGATTTGGCTCGCGTGGTGAAGCAAGACACTGGCCTTTGGCTCTTAGTTGGGTCATGAGAACGGACCCGAGCCTCGTATATATCAGGCAGTGGGTCGGTGAGGACGATCGACGCATGAGCAGCTGCACTGGGTCTCTGAGCCTTGGTGTTGAATACTGCGCACAAATTGCCTGACGAACGTTCACACTGCGAGAGAGCGATTTGGCGCCATTTTGCAACGTCTACATGTGCCAAATAGAAGTGCCTCGATCCACGTTCCACAAAGACCATCTCGAGACAAAGCTTAGTGCCAGAATAAAGGAGGAATTTTCTTTTATTTTGTCTCCCCTTGTCTGTATTTATGTCTGTGTGTAGAGTTGCTTCGACTTAGACTTTAATTTACCTCACGGATTATTATATTCTGATTATTATCCTTTGTGAATATTTGTCTATTATCATTAAATGTATTTATTTTAAGTGGCTGTGTCAGTGTATCTGTCGTGGGGTTCGAGTATAAACCCTTCTTGTGCTGTGCATCCATTTCTGTGCCCCCGTCCCACCGCCATTGCGCCCCACCCTTCCCGCGCGCATGATAATCTCCGAGGATCAAAGTGTCCACCTCCTAAAAAGGAAAAAACGCTCGACCACCCAGGCTGGCGGTGTTAACCACCCGTCACCACAAATTGGGTCGGGGGGGTTAGCCTTGGCCGCCAGAGCCACGACAATATAATAAGGATTACTGTAAATGATGTTAATTTCACAACATCCTATATTCAACTTAATTTAAATTGTAAACCTCAAAACTTAGTTCTCTTACCTAAAGTGAGAACCTTGACCTGTAAGCAATTGATTGTTTTCCCGACTGCACGAATCATCAGCTGAGCACCGTTCTTCCTCAAGGTGTTGATCATTTGAGCCAAGAACATCTCCAAACGGGGGATCCACAACCTGGGTCACGGATCCACATCAGTAAATTATCCACATCAATATATCCACAACCTCAGTTGCGTCCAGGCAGTCCGTCAACCCATCAATGCAATATCACAAATCAAACTTTGTTTGCTGGAGGATTTAATGCATTATCACATATCACACCAATCACACATTCTATTACATGATAATACATTAAATAATGCACATCTTACCTTAAATATAACATGTCCACCACCCAGCATGTACACCCCACTTACCTCTGAATCAAACTGTTATTAGAATATTCCAATGATTATTTATAACGATTTTTCTTCATGTTGCACTGTCTCCCAGCAACAAATGAAAATGGTTAAAAAATAAATAAATAATGTATTTATATAATGATCTCATTAATCATATTTTTACTATTAACCAGTGGGCCTGATGGTCCATTGGACCAAATTTTCATTGGTCTTCGTGGATTTGTAGCATACCTGCCTGCTGTACTGCTTGAGCATTAGCTTGCCTTTTCACCAAGCCTGGATGTGCTTGGGCCATGGTGGGGATATTATACATTTGTTATCATTATTGCCAAGTAATACTATTATTATTGGTGTTATATAATACATGCTTTGTTACCATGTTATTCTTTCTATTATTTATTTTGTAATTTGAATGCCTTGCCGCGGAAGGACGTATTAAGCTGCTCTATACACCTGAACATGGCATGTGTTTAAATCATGATATTCTTCCGGATTTTTTTTATCGTTAATTAGCCGAAACTCAGGAGATCATGACAATTTTGGTGTATCACACGCCACATCAGATAGCTTCCGTATAACTCGACAAAAAACATCACCCACCACACACACACACCACACCCACACACCACACACACCACACACACCACACTCACACTCACACTCACACTCACACCACCACACACACACCACACTCACACTCACACATCCATTTATAGTAGATATTGTATTTCACTAATTCTATTTGGTGTTGTTTTATGATCTTAAAGAAAACTTGTTTTAATCTGCTTACTGTGGCTCCCTGTGTTAGTATACGTCTGACTAGTTGTTTTAATCTATTGATAAGTTCAGTGCTGTGTGTGGTTGCTCTCACGGTCCTAATCATTTCATCTGTAACCGTACCATAGAATAGCTTTTTAGGAAAGCTGTCTAGAAAGGCATTCGTAGAATGGAAAAGCACCTTGTTTTTCAAATAATTGTTGTGTGAAATTTATTATTGTTGATATCGGTTTGTAATTCTAAAAAAAAAAAAAACTGGTGTGTTTACTTTTCCTTTTTAAATTCAATTTATTTTGGATATATGTATTTCATCATGAGATGAGTTTTTTTTTCTTTTTTTATATGAATAATTTGTTTTTCTACTTTTTTTTGTTTTTAAAATCAGTCTATCTCAAAGATGTTTTCTTTTAATGAGAGTCCACTCCAATATCCAACTCTCAACTGAATTGCTTAAGCGTCTGTATTAGACTGAAATGTTTTCGCAATGGGACATTTCAAGGAATATATAATGAAAAATATTTTGCATGGGAAAGAGGTGGAGGGACGGAGGGTGTAATTAGTTTGTAATTTAGCATTTCATCATGGTGAAGTTTTGAGTCAATGGTTTTACATTATCGAGACGGAACCGGCACCTCTTTTGTGGACTTAGGCCCTTACCATTATCTTTAGGGGTGATTCTCCACTTGAATGAGCTTTTTTTTTTCCAACTTGACTTTATTTATTTTTTATTTGCCATTCTCCACTAGTGTGTCAACTTTAATTATTTTGAGGCAAGTGGAGGGAGGGGGCGGGGGAGAGATGTCATGACTATTTGGTCCTCGAGGTGTTGTATAATTTTGTTAATATTGGATAATGCTTGGCAATCTCATTAAACGCCACGTTACTGTTGCAGGCATAGTTGGTAAGGAGGGCCGCCAGGCAGCAAGAAACAGTGACTATGCCATCCATCGTTTCCGCCAACTACGTCGGCTCATCCTGGTGCATGGACACCTGTACTACATCCGCATCGCTGAGCTTGTGCAGTACTTTTTCTACAAGGTTGGTGTCATCGTTGTAAATACAATGAAGGTGCTTTTGCTCTTCAAACTGTCTTTGTACAATTGTAAACAATAGGAAAATGTATTTACTTGTTTCTTTTCAGGTGGGTAAAGGAAATTAATAAAGGTAAGAACTAGGAAATCTCAAGTACGATTTAAACTCTAGCGGTTTTTTTTTAGGGCTGCAAAAGGAGATGGCATTCTCATCTGAACCGATGGCGATTACGTTTCTCGGAACCCAGATTTAATTCCGATTATACTCCGTTACTACGTGTATTGCCAATGTCTATTTAATACTATATGTCCTGCATGTGATTTACATACAAGCTCCACTCAGAGCCTTAAATCATTGTTAAAAAAAAATTATTTGAGCTTATCCACCATAACTTTTAATATGTGTTAACTGATCTTTAAAATATTCACATCTTATTAGTCATTTCTCAAGAATGATTTTATTTGTTATGCATGTTCATGTCCAACCTCGATAGAACTGTTTTGTTTTTCAGTTGTATTTCTGGAATGGCCTATCCATTATTCCAAGAAATTTCAGGATCGATGATTTTGCAAGCAAATGTATAGTCAGATGAAAAGAGCTAAAATAGGTCATAATTTTATACATAATGGAGGGAAAATATGTATGTATGTTGTATGTTTCATCTAATCCTCCAAGAGGATTTGACCAAGGAAGCTGAAACTTTCAGGGATTACTCAGGACACCCTGCAGGTTTTTCCTGAAGCTTTGTTTGATTCCGTCATGTTTTGAAAAAAATTTCACCTATCTTGGCATTTTCTTCCTTTAGGGCAGGGGTTCCCAAACCCAGGGTCGTGACCCAAACTTGAAACACCCCCCCCCCTCAAAAATCTGTTTTTGAGGGGGGGGGGTTTCATGTCAAAAGCATTTTCTCTGACAATTTTTATCATAGGTACACTAGGTACCAGATCATTTGGTTGCGAGGCAAATGTGATTTCAAATTTTGGGTCATGGACAAAAAAGTTTGGGAACCACTGCTTTAGGGGATAGGGTGCAATTGGAATTATTTGCACTATAAACTAACCATGATGTATTATATATGCATATAAGCAGTATCATATGCATGTTTTTGCTTCATGTACTTAACCCGGGTTATTTTTATTTTTGGGAGTGATTGAGGCAGCGGTTTGTTGCCTATACACCGCCCAAATAAAGGGATGTGTCAAAGGAACGTGTTGCACGCTTCAAACAAGATCGCCCGTTGGGTGGGTACTCTGCTTGTATAATGGAGCTATGTATGTATGTATGTATGTATGTATGTATGATGTATGTATAGTATGTACATGACAGAAATAGTGCCCTCTGATTGATGATGTGTGCACACACTAAAATTTGTGATGTCCCAGAAGAAAGTATCACTGTGGAAATGTCACCACTTTAATTTGCCCACCGAAGTTGGGGCGACATGATATTAAAAATAATTTTAAGGATAATTGTGTATCTTGCAACACCTGTTCCTCCACCTAGGTTTTACACACACGTTATGTGAAAATTCATTTTTTAAATTTATTAAATAATGCTGTTTAATGGTTTATGATTTCCACCATGTGTTAGCTCTAAAAGAGCTATTTATATTCGTTATACCTTAAAAATATTTCTAAAGAAAAATAGAAGTAGGCCTCAACGTTTGGGGCAGCATGCTCCGTCCATAAACTGGAGGAAGTAACTGTAACAAATGGGATACAGAGTTTGGAACGAACCGGACTGATCAGCCAATATTCGTCTTTGACCAATGAGCAACACACAATGATCAGCCAATGGGTGTGGGGTTGTTATAAACTCTGCATCCCATTTGTTCCAGTTACTTCCTCCAGTCGATGGGGGGAGCATGCTGCCCGAAACATCAAGGCCGACTTCTCTTTTTCCTTCGAGTTATTTTTAAAATGTAAAGAATATAAATAACTCTTCGAGCCAACACATGGTGTAAACTGTAAACCTTTTTACTTGATGATTAATCTTCTGAAAGTTTGAGAAGGAAGAGCAGCATTAAAAAACAAGTTATGGAAATGCATTATTGTGCAAACGAGAGCTTGAAAGGAATTTACATTAGTTTCATTCAATGCAAAGCAAATTGTCAGGTTTTTGAAACCCATTATCTTTTTGTTGTTGTGTGTTTTTGTTAACTGAATAATAATTATTGATGATCTGAACAATAATAACTTTGAAATTACTAATAAAACATAAATCTATGCAGGTTATTATTATTGAGGTAGTCGAATTAAAACAGTAAAAGTTTATAATTGAAAAAAACCTGGATTTGCGAGTCGATAAAGCCGACGTTTCGGTGAGAATCCACTCGCCTGAGTCATGGCAGGTGTTAACGTGAAGCAGAAGCTTGAGAATCTCCATGTGACTTCGGCCGGTGGTAAGGTGAGTTGGTCTATTGACCAATCCGGGTGTTACTTGATGGTTGTGGACGGCATCGAAGAGATGTTGTCGGTTTGTCCCATGTCTGTGACAGATGAAATCGCAAACCACCTTTTTTGTTGAAAGATGGTGATTCAACTCTTTCCCAAATGGATTCCATGACACCTTGAGCAAACCACTTTGTTACTTACGAAATCTAAAGATTTCGTAAGTATATTGATGACTTCCGTCCTCTGTTTGTGTGTTTGTTTGTTGTGTGTTTGTTTTGTAGCACGATAACTCGAGAACGGAAGAAGCTACCAATGTCAAATTACACCACGTGATTCAGGAGGGTGATGGCTAGCGCTGATTAGATTTTGGTCAAAATCGGTCAAAGGTCAAGGTCACAGTGAGGTCAAACATAATTCCGTAAATTCATGTGGAGAATGGAGTATTTTGCTTCGCTCGACGTTACGAGTTCGTTTTAACTTCGATTTTAATTTTGTCTTCGGTTTTTGCGATCGCTTATGACGCTTAAAACTCGGTTGTCGAAATTCTGGTAAAAACGGATGTTTTGGAGACGTTTTAAGATTGCATAAAAAATATTTCACTCGACGCGTCACGGGTCGTCACATGGTGCAGCGCGCTCGAGCAGACGCGTCGTTGAGTCACGTAAAGGTTTTGCGTGGTGCGCTGACGGTGTTTTCGATAAAGATGGTGTTTAAAAGTAATTTTTTATCCCAATAAAGGTTATCGTCGCATTCCTGACTCGCTGAGCCGTCGATTATGTAAAGATTGTTGGTGGATGGCTGAATATTACGGTTTTGTGACTTTGATAAAATAATATAAAATAATTGCGTGGAGAAATGGAGATTTTTGCTTCGCTCGACGTTACGAGTTCGTTTTAACTTCGATTTTAATTTTGTCTTCGGTTTTTGTCGATTGCTTAAGGCCCAGTCACACCTTGACGTTTTAGCCAGCAATGGCAACGTATGAAATGTATGTAAAACGCTGGCTTACGCTGAACTTTTGATGTTTTTTTTAAAGATTCGGACGTATTCATAACAAGTTGGTCATATGCATAACATATTAGTAACGGGCACAGAACGTTTCGTTGTCTTATAGATAACTTATACCAACGAATGCTTAGCCTGTTTTCGGCGTTCACAACCTATGCCCAACGATGGTTTAACTTAGCATAGCGCGCTGCACGTATCGCCGACGAACTCGTGGCGTAGCCTGTTAAAAAACCTGCCGCACGCCGATTTAAATCATAACTGCCTGAGAATTGGAAGTGTCAACATCGCAGTCACACTTGACGATTTAGCCAGCGTATGCCGACCTATGAAAATGTGTCTAAACGCTGGCACACGTCGAATACGGTATGGGTAAGTTGTTGTATACGTTAAGAGCACGCTGAAAAACGATGAAGTACGCTGTCATATTTCGTGGTACGTCGTAGTCGTGAAATTTCAAGCATGCTGAAATTTTACGACGTACTCGCCGTATGGCTCACACGTTCCGCTACGCTGGAATAAGTTGTAGGCACGATATGCGATCGTTGACACACGTCGACACAAGTTCCTTGTAAGTTACTCATAAGTCGAAACACGTCGAGGTAATGTTTAGCATACCCGAAATTATTTCTCCGTCAAGGCACATTTTATTTTTTCTCCTTGGCTCCGTGAAGGCACGTGACGAAATATCTGAAGTTGTTGTTGGGTTTTTTTTTTTTTATTTTTTTTTTTTTAGTCTATCACGAATTTTAAATATATTCGGACATTTGCTTTTAAGTTTCGACGTCGACGTGACATATCCTCGAACAGAAATATTCACAGAGGAGACTAAGAATAAGACATGAGCAAACTGAAGAGGCAATTGGACGTGACGTAACGGCACGTGATGAAATATCGGAAGTTATTGTTTTGTTTTTTTTTAAACGCTGCCAATACGCCATTATACGGTAGCTGTAAATTAGAACACGTTCAGTAAGTTCTGTGGTCGTCCGGAAGACGTCAATCAAATACGTCTACATAGTCAATATGCGTTGGAGGTACGTTACACATAGGTTCAAAGCACGTTACTCAGAGGTTAGAAATAATTTTGGGTACGCTAAGCATTACCTCGACGTGTTTCGACTTATGAGTAACTTACAAGTAACGTGCCTCGACGTGTGTCAACGATCGCATAACGTGCCTCGATGTGTGTGCAACGATCGTGTAACGTGCCTACAACACGTTACTCATAGGTTATAAATAATTGTTTCGGGTACGCTAATCATTACCTCGACGTGTTTCGACTTATGAGTAACTTACAAGTAACGTGTGTCGATGTGTGTCAACGATTGCATAACGTGCCTACAACTTATAGCCAGCGTAACGGAACGTGTGAGGCATACGCTGGCATACGTCGTAAAATTTCAAGCATGCTAAAATTTGAGGACAACGGCAAGTACAACGATGAAAGCCAGCGTACTACGACGTATGCGTGTTTTTTCAGCGTGCTCTTAATGTTTCCAAAACTTACCCATAACGTATTCGACGTGTGCCAGCCTTTTAGACAAATTTTTCAAAAATCGGCATAAGCTGGCTAAAACGTCAAGGTGTGACTGGGCCTTTAGGACGCTTAAAACTCGTTTGTCAAAATTCTGGTAAAAATCGGATGTTTTGGAGACGTTTTAAGATTGTATAAAAAATATTTCACTTGACGCGTCACGGGTCGTCACGTGATGCAGTGCGCTTGAGCAGATGCGTCGTTGAGTCACGTAAAGGTTTTCCGTGTGCGCGCTGACGGTGTTTTCGATAAAGATGGTGTTTAAAAGTCATTTTTTATCCCAATAAAGGTTATCGTCGCATGCCTGACTCGCTAAGCCGTCGGATTATGTAAAGATTGTTGGTGGATGGCCGAATATTACGGTTTTGTGACTTTGATAAAATAATTGCGTGGAGAAATGGAGATTTTTGCTTCGGTCGACGTTACGATTTTTGATGGTTTGGTACAGAATCATCGTAGAAACTTCTGGTTTGCATCGCTACCTTCTCTAGAGACAGCTTTTATTCGACAAGGTCAGAGGTCAAGTTGACGATTTTGTAAGTACCAGTCTATGACTGCTTGTTTCTTTGTCTAAGATGACCACTTGACTGTTTTCAAAGCTGTGACCTTGCAGGTTCAATTACGTATACACGGCAGAGTTCAAAGCCTCTTCATAAGCTGGACGACGGTGGTGGTTCATCCGGGGCTAAAGGGTTTGCCGAGGTTTCTCCTCTGTAGGTCGCCATGTATGATGGGTCTCCACATCTGATGCCATACACCATCACATTTCCTATCTTTCTGGATCTTGTCCTGAACATGAACTAAATGGCTGCGCAGAATTCTGCAGGGTTTGTTTGATGCAACAATGCCAAACTTGGAGAAGGATCTTCTCACTTTTTCAGATAGCTTTCTCAGATAACTTTCTCACCAGATGTGATGTTGTGTTTACTGCTTACCGCTTAAAAAAAAATACTATTCCGATACTATTCTTGCAGATACTATTCTGACTACACAACAGGGGAAATTATGTGAGAAGGAGCATATCAGGAGTGCTCTCAGTTAGTGTGGTTACCCTGGATGATCCTTTTTTTAAAGTGGGAAATAGCAAACACAACACCATGTCTGGTGAACAACAACATGACACAGCTCAAGAAAATATGACATCAGTGACCATTCCATATGTGCTGGGATATCTGAGAAAGTGAGAAGATCTTTCTCCAAGTTTTGAATCCTTACATCAAACAAACCCTGCAGAATTCTGTGCAACCATTTAGTTCATGTTCAGGACGATATCCAGAAGGATAGGAAACGCGACTTGGTGTATGGCATCAGAGGTATAGACACATCATGCACGGAGACCGACAGAGGAGAAACTCGGAAAACCCTTAAGGCCCATATGAACCACCATCGTCCAGCTTATGAAGAGGCTTTGAACTCTGCCGTGTATACGCTCTTGAACCTGCATGGTCACAGCTTTGATAGCAGTCAAGTGGTCATCTTGGACAAAGAAACAGTGGTTTGATTGAGGTGTAAAGGAATCCATTTGGGAAAGATTTGAATCACCATCTCTCAACAAATAGGGCAGTTTGAGATTTCATCTGTCACGTACGTGGGAAAAAGCTATACCATCTCTAACATGCCATTTGCAATCGTCACATGACACTTGGATTGGTCTACAGACCAACTCGCCTTACCACTGGCTGAGGTCATGTGGCGGTTCTCAAGCTTCTTCACGTTAACGTCTGCAGTGACCAAGGTGAGTGGATTCTCACAGAAACATCTGCTTTAACGAATAGTAAGTCCAGCTTTTTTGTTTCTTACTTATAAACTGTTATTGTACCAATAAAACATGCTACCCATGAACCATTTTCTTTTTTCCTCTATTTCCCACAGAATGTATGTTTCATTGCTCCCCAGTTCCTGTTCCAATTCTTCTGTTCTTTCTCCCAGCAGGTGAGGGTCCACCTTCTGAACCAGAACAGAGACCGTATCAGTACAGAAACGTGTTTGTTTTTAATTACACTTGCTCAACAAAACTGTGTGTGTGTGTGTGTGTGTGTGTGTGTGTGTGTGTGTGTGTGTGTGTGTGTGTGTGTGTCATGCTGTGTGTACATACCTACAGCCTTCAGAAAGTATTCACACCCCTTAATTTTTGTCACATTTTGTCATTACATCCTGAATTTAAAATGGATTAAATATAAATGTTGTCACTGATGAACGCAAAATACCCACAAGGACAAAGTGAAAACATGTTTTTAGAATTTTTTTACAAATTAATCAAAAATGAAAAGCTGAAATGTCTTTCATCAATAAGTATTCAACCCCCTGAGTCAATACTTCATAGAAGCTCCTTTGGCAGTCATTACAGCTTCAAGTCTTCTTGGGTATGTCTGTGTCAGTTTTGAACATCTGGATTTGCGGATTTTCTTCCATTCTTCCTTACAGATTTGCTCAAGCTCTGTCAAGTTGGATGGGGAGTG
>CM068966.1:47588768-47625162 GCA_035128595.1 Eptatretus atami
TCAGGAGTGGCTTCCATCTGGCCACTCTCCCATAAAGCCGAGATTTCTGAAGGGCAGCAGAGATTGGTGTCCTTCTGGCAAGTTCTGCCATCTCAGCCAAGGAACTCTGTAGTTCTGTCAGAGTGGTCGTTGGGTTCTTGGTCACCTCCCTGACCAAGGTCCTTCTTGCCCGGATGCTCAGTTTGGTCAGACAGCCAGCTCTAGGAAGAGTCTGGGTAGTTCCATGTTCTTTCCATTTCCTAATGTTGGAGCTCACTGTTCTCTTGGGAACTTTCAACACTCCAGAAATTGTTTTGTCCCCTTCCCCAGATGTACACCTCCTCACAATTATACTTGGGAGTTCGACTGTTCCTTGAACTTCATGGTAGAGTTTCTGCTCTGAAAGCACTGTCTACTGTGGGACCTAAAATAGGAAGGTGTGTTTCTTTCTAAATCAAGGGCATGGTTTGGCTCGCTATGCTCGCCTCTCCACACGTCATTCAAGAGATTGACGTCACAGATTTGCTGTGTTGGAATGATTTACACCAATCATGCGACAAACATTTCTTTTCTTCAAATTTATTTGTAATATTGGTGATATATTTATTTGAAATTTCATTTGTGATACAAGAAGGTCCAAGTGGTCAAGTGTCTAAGGCTCTAAGCTGTCTAATCTGTCGGAAGGTGTAAAGGGTTCTAAATGGTGTAGAGGGTCTTCAGGGTCTTTTTGGGACTTCAGGGTCTTTTGACTTGGTCTTTTGGGTCCTTGGAGTCTTTTGGGCCTTTTGCATCTTTTGGGGTTTTTGGGGTCTTTCAGGATTTTCGGAGTCTTTTTTTGGACTTTAGGGTCTTTTGGGTCTTAAGGGTCTTCAAAGGTTTAAGAGGTCTCAGCAGTATAAATGGTCGAAAGGTACATTCCAATACTATGTACAGTAAATACTAGACATATCGTCACACAGACGGAGGGACGGATGGAAGGAAGCACGCCAAGACCGAGCTCTTTATTTTATATAGAGATGTTCAATCAATCTTATTGGCCACAGCTGGACTCCATTCAAGTTGTACAGACATCTCAAGGATGATCAATGGAAATTGGATGCACATGAGCTCATTTAGAGTGTCATTGCAAAGGGGTTGAATACTTATTGATGCAAGAAATTTCAGCTTTTAATTGTGAATTAAATTGTAAGAATTTCTAAAAATGTTTTCACTTTGTCATTATTTGCTAGTTTGTGTAGATTGGTGACAATTTTTTTTTCTAATCCATTTTCAATTCAGGCTGTAACACAACATAACGCGACAAAGGTCGAGGGGTATGACTACTTTCTGAAGGGTGTGTGTGTGTGTGTGTGTGTGTGTGTGTGTGTATACACACACACACATACATACACACAGGGTTGCCATAAAGTCTGGAAACAGGTGAATATACATTATAAATGGTTCATTGACATTACATTACAATACATGACATGCTCAATGACATTACATGACATGTTCAATGTGTTGTCCCTGATATAAATTCTGAAGGTGCAGGTTTATTCAGTGAAAATCAGGGACATGTATCATCTGAGGCAACTCATCATGGATGCATGTGCAGGGATTCATGGAAATGCTGCATTAAAGCACCGTGTTCATTGCAATTTTGCACAGCACATTGAACTGTGTATTTCTCATGAGGGACAACACATTGAACATGTCATGTATTGTCATTGAACATATGTATTGTCATGTCAATAAACCATTTATAATGTATTTTCGCCTATGTTTCCAGACTTTATGGCCACCCTGTATATACACACAAATACCTACACACACATATATATATGAAAAGATTTGTCTCCCAGGCACCATACTTGAAAATATAATCAGATCGATCACTGGGACGAAAGTTTAAAAATCTAACGTTTCAAGCTCTCACTCGAGCCCATCATCGGAGCCAGGATTAAAAAACACATACGGTGCCATTCATACATAACGTTGAGATTGATCATCCTGATTGATAACACGTGGATTGTTGTCACTTTGTCGATTACCTAATTACTCCTAATTGCTTCCTTGATACCTTCTGTGAAAGTGCTCAGGATAATTAGCATGTGTCATGTGTTTACGGATGTTTGAGCTGTTGAGCTGATGACCTAATGCTTGATACGCCGGATGTAAATCGATATGTATAATAATTGAATTGCCATTCGAATACCAGGCCTCTTGCAGCTGTTTGGACATTCGGTTGTTCGATCACCTCGGCCTCAATGAACATAAATTGATGGTCTTTTGTAATGCTGTGCATTGCGACCTGGGAGAGAGGATCCTTTCTACCTATGGCTAACTGGTGTTCGTGAAGCCTTGGTGTGTGTGTGTGTGCGTGTGTGCGTGCGTGCGTGCGTGCGTGCAGCTTCCCGGATTGCCTGGAAACCAAAACGCACTTCCAAAGATCAACTCAACGTTGTCTTGCCCGACAACCAATTCATAATGGAAGAGGAAGCAGATCAACAGCCACCGTTCTTGAATGTTTTGGTTTCCAGGCAATCCGGGGAGCTGCAGAGTAACCATCCTGTGGCTCATAAGCGAAGTTGCCTGCGAACCCTTTTCCGACGGGTCGAAACACACTGTAGCAATGTGGAAGGTAAAAAAGAAGAAAGGAGCTTTCTACGAAAGTTGTTCCATTCAAATGGTTACCCCCAACAGTTTTGTGAACAAGTGTGTGTGGAGAGGGTAAATGGAGAGTTTACACAACCCAAACCAAAGTTCTGGCATGCCCTTCCATACATGACCAACGTTTCAGAAGCTACCGCTCGCCTGTTAGTCCCGTTTGAAGTCGGCATCGCACAGAGACCTGAGGCTGCCATTAAACGTAGGATCATGCAACCAAAAGACCCATTGAATCGGGAGGACAAATAATCTGTCATTTCTAAAATATATTGCAGCAACTGTACAGCCCACCACATTGGAGAGACCTCAGAGACTAAAAACAAGGCTTCATGAACACCAGTTAGCCGTATGTAGAAAGGATCCTCTCTCCCAGGTCGCAATGTACAGCATCGGACAAGACCATCAATTCATGTTCATTGAGGCCGAGGTGATCGGACAAGTGAACAACTGAACGTCCAGACAGCTGCAAGAGGCCTGGTATTCGAATGGCAATTCAATTATTAGACATATCGATTTACATCCGGCGTATCGAGCATTACGTCACCAGCTCAAACATCCATAAACACACTCCAAGAATCACCCCGAGCACTTTCACAGAACGTATCAAGGAAGTAATTAGGAGTAATTAGGTAATTGACAAAGTGACAACAATCCACGTGTTATCAATCAGGATGATCAATCTCAACGTTATGTATGAATGGCACCGTATGTGTTTTTTATCCTGGCTCCGATGATGGGCTCGAGTGAGAGCTTGAAACGTTAGATTTTTTAAAACTTTCGTCCCAGTGATCGATTTTATATTTCTATATATATACATACATATATATATATATATATATATATATATATATATATATATATATATATATATATATATATACAGTAAGTCCTCGCTAACCGGAATTTCGCATATCGTAGTTTCGATTATTCGTAATTTAGTTTTAATGACCAATTTTTCAATTATCGCAAACATTTTATGCCTATCGTAATGTCATTGCAAGGAAAAACGCAAAAAAAAGTTTCAAACTGCCTGAAAACAACAATCACACAGGATGCGCATAAACACACTTTCACCTTTCTGTGCGTGTACTGTACGCTGTACTGTACGTATTCTCTTCACGCTCGCCTGCATACCTTGCAGTATGAATCCCAGCGACCCGCAAGTCTTTTGCCGAGCACACCTCGTTTCAAGAGACAACGAAAGGCTGTCACATTGAAGGTGAAATTGGATATAATTAAAAGACATGAACGAGGTGAAGGGACAACGGAAATCGGCCGCGCGCATGCAATCGCTGCATCGACTGTACATTCGATCGTTCAAAGTTCGGCAAAGATAAAGAAAATATCCAGATTGCGACCAGTTCGAGTGCAACGACTAACGGGAATGAGAGATGGTGCCATGCACAACATGGAGCGTTTATTATGTGTGGATAGAAGATCAAACTAAACGTCACGCCTTTATCTCTTGCTGTGATACAAGAAAAAGTGCGTAGTTTGTGGAACGATTTAAAGAAGAAACAGGAAGCTGAAGGAAAGGGTGAAGGCGCAGAGACCTTCACAGCTAGCCGAGGCTGGTTCATGAGGTTTTGTCATCGCGCAACCTCCACAACCTGAAGTGTAGCGGTGAGGCAGCAAGTGCGGACCATGCTGCCGCATCAGAGTTTCCAAGAAGTTGAAGAAGATGATTGAGGAGGGGGGTTACTCACCGAAGCAAGTCTACAATATTGACGAAACCGGATTGTTTTGGAAAAGAATGCCCTCCCGTACATACATCGCACGAGAAGAAAAGACTGCTCCAGGGTTTAAAGCAGCAAAGGACAGGCTGATCTTATTACTCGGTGGAAATGCAGAAGGGGATGTAAAACTCAAGCCGCTTCTTGTTTACGTTTCTGAAACCCACGAGCGCTAAAGGGTTGCCTCAAGCCACAACTTCCTGTAATATGGCGGTCAAATAAAAGGCTTGGATAACTGGGGCATTGACCCACGATTACGTGATCAATTACTTCTCCAATCATGTTGGAAGTACTCCAAGGAGAACAACATTGACAACAATCTTTGCTGCTTGTAGACAATGCTCCTGCCCATCCTCAGCAAATGGAAGACTGGTGTGAAAACGTGCAGGTAGTATTTTTACCACCAAATACTACCTCACTTTTACAGCCTATGGATCAGGAGTTATTGCTGCTTTTAAAGCCTATTATGTTAAGCATACCATGCTGCAGCTTATTAAAAAACTGATAAGGACAAGCTATCAATCAAGGAGTTTTGGGAACATACAACATAAAAATGGCTTTGGAAAACATTAAGGATTCATGGGCAGAGGTGAGTGCCTCCACAATGAACGCTGTGTGGAAGAAAGTGTGGCCTTAGTGTGTCCACAATTTCACGGGATTTGCTGATGTTCCGTTGATTACAAGTCAAATTGTAGACCTGGCGCAGGAGGCTGGTTTTGAAGAGGTTGACGAAGAGGACGTGAATGACTTACTGGAGTCTCATGCAGAATCCTTAAGCAATGAAGATCTTACGGAGTTGGAGCAGCAGTGGGCTCTTGAGGAAGAAGAAGATGCTGTGACACCTTCATCCAAGCATCTCACCATGAAAAACCTCAGCCAAATCCTCAGCTCGTTTGAAAATCCATAGAATTTGTTATCGAGCAAGATCCAATCTTGAAAGGAGCACTGATTTTAGCCGTGTTGTTAATGATGCCCTTTGTTGCTACAAGGAACTTTATGCAGCAAAGAAAAAGAAAGCCATCCAGCCCACTCTCCATGCATTTTTCAAGCCAAAAGATGCAGCACCAACTCCATCCACCATCCAGGATGCTCCTTCAACCAGCTGCCAAGAGACCGTTCCCGCTGGTGAAGAAAGTGACAGCACAGTGTCAAGTGAAGAGGGGACGATTCTGCCACTCTGCAAGTGGACTTGTCCACCGCAATCAACTCCGTTCCTCCAGCCTTTGGGTAAGTCGCCACTACTCGAGGAGTGTGTTTTGTTTATTTGTGTTTATGTCCAAAAAATTTGTGTTTATGTCCAAAAAATTCCGAGCCAAAAACGCATCCCCCCTTTAACACATTGGTTTCTATGGAAAATATGTTTTGTTAACACAGTTTCGCTTATCATAAGGTTTTCCAGGAACGCAACCCTTGCGAAAAGCGAGGACTTACTGTATATATATATATATAATATATATATATATATATATATATATATATATATTTATATATATATATATCAGTGGGGAGAACAAGTATTTGATACACTGCCGTTTTTGCAGGTTTTCCCACTTACAAAGCACGTAGAGGTCTGTAATTTTTATCATAGGTACACTTCAACTGTGAAAGACGGAATCTAAAACAAAATCCTGAAAATCACATTGTATGATTTTTAAATAATTATTTGCATTTTATTGCATGAAATAAGTATTTGATCACCTACCAACCAGTAAGAATTCCGGCTCTCACAGACCTGTTAGTTTTGTCTTTAAGAAGCCTCCCATTCTCCACTCATTACCTGTATTAACTGCACCTGTTTGAACTCGTTATCTGCAATAAAAGACAGCTGTCCACACTCAATCAATCAGACTCCACCTCTCCACAATGGGCAAGACCAGAGAGCTGTCTAAGGACATCAGGGACAAAATTGTAGACTTGCACAAGGCTGGATGGCTACAGGACAATAGGCAAGCAGCTTGGTGAGAAGGCAACAACTGTGGCGCAATTATTAGAAATGGAAGAAGTTCAAGATAACAGTCAATCTCCCTCGGTCTGGGCTCCATGCAAGATCTCACCTCGTGGAGCCTCAACGATCAGAGAAAGGTGAGGGATCAGCCCAGAACTACACGGCAGGACCTGGTCAATTACCTGAAGAGAGCTGGACCACAGTATCAAAGAAAACCATAAGTAACACACTACGCTGTCATGGATTAAAATCTGCAGCGCACGCAAGGTCCCTCTGCTCAAGCCAGCGCATGTCCAGGCCGCGTCTGAAGTTTGCCAATGACCATCTGGATGATCCAGAGGAGGAATGGGAGAAGGTCATGTGGTCTGATGAGACCAAAATAGAGCTTTTTGGTTTAAACTCACTCGCCGTGTTTGGAGGAAGAAGAAGATGAGTACAACCCAAGAACACCACCCAACCGTGAAGCATGGAGGTGGAAACATCATTCTTTGGGGATGCTTTTCTGCAAAGGGGACAGGACGACTGACCGTATTGAGGGGAGGATGGATGGGGCCATGTATCGTGAGATCTTGGCAACAACCTCCTTCCCTCAACAAGAGCATTGAAGATGGGGCATGGCTGGGTCTCCAGCATGACAACGACCCGAAACCACAGCCAGGGCAACTAAGGAGTGGCTCCGTAAGAAGCATCTCAAGGTCCTGGAGTGGCCTAGCCAGTCTCCAGACCTGAACCCAATAGAAAATCTTGGAGGGAGCTGAAAGTCTGTTGTTGCCCAGCGACAGCCCCGAACCTGAAGGATCGGAGAAGATCTGTATGGAGGAGTGGGCCAAAATCCCTGCTGCAGTCTGTGCAAACCTGGTTAAGAACTACAGGAAACGTCTGATTCTCTGTAATTGCAAACAAAGGTTTCTGTACCAAATATTAAGTTCTGTTTTTCTGATGTATCAAATACTTATTTCATGCAATAAATGCAAATTAATTATTTAAAAATCATACAATGTGATTTCAGGATTTTTTGTTTTAGATTCCGTCTTTCACAGTTGAAGTGTACCTATGATAAAAATTACAGACCTCTACGTGCTTTGTAAGTGGGAAAACGCAAAATCGGCAGTGTATCAAATACTTGTTCTCCCACTGTATATATATATATATAATATATATATATATATATAATATATATATATATATACATGATAGCCAAAAGTTCCTTTTCCCCTGATAAATTTCTTGCACTTCCCTCCGTCCCTTCCCTCTGCCCTCACCCCACCTCGCCCGCTATGGTATGCGGAAACACTGACTCAGAAGAATGATGGAGCAAATACAGATACAATGACAAATTAATTATTGTAAGTACTGCACAATAAAACCTGTATATTAAAAGAGTTCAAGAACAATGCTTCACTGGGAAGGGGTAAAGTGACTTTCAGGCCACCCTGTATTGTGCAATACACCCCCTGGCTTGGTGAAGTCACAGATCGCGTCCTACAACAGCCGAAACTGCACGAACTGTGAGCAACGTTGGTTGTCTGCCACACAACACGTTGTCTTTGCCCTCCCATACACCAAACAGGAAGTGGGGTTGCAGTTTAGAACAATAGTAAAACCAGAAACGTCCCTTCCGACCTTATAATAACAGCCACAGAAGATAAACGTCATGCGCATGATTCATGGTCACAAATATGTGAGTATGTGGTGTGTCATCCTGATGAGCTCAACAAGGGCTAAACCATGGTCGATGGCTCCACTGTCCTTTCTTTGTGACCTTTCAATCTAAATTTATTCGAGGCCGAAGTGTGCCTACGGAAGCCATTTGGCATTCGAGGCGATGTGCGCATGGGCATGACGTTTGTGATGTTGCATGTTGCTGTTATTATGAGGTCAGAAGAGCCATTTCTGGTTTTATTATTGTTCCTGATCGCATCCCCACCTCGTGTGCCTGTGCACACACACACAACACACACACACACACACACACCACACACACACACACACACAACACACACACACCATGGTCTAGGCTCATGGAGTAGCCAAACGACATGGCAGCAGGTTTACAGTCTCCAAAAGGGTATGTGAGGAAGGACGTACTCGAAGAGGAATAACGTAACTCGTAACAATGACCCGAAGAAGAACAATGTAAAATAAAATCGTTGTGTGTACAAGAGATCGTGGCTGTGTACAGGTGAGTGCATTCAGAGGTAGTGATGGGCAGCACTTTTTGCAATGCTAAATAATGGGCAGTTCAACACAACTAATTGTAAACTCCCAGATATTTTATTATTTTGCATGATCAACAATAAAAATGAGATTACATTGTTCATTAACAAAGCATTGCGTTCGCCTGTTTGCTGCAGTTCATTATAAGCTTGTGGTTTATAAGAATTTTTTATTGTGAGTGTTGTGTCCTAACTGAGATGCAAATTTGTCTTGAGTTCCACCAGGCTTAATAAACATTCAGAAAGCACAAACATTTGAGTCATTTCCTAGATTTGTGTAGATCTGGTGGAAAATTCTTTTTTTTATGGGCGTGGGGGAGGGAGGACAGGGTGCTGGCATTCTTTCTTGGGGAATGTTCAACTATTACCTCGATGTTAATGCCAAACAGCTGTGCAAAGTTTTTGCTTGTAACAATTTTAAAGCAGAAGGTCTCGCCTTTGTTCGATGATCATTAGCCGAAAATCAAGAATCCACCCTCTCAGTTTCGGCGGCATTGTTTCGTCAAGTATGACTGTTCGTTCAATACCAAAGGAAACAAAGGTGTGGACAACTGATGGAACAGAAAATGACTGCACAGAGTAGTTGACAATGCCAGTAAGGAGTGTTGCCTGCTTTCTGAGAGGGAGTTTAAACATAGAAGCCGTTGATAAAAATTGACAATCACGTCAAGACACCGAAACATAAGAATAAAGAAGCCAAAAACAGATGGACACAATTGTAAACGTCCAGATGTCTTGTAAGTCTACTTTTGTCTGAGAAAAACAAATGAGATTTCATGGAACCAAAATATTCCAGTCGAATGAGGCCATAGTACGGTTAAAGGGAGGAAACTCTTTGATCACTTCCTGTCAATCGGCCGGTCATGGTGATCCGCCAACCCCTTAACTTTTTTTTCCTCAAACTGAGGCCAAAATGTCAAACCTTGCGTGCCAGTTTCGGACAAGCCAAGGTCTGCCAATTGCATTGCAGAGCAGCCTCTCAGCTCTACTACCGGGGTTACCATTAGCAGCAAGAACAATCACTGGAGGATCAGCACAGACACAGTGACCCAATAAATATAACAAGATACCTGACCTTGTGGTTTTGCCCTTATTGTTGACCTTTGCTCTTCAGTGTGTGGACTGTAGAGAATGTGTTTGTGCGGGGACCTTTTGGTGTTGGGTTGTGTGTGTGCGCAAGTAACATCATCTGCAAACTATGGGCACCCTTTTTGCGGCTGAAGGAACAGACCATAGTTTATGGAGATAGGGACGACATCAATCACTTGCTTCTTCTCCCATTTCCAGCCATATCATTCTTTACGTAGACTTATTCTTCATCGTTGCTCTTTGCAGATTACAATGTTGATTTTATATTTTTCTCAATAAGTAATACATTTTGCAATTCATAAGAAACCGTCTCATTGGCCTGTTGTTTATTTCCTAGCCTTTGTACACCACCATGTACCTGGCCATGTATAACATCTGCTTCACATCTCTGCCCATTTTGGTGTACGGCCTTCTAGAGCAACACGTGCCGTATCAGCTTCTCGAACATTCGCCACATCTTTACACGTACGGACAAAAGGAACTGAAAGTAGAGGGACAAGGGATGTCTACATGTTGCTTCTTGAATGATATGCTTTTCATCCACACGCAATGCTGTAGATGGACATGTGAGCTTTTGTACTTTGCAGAGATATTGCTAATAACAGCTGGCTGGCACTGCCAGCCTTCATTTACTGGACGTTCTTGGGGGTGATCCATTCGCTCATCTTCTTCTTTGGTTCTTATCTGCTTTTCAACCCAGATTCTGGCCTTGTTCCTTCAGGAGAGGTACATGTTGGTTCCTCTCACTTATCCCTTGCTTTTGCGAATGTCTGGCACAGGCAATGCTGTAATGAGGATCGCCATTATTTAAAACGATTTTATTATCTTTATTTCATAAATTTTGTTGTCCCTGACAGACACATGGACAATGGACGTTTGGGACACTTGTGTTCAGTGTTATGGTGATCACAGTCAACCTCAAGGTATTGCTTTCCTTCTTTTTCTTGTCACAATAAGGTATTGTCGTGTCCAGGTCAATCAACACCGACGCTGAGCGGATGGGGCAATCAGGCTTTTTTACTCCCTCAGACTGCATTCAATTAATGGCGAGAGTTTTATGCACGCGAGAACTGAGGAGACAACAAGAACCTTAACTCTGGTTCAGGAATAAACCTGTTTGTTTTACAAAGAGATAAATTAGGAATGGTGATCGCGAGGAGATGACGGCAGGTTGGGATGGGAAGAAGGGAATGCAATTGATAAATAATTATTTATTATATACAGCGAGGTAAAAATGAATCGAAAGAAACTAAGGCGTCTCACTCTGGAATCCATAACAGACGGGAAAGGGACAAACCGGGGGGGGGGACTCAGCTCTGGGTGGTTGGACGTCAGAGCCATGGACAGGCGGAACGAGCAGGTGACAATGAAGCGAGCAGATAATGGGGAGACAAAGCAGCAGGCAGATGAAATGGGCACAGGGCAAAGATAGGCAGGCAGGATGACCTCCTCAAATCTCTCCTCAGTTCCCTGTTCTTCTCAGGCTTTTACAGTCCTTCTTTTCACTGCTCGTTCTTTTTCATCGCATTCTCCGTTCTCTTCGGACCAACTGCTTTCTTGTTCGCTCCTCCCTCTTCTCTCTGGGCAACGCTCTGCCCCTCCGAGGCGATCCATAACTCTGCATCTCGGAAGGCGACCAAATGCTCCTCCCCTCCCTCTCGAGGCGATCAAAGCTCCACCCCTCAGGCGGCATTTGTAGCTCCGCCCCTCTTTTCCTCTCTTGCCAGGTCTGCCCACCCTCGGTAGAGGTTTACATAAGGGTTTATACGTACAATTTCCTTAACGATAATCCCTAACTAATTATTACCACGCACCACCCCCTGTATGGTGCATATTCAAACGAGACGATCCCTGCTTTATCACTACTTATTACATCAAGATGGGATAACTACTCGTACACAGACCATGCTACTCTAAGCATTCCTATCTGCTCTATGGTAATATCTAACACCCCTCACCCCCCCAGAAACGTAACAGTATTGATAAATCGAACAATCAACATGAAGCATCATTTTTGAATGATGTGTGCTATTTTTATTTTTATTTTGTGATGAAACCAGTTGGTGTTGCAGTTTCATTCCACTTCTTACACTTTCATTTGTTTTCCTCAGCTGGCATTGGATACGAGATTCTGGACGTGGCTCAACCACTTAGTTATCTGGGGTTCTATTGCCTTCTATATCATCTCCTCTTTCATCCTTGGGTCATATTTATGGTCAGTAAAGGGAGAAAATGTGAAAACAATATTTCTGTGGCCATATCTGATTGGAACATTGTAAGATATTTGTTGGAGTTAAATTTCAAGGGGAAAACCTTTGTAATTGTCACACGTGTATTATCATTATTTTTTTGCAGCTGCACTTTGATTTGTGGATAATTTTAATCGTCTGACATGTTTTCAATATTTTCTTCTTGTGAAGGCCGATGTTTAAAAGAAAGAATATGTATCGCGTGTTTGAGCACATGCTGATCGCGGCACCCACTTGGTTTGGGGCATCGTTACTCATAACCCTCTGTCTTCTGCCGGACATCTTCCAGCACGCTCTGCGCAGACAGCTTTACCCGTCTGCCACGCAGCGTGCCCAGGTAGGCATCCTTTACTTCTTGTCATTATGTTCATTGTTTCTGGTGTGAGGTCAATTATTGGGTAATTATCATTGTCTCCTTTGTGAATTTCCAAGGGATGCAAAACACGATAAAGTTTGTAGATTTTCTGTGGTTAATAAAAGAATGGGAAAGTATGTTCAAATTTTATTTCTTCAACTGCTTAATCAGTCCAATTCCAAATAGTTTGAAAGGATTAGTATTTTTTATTGATTGTAGAATTGAAACAGGAGCTCCAATGCATAGACAAGCAGATTGCCCTAAGAAATGACATTGCCATCAAAGCTAGCACTAAATAAGAATACAAAGAACATTTTATTGCATTAGATGCCATGACCAATGATACATTTACCTCTGTGTTCTTAAGCTTGAAGAAGCTAGTTATCGGGGTGCACGCAAGTCCAAGCTGAGAATGAGCAATGGTGATCGACGAGATGCTGAGGTACTTTGTGAGGGAGAGGGAGATCTTTTGTGATATGATGTGATAGGTTTGACACTTCTCTCTGCTTAGGCAATGTATTATTATTTTTTTAAATTTGAAATCTAGTTAACATGACCAGTATGTTTTAATAGTAACGCAAAGTTGTTTTGTGAATGGACCTTCAGTCCTACACCACTTTCACCGTGCTAATAAGTAATAATTTCAACCTACGGCGAGGGAATGCTTCATTACCACATTTACCGAATGCATTGCATGCTCAGAGGCCAGACAATTATCACGTATGCAAATACGGCTGAAACATAAAGGTATTTGCAGGAAATATCACTGGCTTCGAGTTGCTAACATACTTCCAGCATTGCAGTTAGCTGATAAATGATGAAAAAAAGTAAAAACGCGAATAAAGATAAAGGATGAAGAGACACCGGCCTGTGCTCCTCGGGCACCATTATTAATCCGGGCGTGAAGTGCAGGGACCCCAAAAGCTGCTGCACAGAAAATATGGTAGGGCTGGTCCCAAAACTGGAGTAGTACTGTGTAAAACAACACCATTAATGATGATGATGATGATGATGACGATGCTTTACCGAAGCAGCAAATGTTTCCACATGCGGTAAATGGCAAAACTGTGAATGCTGAACTCGTGAATTCTTTTACATGTGCAGAGAGCACAGTTTTGTATGGGTGGAAACTCAAAATCATTAATGTATTGAGAAATTTATGAAATCTCCCACTCACCTTAGGGCCCTGTCACACCTTGACGTTTAAGCCAGCAATGGCAACGTATAAAAATTGATCTAAAACGTTGACGTACGCTGAAATTTTGATGGTTTTTTTTGAGTTTTTGGCGTATTCAAAACGTGTTGGTCGTTTGCATAACATATAGTAACGGGCACAGAACGTTTCGTGTGTTATACATAACTTTTACCAACGAATGCTTCCTTGTTATCGGCGTTCAAAACCTAAGACAAGCGATAGTTCAACTTACCCTTTGCGCGCTATACGTATCGCCGGCGAACTCGTGGCGTAGCCTGTTGAGAACTTGCCGGACGCCGATTGAAATCAAAACTGCCCGAGATTTTGAATTGTCAACATGCAGTCACACCTTGACGATTTTGCCAGCGTATGCCATTCTATGAAAAATGGGTTTACAACGCTAGGCACACGCCAAATACGCTATAGAGAGAGTGATATACGTTAAGATTATGCTCGAAATCATTGAAGTACGCTGGCATATTACCTAGTCCGTTCGATACGTCGTGAAATTTCAAGCATGCTGAAAATTTTAAGACGTACTCGACGTAAGGCTCACACGTTTCGCATGCTTGGCATCTGTTCTTGCACGTTCCGCGATCGTTTAAACACGGCGAACACACGTTACTTGTAGGTTACTCATAAGTGAAGCACGTCAAGTTAATGGCAACCATACTTGAAACCCAATTTATAACCGTGAGTAACGTGCTTTGAACAAATGAGTAACGTCAGCTTAGCCTATGTTTAACGTGCTTGGAAAGTATGAATAACGTGCATTGAAACTATGTATAACTGGCCTTGAACCAATGGCTACCGTGCTATGAACGTAAGAGTAACGTGCGTTAACCTATGTGTAGCATGTTTTGAACCTAAGTAAACGTGCATCTAACCATTGAATAACATGCTATGAACCTATTTGTAACGTAGTATAACGCACATTGTCGTATGTAGACGAATTAAATTGACGTCTTCCGACAACCACAGAACTTACTGAAAGTGTTTCTAACTTACATCACCGTGTACCGACGTATTGGCAGCGTTTAGGGGAATTGGTATATACAAATGGGCTTCACAAGAGGAACCCATCATTGTTCCAGACTCCATGTTGAGTAGATGTCAATGCCAGTAGTATCAGTAGTAGTAATACTATTAGCAGTAGTTGGTGTGCGTGACAGTAGTAATAGTAGTAGTAGTTGTAGTAGTAGCATTGGTAGTAGTAGAATGTCTACATCAGTAGTAGTAGTGGTATGTCTATGTCAGTAGTATAGTAGTATGTCTATGTTAGTAGTAGTAGTTAGTAGTAGTAGTAGTATGTCTATGTCAGTAGAGTAGTAGTAGTAGTTGTAGTAGTAGTATTGGTAGTAGTAGTAGGTCCATGTCAGTAGTAGTATGTCTATGTCAGTAGTAGATAGTAGTAGTATGTCTATGTCAGTAAGTAGTAGTAGTAGTTGTAGTAGTAGTAGTATGTAGTAGTAGTAGGTCCATGTCAAGTATGTCTATGCTAGTAGTAGTAGTAGTATGTCTATGTCAGTAGTAGTTGTAGTAGTAGTAGTATTGGTAGTAGTAGTAGGTCCATGTCAGTAATAGTATGTGAGCGTGATGGGGAGGGTGTGGGTGATGATGGATCCTCTTATCGTCCACGAATAGGAGACTACTTTGCACCATTGTTCGATGTTCTTTTCGGCTAATTTTTTTTCCTCATTCCCACGATGAAATATTTCTTTGTTTTACTTTTTAAAGTATTAAAAACGACTTTGACAAATGCATAATGTACTAGTAATGAACACAGAACGCTTCGAGAACTTATACATAAGTTATACCAACGATTGTTTATCGTGTTTTAGGCGTCCACAACCTATGCCCAACGATAGTCCAGCGTATGCATAGCGTAATAATTCCCAAGCACGTTATTCATAGGTTATAAATAAGTCACGGGTACCCTAAACATTACTTTGATGTGTTTCGACGTATGAGGAACTTTCAAGTAGCGTGTTGCGAAGTGTGAACAACGTTTGTGTAGCGTCTTACAAAACGTTACTCATAGGTTAGAAATAAGTTTCGGGTACGCGAATGTTACCTCTACGTGTTTCGACTTATGAGTAACATACAATTAACGTGTGTCAACGATCGCATAACGTGCCTAAACCTTATGGCCGGCGTAGCGGAACGTGTGAGCCAAACGCCGAGTACGTCGTAAAAATTTAAGCATTCGAAAAAGAGAGAACAAGCACAAAAGTCAACGATTAAAGCCAGCGTACAACGACTTATGCAGTGTTTTTCAGGGTATTCCTAACGTATACAAAACTTACCAATAACGTATTCGACGTGTGCCAGCGTTATTCGGCAAATTTGTAAAAAAAACGGCATACGTTCGCTAAATCGTCAAGGTGTGACAGCCCCTTTAGGACACCCGCTGGGACCCCTAAAGGTTCCACAGAAAGTTTGGCAGGGCTCGCCCCCAAACTCAGGGAGTAGTTCAGGGACGGACACACACAGACATTCCTGCTTTATTGTATAGATTGATTTCATATTTGAATTTTAAATGAAGTAGCTTCTTAGTTTCTTTTTGAATTTTAAATTAAACAGCTTTTTCTTTTCCTTTTTTTGTGTTTAGATAACGTACTTTAGAAAGCTGAATTGTTTTTTCCCCTCAAAATGCGAATAACTTGCATGTTTTATGCTATTGTTTTGCACTGATATCAGATGAATGATTTTTACTGATGTAGAACCCAGGCAGCTACTTGTGTAGTGGCTGCATCATTCCATTGACATTTATCTGTCAACATTCTCTGAGCATATTTCTGATCAAGAGGATAAAACTGTTTCAAATTTGCAAAATGTTTGGGTATCAAAAGTGTGGAATCCAAGGAAATATTTTTAATTACTTGCAAAATCGAAGGTTGTCCAAGTATATTGGTCAGTCGATTTTGTTATTCTGTTTGCTTGTCAATCGCCTACAGGTCACAATTCTAAACCGATCGTCATGAAACTTTACCAAGTAGTGGAGGTAGTCTCAACTGAGAAGCCTATTGATTTTGAAGTCAAAGGTCATCTTGAGGTCTAATTTCTAAAGTCGGTATTTTTCATCTGATTGACTTGAAAGTTGAACAGGAATTGCATAGTGCGTCACTGAATTGGGAAACTATTTGAGGTCAAAAGGTCAACTCAAGGTCAAACTTCTAAAATCATCTATTTCAATCTGAAAAATAATCAATTTTCATCTGATTGACCTGAGCTCTCATTAAGATTGTCAATTTTAATATTGATGAAATGGGCAATTTGATGTATCCATGGCAACCTTTATAGAGGGGGGTGGATTTTGCAAGTATCTTGCTCTGCACATCATTTTCCTGTTTTTATTTTTATTTTATTTTAGATAATATCTTTGATGTGGGTGGGTAGGATGTTGTGGACAAATATCATGGCCCCCAAGTAGTCCAGATTTAACACCACTTGATTTTTTTTTTTTTTGGGAATACCTGAAATCAATGGTTTATTCCACAAGAGCACGTGCTATTGAAGATCTTGAGAATAAAATCAGAAAGGAATGTGCTAAAATCCATGTGTCAATGTTAAATGTTCAAGGAAACCTACATACAAGAACTGATACATGTATACATGCATGTCAGTGGCTCTCAATTTGAGCAATTACTATCATAAAATTATGAAATAAAAATCCCGATGATTCCACACTTTTAAAACACCCTGTGTATTGATGCTCATCTATAGATAGGTCGGTTCGATCATCATATAACTTTTTGTTTGTTTTACCTCAGCAGCTGATGCAGCATTAGTACATGTGCTGCCCTTAACTCTAACTTTGCTCCAATCACCTTGATTAATGATGACAGCATACCACAATTAAAACTTACATGTTTGTTCACGATCCTACGTTTCTTCAATAATATCTGTTGGTTGTTCAACCCACAAACAGGTGCTGAGAGTTTTTGTTGCATTGCTCATTTAAAATGCCTCTCACATCAACTTGATGTATATTTTGCCAGTTGTATAAAAGCTTGAATTAGGTTATCTATTCCTTGTTATTTTAATCTGATATTTGCTCTCTGTGGGAGGTGAGGGATGTGCTTTTTAGCCCCATTGCAAAGCTGTTTGCTGTTGAGGCCACGTTGACAAAACTTGAGTTTCCTGAGGAGCAAAAATTATGAACATTTCATTTTTGATGTTTTGCTTTGGTAGATTAGTTGTATTGATTGTCATTTGTTCTCCCTTACCAGCAGAGCGTACCGTTGGATTCGATCACAGCAGCGATGAGATGGGATGGAACCGCACACTCTTGTCCTCGTGTGTGATTGGTTGTAACTGAGACTGATGGTGGACATTAATAATTATTGATCTAAGAATGAATATTCAGTCTTACATAAACCATTGATTAGAAAATAGGGCCGATCTGACATGTACCAATCTGCATGTGGACACCGTTATTACAAAGTATAACGTATATAGACCTTTATTTAGCTATCTTGCAATGTCAAGAACCGTATAAAAAGTTTCAGGATTTTAGGAACAAGATGATGGTGCAAGCTGTTGAAACACCACCAACAGTTAATTTTCCCAAATTCCTCCAACTTTCACTGTACACTTCTGAGCCACATTCTCCTCATTCTTCTACTTATTCCAAAAGAACGTATAAACCACGACGTGGGACGTTCATTACTAATGGGATTAAATGAGCCGAGCGGTTTTACTTCTCAAACCACACTTGCATTTAGGATCTCTAGTTTAATGACATTTGAGGTATTCATGCCACCTTTGTGTTTGACATGTTCACCTTAATAAGGTATTCGCAGTGCAACAATGTTGATAAATCGAGCTCAAAATATTACCCGTCATAATCAAAAGTGCAACAGTATTTTGCCATCCTTTTTGGAAAATATCATCCGTTGGTCAAATCGATATACCACATCTGGATCCGGGGGTTATCCATGCCAGTAAATTGGCTTGTTTGTTGAAAGGGAAGGGGGTAAAAGAACTCCCTTTGATGGTTCTCAACTTTGTTTCCATTTTATTTTGCTACCACTTCAGAATTGGCTGCACTTTTAGGGTATAAATGAAAATGTCTGTTGTTGAAAAGTTTTCATGCTGTACGGTTATGAAACAGAGAATACTTGCGAGTGGTGGTGTATTGGCTTTTGTACAATGCGAAGGATCGAGTTTGGTTCCTGTACTGTGTAGGTGTTTCTTACGTTGTTTCATGTTTTAATTTTGTTATCATTTCTCAGGGTGCACACCAGTAACACTTACTTCACCAAACTTCCCCTTTTCCTCCTGCGACCACAATACACCAGCAGTACCTCAAAAAGGGGGAAAAGCAATCCCAAGTAATTGGTATGCGATGCGGCGGCATGGGAACCGTCAGGTTTTAATTAGGATGTGTTGAAGTTGTCCTCATTTTGCCACTTTAAGTCTACTTCGTGACTTTATGATAGGGGTATTCACCGTCTAGCGTCGGTTGAGTTTCACCAACTCTGATCGACTCCAAAAGGTGCTACGAGCCATTCTTTGGTTGATTTTGTCACTTCCTTTTCCTAGTGGGAACCACCTTGAGCATATTCTGAGCTACGATGGTGAAATATGTTCGACGCAAGGGTGCGCACCATCGCCTGATCTGCCATCAAAGGTCTTGAATTTGAATTGCTCGAGTAATTGAGAGGTTATTTCGAATTCTTTTCTGCATGGTGGATGCTTACATTATGAATCCATAAGGGTACATTGCTCGATATTCAAATTTCTCTTCCGTCTGTGCTTGTGCTGAGCTTATCAATGCTATAGAATAGAATCTCTCTACCAAGTGGATGCGAAACTCTGAGCCACGTATCAGTTCCAGTTAACCAACAAGGTCAACAAATACTTTAAGAGATCCCTCCATAGTTGCCTTTCATTGTAATTTCCTTTTTATTGTTATTTTATTTCACAAAATAAAATTGGCCATGACTTAGTCATCATTTCAGTAATAATGATGTAGTTAGTTAGTCGAGGAGTTAGGAAGCACAATAATTATAGCACATCCGAATTAATGTGGTGTTTAAGGGGAGGAGGTGTATCTCGCTCTTGCACCCGCAAATAGACGGGAGCGGACCGCCTGCATGTAAGTTACTTTGCAATTGTTTGGGCGAGCTTTGTACAAATCTTTATATAAGTAGAAGCGGTATGTTGTTTGTGGCATGTCTCATTTCCACAGACATTACTGATTGTGTGTGAAAGGCAGTCGAGCAGCACGACGGGTGCTTGTTTTGTTTTGTGTATGAAGTTTTGTTTGATTATCTAATAATGCCTGCCGGGGCAAAAAGGGGAATGCATCTCAGATCCTGGACAGATACCAGTTTGTTCACGAGTGTGCGTCACGTGCCGGTTGGTTTGTGTCATTGCTGCGAGCGTGGCTGTGCCACTGATGCAATGCCCCCTGTAGATGAAGACTGCAATTTGCAATTTGTTTAGGGTGCAGGAGATAATTTGCATGGTCTTCACGAAAGACACCGTGGGATCTTTCACGTCGAGCAACAACCGTGCTGGCAGATGGCTCCACCAGATTAGCTTCCTTGCGATGGACAGCACACGCATTGATGCCTTGCCCTGCACGTTAGAACACCAGAGTGATGGTTTGTAGCTGGGTCGAGATTCAAACACATTCAAACAAGCTCAGAGCTGAGTGTGCCTACATCTTGGGTATCCTGCCAACACACAGACAGCAAGAAGTTACCCAAGTTATTTCGCTTGACCAAAGCCTATCAAGTACAACAGTATACAAATAACTGTCGGAGGTTGTTTTGTATTGATACACGAGCAGCAGTATCTCCTCTTATCCACAACATATTGAGTATTTCCAGACAAACCAACAACTCCACAAGTTCATCTATGGAGATCTGCATCATGCTAAGTAATGGTCACCACTTTTATCACTCACTTAATGTAATGTGTAATCATCAATGACGAATATTATTTCAACAATGAATGTTGCATAACTTACTCGTATTACGACTATAGATCAAAGATAAGCTCTTGGTAATCGTCGTCGCATCGAACGGTTTGGGTTGATTACTTAGGCCATGGCTTTGGTCATGAGGGGTTTGTGCTTTTCACCTTTTTCCATCTTTCCTTTTTTTTCATCTCACTCGCACCTCCAGCGACATGCCGCCAGCGATTGCAGAGATCTTCACTTCATATTCCAAAGTTGCCTGCTTCCTTTATAATTGCCGTGAAGTCATCTCGTGATGCCGACTTTGTTGCAATTGTTTATGCGCAACCAAACTGCGGTCATTTTTCAGACCTGTGTGTTCTTTTTTCTCTGCTGATTTCCTTTATTACAAGGAAATATTTGAAGCAATATGCAACTACCTTTTCTTAATTGTACAGCCGCTTTAACTTGGGCTGGATTGCCCTTTGTTTTGTATTTTGTATATTGGCCTATTGATCTTTGTTGGTTTTTTTTTTTTTTTAATGCAAAGTTGATCCAAAGGAATTGTCTCTTTATGTTTTACTTGTTCATTCTTTCAACCAACACTTGGCATTCCATCAATATTTATATCGCCTTGTCCCATCATAAGGAAGGTTTGCATTGTTTTGCTGGAAATGTTTGATCCTTGGGTACGATAAGATGTAAATAACTGTAATCAACACGTCTTGATCAGAAAGACTGAACTTGTATATGCTTGTGATGGACGGATGAAATTAAATGGACATTCCAATGAAGCAAAATGCATGAAGTTAGTGAAGTTAGATGCTCGTCCGCTTTGGAAAGCCCTTGGTTTACTCGATTGCTACTGTGTCCCCTTTTATGTCACGTCACACGTCATCTTGTCGCTTGGTGTGAGGGTTTGTTTATCCAAACAAATTTGTTTTCACGTTTTGTAAATGAAATTGTTCATTAAAAGATTATGTAATGCCTTTAATTTTGAAGCCTGATTTTATTTATTTATTTATTTTATTACCTCTGCCACCGAAGGTGGATGGAGGTTGTGTTTTCACCCCTGCCTGGTTGTTTCTGCCTTTAAGCAGGATATTTCAAAAAATTATGGACTGATTCGTACGAAACCCCGCGGACATGTTGGGTGTGTGGCAAGGCCAAATTGATTAGATTTTGGTGAAGATCCAGATAGAAGAATTTTCCAAGTGATTATTCACTATTAAGAGATGGGATCAAAAGCAATATCCAGCACGATATTTCAAAACGTTGTGGACAGGTTATGACAAACCTTGGTAGATGAGTTGGGTAGATGACAATAAGCCGATTCGATTTGGATTCAGGTACGGATGCAGATCCGGCCTATCATTGGGATACAAAATGTAAACTTTTCATTCTGGTGGAGGTATGCACTCAACCGAATACTATTGTAATTTGTTTTGTTGTTTTCCTGTTACTCGGTTTTGAAAATTGTCAGCCAGTGTCACCTCAACGACTTCATCAGCTGACCGTCCGAAGTGGCATCTGCCAACTTGAGATGATGTTTCTGGAGGTTGCAGGACCCACCCTTTCAAAATTGTCACTCTGACACGACCGAAGGAGCTACCTGGCATCTGCTGGAGGAATTTCACTGGCTGGTTTGCCATTACCTTCCGAGAAAAAGCCGGCACAGGATTTGTAATTGGGCTGCCTTAACCGACATTTTTGAAAGGCATTGTGGGATATTTTGCACCCATCAGCAAAAGTCAGCAAATGGGATGGTCAACTCCATCTCCTCTGAATAATGTATAGGATACTCTCTAATGCACCACCCTCCCTAAGAATCACCAGGCTGATTTACATCTTACACATAATGTATTTTAAACCTTACAGGCCAAAAGCACCTTACTTGATTTACCGTCCATCCAAGAGTGGACTGTTTCAAGGTAGTGGGTTGGGTACACTCAAAGGTATGAAAAACTGGCATCAGTTCTTTGTTTTCTTCTTTCATCTTGGGATGCATGAGGAGGCCTGTGCCGTATCCACACCCGATTTTGTTTCATCTAAAATTGCTTCCCTTCTGCAGTAACCTCATCTTCACCCTTGACTTAAGATCGATTGAATTCCATACCCTATTTATCTCTTGGTAAGAAATGTAGCCAGCAGAGAAATATATATTACATATGCAGTATATATAATAATATATATATATATATATTTCATGGTGTGGACAAGATAGGTGGAGTAGAGTTTTTCAGCAGAATGGACAGTATTCGGAACAGGAGCAAGAGCTTGAGGGTAAAGAATTGGGACAGTTTTTAAGCTGGGGTCTTTCAGTCAGCGAGTGGTTAATGCATGGAATGGTCTCAGAAAGGTTGTGGCAGCGGAGGGGGTGGATAAGTTTAAATGGGATTTAAATAGGTACATGGATGCAATGGAATTACGTGTCCCGATTCTTTTAAGAAAGATTGCTCCAGGCAGCTTACCAACGCTTAGAGGTTTAAATCACTTTTCCTTTATTTTAAAACACTCCAAGTGCGATGGTAAAAACCGTGCTTTCTCCACGTGCAACCACACATTCCGCCAGACGGGGAAGAGCCGCCCTCGCCTTCTCCCAGCGGAGATGATGCAACACAGGGGCGGAGCATAAATATGCATAAGGAAAAACATCAATATGCATGAGGCAAGCAAGACATTGGCAGAGCATAAATATCCGTTTTACATTCAAACTTGGTTACATCGTACTCCTCGCCTGGTTTTTATATAAACCACGACAACAACTGATTGAGCAATGAGAATTACGTGAACTTGCCAACCAGGGTAGCCACCTTGGCTCGAAACATTGTCAAATTGTTATTGAACATGATCGGAAATGTTGAACATTTGTCAAAAATTAAATAAACTGACTACATCGTACATCATACACAGTCACTAAATTCATGGACCAGACTATGGCTAATGGATAGGGACACTGGAAAATAACATGAGAATATGAAATTCACAATCAATAGAACACAATGAAGGAATTCACTCCCCCACCCCCCACTGGTATAAGCAGTATTACGGGTCACAGGTAGATATGGGGTTTGCCGTCCATCATGGTGTGGATTTGCACTTTTCGAGCCTGACCGTCTACACTGGGCAATTTATCAGTCACGCGTTCATAGGGCCAGTCGTTCCTGTGAGCATTTGCCTTCAGCAGACCGATTTCACTGACACAAAGGTTGCGTTTCTTGACTTGCCACCCCGTATGGGGCTGCAGGGGCGGGAGATAATCTTTGCACCATCGTGACCATTAGGTGTTCGCCAAATGCTGTACATGTCACCACTGATAGCCGAAGATGTCTGTGGGACGACCAAAATCGCCTGGTGGTGTACGAATAGACATTGTCTTCATGGTAAGTAGTCAGGTGAGAGAGGCACACCAGTTGTCCCATTGTTTCTTGAAATGTTCGGGGAGTGGTTCCTCCCATCCAAGCACAGCTCCGGCATTGTCAGGTAAGGTCATCTGACACAACAACATCTTTCCCTTAATGACAGGTGCTGAGAAACAGAAGGGGTCGTAAATGCTGTTGACTGCAGAAAGAACTCCACGCTTTTTGAAGGACTTTTCCATGTCAGGAACAGATGGAGATGCTGCTTTGGGGTCGTTGTTCTTCAACCAAATAAATCACAGAAAGTCTTGGTGATCATCCCGCACACAGAAACAAGAGAACATTTGCTTTACATCGGCCATGATGCCGATGGGTTCCTGTCTGAAGCGTACCAATACCCTGAGGAAACTACTGACGAGGTTTGGACCAGGAAGTAGTACCTCATTTAGTGAGACATTACGACAGGTAGCACTGCTGTTGAACAGCACACAAATATTTTGAAGTTTGCGTGGATGGAATGCAGCAAAATGAGGAAGATACCATCGTGGTCATTTTGCCTCTGTTCCTGGTTCAAGAGGCTCCTTTGGAAAATAGGTTAGCCATGAAGTTGATGTACTGCTGTTTAAGGGCTGGTTTCTTATCCAGAAGCTTGCAAAGGGACTTTTAGCAGTTGAAATCAAGGGGCTGATTAGAAGTTTTACATCATCTGAAGGGTAACTAACGGAGCCACACAATTGGCATTGGCATTCCTGATGAATCCGTCCTCCATGATTGCGAGAAAATGGTTGTCCTCTATGGAGCGACCCAGCTTATAATAATTTAATCATTCCTTGTTCACTCATAGACGTCACTGTCGACCCTGTCATCATAGGCTGTGATCGCAGGATCTCCCGAAGAGCTGAACTGAAGGTACATGACGATGTGGCAGGATGACTTCCTTGATGGTGACATGATTAGGGCATGGCGAGCAGACTGAAGGTCTTCCATTTTTGGGAATATGGGTGCGATCGGCCTCCACTTGATCGGGTCTATGGACGCCATCCAGACACACATCACCAATTATCACCCATCCAAGGTCCATACGCTGTGCACACGGAGCATTAGGTGGTCCATTCTGAGCGTCTCTGACCTTAAGCAGCCGAGGAGCATCTCGTCCAATTAACAGCAAGACGGACGCTTCTGAATCGGGTTCGGGAAACATTTCAATGATAGGACTTGTACGTGGGTGGAGTCTTGTGACTTCAGGTGTTGGGATCTCGGAGGAATTACAAGGAATAGCATCACACTCAGTTAGCTCCAGGGGCGGTAGGTGCACGATTCCATTGAAAGATTTGATGACTGCATTCCTGACGCTGACCAATGTCTGCCATAGTTCCAGATAAGAGCAAGTTTTGAGTTCACAGTTGACTAGATTATTTGGCATGTTGATGTAGTCAAAGAGTTTGCTGTGGCCCGGAGACCATTTTGACTGGTCATCCAACACAGCATAAGTTTTCAGGATTACCAGTGATGAATACCTTCACAAGGCAGATTTTGGAACAAGACCTTCCTTTGGATCCACTACGACCACAAATGTCCGTACACATGTTAATCACTGAAGGCCACTCCTTGCCATGCTTTTGAAGCCCATCCAATACTCTCTCTCACGGTTCGACGGTGATGTGAGGTCAGTATACACGGCATACCGAGCGGTCATAACCGGAGCCGGGTTTGTGACCCACGAGCTCATAACAGGGTCCGTTAACACAGTGGGGGGGGGGGTTCGATGTGCAGCTGTGACACAGCATTGGAGAAGTATGATGACAGTGAGACATTAGTTGGTGTCTGGTAAGTTCCGTACGATAGGCTAGGAGCTGGCATTGTGTTACACGAAGCAGACAGAACTTGCCTGTTGTACTCGTTTGATGTTGATGAGTTCTCCATGGATGTTGGTGCTGCAGTGTTGACGGCTGGTTCAAGCGACGTAGCTGGATCAGCAGGTACCCGGCTATCCGATGCAATACCTTCAATATCGTCTTCAGACACAATGGATGGTGGCGAAGATGTAGCATTCCTGGACAACAGCATTCCCACCTTCTGTGCAGGTGTAGGTAATCCAGCTGCCAAAATGTTGTCCAATTTGTCCCAACACAGAGCATCAGTAATCACCTCCAAGCGGGCCTGAGCCACAGCAGCATCTTCTTCCCACTTCAGCTGTTCAAGATATATCTGTAGCTTTCAATCGTTGCCACGTCTGTTGCTCTTCAAGTATCAATCGAGCTTCTTCCGATTTACATCCCATGGCAGCTCTGACAGAGGTTCTTCTGCTCTGGCCTTAAACAAGAGTGAAGAGCAGGAAGAGTTGCACGAACCCCGGGAGCCAGGGACAGGCCGCGTGCGAAGGGAGCTCGACATGGCGGCTCTTCTCCCTGGCGGCAAGATGAAAGTGAAGTCAGGTTTTTACTATCCTGGAACGGCCTCTGTGTCCAGATTATTATAAGAAAATAATGCTCCAGGCAGCTTACCAACACTTAGAGATTTACATCATTTTTCACTTTATTTTAAAACACTCCAAGTGCGACAGTAAAAACCGTGCTTTTCCCCCACACACACAGACACACACACCATTCCGCCAGACCAGGGAAGAACTGTACCCCCGCACCCCTCCCAGCGGAGACGACAATTGACACAACACATGGGCGGAGCATAAATATGCATTTTACATTCAGGTGTGGTGACGTCACAGAGAGAGGGATTTGGGGATATTGGTTTGTGTGGATGGTAGGTCGCTGTCTTGTATGTGTGTGGATGGATGACGACACTGGAGTTGGTGCAGCGCAGGCATGATGGGCCAAATAACCTGTTCTTTGTGTGAGTTTCACTCAAGCCTCATTGACGCTGTCCCTCCTTTCACCTCCATCTCCTCCCATCATGCTGTCCTTCACGTGTTACGTTCTCCTCCAGATGTTTTCCCTTCGCTTTTCCTCCATGTTTAGATTTCTACAAGTGCATAATCCGTCCCAAGTACGAAGATCGAGACTTCTCTCAATCGTTTGCTCCATTTGCCGAGCGGATAGACGAGCGGCTTGCAAAGCAGTTCAAACGGAACGAATGGCTTGGAAAGCGATAGCAAGCCGCTTGCGAACGGAACTTGCTTACGAACACCCCAGTTATTAAGAGCCATTTATTTATTTACATATGCACAGAGGAGAAAGGGGAGTTGGGGTGGGGGGAGGGGAGTGGTAAAGGGGAGCAACTATTGACTAAGGGAAGAGAAGAGGCATTAAAATTGAGCAGCGGAGAAAGGTCATAACTCATATCTATCTATAATTCCAGCAATCTCTGTGTGTGACCGCTGTTTCTCGACAACCACTGGTCCAATATCATTGAAACTTGCCAGGTATATTGCTGGGGCCCTGTGGATGTGCTTTTCAAGTTTGATATTAATCAGACAAGTGGTTCCCAAGTATGGCCATTTATTTACCAACCAATGATGGACAGGACATCGGTGCTATGACATCACGATTGACGTCACAATTCCTCTTCTTTTTTTTTCCTTTTTCTTTTTTCACGCACGGCCACGCACGTACGGGCACGCGAGAGCGAAGGAACGGCCTGTGTGTTGTTTGTGGCAAGCGTTTTAAAGTATATATTTTTTTTTGCACGTACGGCCCACTGATCTCTACACCTGGTGTGTCACACGGCTCCGTGTGTGAAGCCACCGGAAGTGCACTTTCGCCATCTTGTCTCCCCAAAAGAGCGAACTGTCGTAACACGCAACGTTGAACGGGCCCGGCCGATTCTGCAAAATATATTTCTTCAAATATTTAAACTTCTGTCTAATTTTTAATGGATTTTGAAGTAAATTACTGTTCCTATTACTCAATCGAATTCCGGAAAATTCCCTTCGGAGCTCCTTGGCATTGCAAGGAGCGATCAATGCATATTATGAGGCCCAACACAGGTTGGATCGGAAAACAAACATAGCCTAACATCCAAGTTACATAGGCTCCAGGTCACTTCATCATAAACAAACAAAACCTAAAGTCATGTTTTTTATGTTATTTAAAATATGTTTTGTTATTTAGGCAATTTATGTTATTCTACGTTTAATGTTTTAAGGATTTTTAAAAGTTGCAACTTTCTACGTTTTTTCAGGGATTTAAAAAAAATTCTTTTTTTTTTGCTGTTTTTAGTGTTTTTAAGGTAGGTTTTCCTCGACATTTTTTGTAGCGGGGAGGGCAAAATGGTGGGGGGGGGGAATTTTGGTTCAACATAAGTGGAGGGTCAAAACTTTTAATGAACAAAAGAGAGTGGGCGGGGGAAATGTTTTTTTTTTTTGTGGGGAAAATTTGTTTTCGCATAGGCGAGCGATTTTGGGAAGGCATAGTGAATAAATTTCCAAACTTAAAGGGTTTAATTTGTTGGTTTTTTAATCTGTCACTCTCCAAAATAAGAGATGTACCATTAGATTTTCAGGGGGCATGGAAGTTTTTATGGTAAAAAAATATCTTCACCCGCTAGTCGAGACCCCCCCCCCCCAAAAAAAAAATCCTCACCCAATTCTGCATAAAGGTATACATATAAAAACTTATTCTGCCTGACCCAAACTTCCATCCCCACCCCCAATAGCTTACATATTATTTCATTGCCCTTAACATTTAACAGAACACTTTCAAGAAATGAATTGGCCTAATGCAAAACATGCATGTAAATAATAGATGAAAATCACATAAAAAGCTTGATGATTAAATTGCTTTAATTTCAAGATGCAGTACCTCTTACAACAAATATCAAAAATAAGAAAAAAAGACAAGAAACTAGAAAAAAAAAAAAAAAAAAAAAAACTTTTACACAACACTATGTAATTCATTCAAAACTTTACCACATACGTACATGAAACCAGCAAACAAAACATTTTTAACAAAGAGTTTTTAAAATGTTTAAATGATAAAATATGAGTCTAGATAAGACGATGAAAACGTTTTAAAATAAATATTATCAAAGGATGTAGTCTAAATGTTAGTGTAAAACATTTTGTCAAATATTAATAAAAAATATTTTGTCAACTTTTGCAATATTATGAACAAAGATTTTGGAAACCATTTTGAAAACATTGTAAAATATTGTAAAAACGTTTTATAACCTTCACTAACTCAGCATTTAAGGAAGGCCTTTCAGATCGATGAAACACGCTGGTCACCACTTAAATTCAGGCGAGTTAAATTCAGGCAACACCCCAAACTAAGCAATTTCACCCTGCATAATCTCATTGAATTTGGAACTTTTGAATTGCACCAATCTCACAAACTCATCAGGATCTAGCAGATTTCAAATCATTTGTTTTTTCACAAGTAACAATATTCTTCATATGTTCATATTAATTTTAGTTCTTTCATTGATTATTAAGAATTATGACACTCAAATAAGTGTGAACTTTCTTTTGTGCAGTGATAATATCTTTTTTTGTAGGACCAATCAATAACGCAGGGGATTATAGGGAGAATCCAACTTTGAGAACCTTCAGGATGGAATCTGAAATTTTTGTTTGGAACATGAAGTATTAAATGGAGCAATTTTGAAAACACAGAGGGGGCCTGAAAATTTTGAGCGACATAGGGGATGCAAAATTTTGTAATTTTTTTTTCATTCTCCATCCCCTGTATAAATATTGATCATTCTCTAAATATAAAATTGTAATGAGCAATAGAGTTATCATTCCTCTGTGGTTTCAACAAGTACAAAATGGATATTAGTATTTGGGAAGCATTCTGTTTCCCAATATGGAATAACTTGATCTTAGAGTACATGATGATGCAATTTTACCGGTACTAGTAAACATGATTGTCATCTACTGCGGTGTCAAACTGGTTTCATGCAGCTCAGGGAACAGTTTCAGCCCTGCACAGTTACTCAAAACTGATGAAGCAACTGCCTGTGAGATGCCACCCCCTGTGAAGCTTTGCGTTTGAGGTCTTTAAAGTCTTTGGAAACACTTTTCTGTTTCCAAGCAAACAGTGATTACATTAGGTATGCTTCTGCAACGTCCACGATCCTTTAGTGCACAAAGTTTGAACCTTGCATTGGGCAGTCAGTGCCTCCGTGCACACCATGAAGTTCACTTTACGTTTCATTATTTTTACTCAAATCCAGCAATGTAATTAATAGCTGCTTCTTTGTATTCTGATACTTGTTCAAAGTTTGGTACATCAGCATAATCATGGTCATCATAGTACTGACTATCCGGAGTATAAGATCATGCTTCCGTGCTATGCTGATTGATGACTGTGACTGGCTCCACATGAAGGATATTGTAGTGCCATCCTACTGCCTCCACTGCCTGTCCATTCCTAATATTGTGCCTCATCAGAGTCTCTTATACGCTGCACTAGATTGACCTGCCTCGGATTATTTTAAATCCTCCCCGTGCGTCGGTCTGTAAATCTGTAATCCCTGTCAGCGCACAGACGAAAAAGTGATTAAACCAGCAAAGTGACATTCTCTCACGTCACACGAGGTCTGTGATTTCCACAAGTTCATCACACCAACTAATAAAACCTTCCATGAGTTACATGCAAAGTTTATTGTTGCATTTGGAGATTTCTTACTCCAGTCTGCTGTTTCGTATTCGCTGCAGTGATGTTTTGGGAGACAAGATGGCGGAAAGTGAACTTCCGGTGACTTCACTCCTCGGTTACAATCGCTGTGGACGCGACCATCCAGGTGTAGAGATCAGTGGGACGCCACGCACGTACGGCCACGCACGAGTAACTCATAATTGTGATAGTTTGAGACGTAATAATATACGGCCATGGCCATTAGTTAAACAATGTTCACATTTTCGCAATATTGTGCGGGCGATGCCACCGATTCCATTCCCTGGAATCAGAACACCTGTGATGATACCGTTCGAATTCCCGTGAATCAGGATTCCTGGTAGTAGTTGGGAATTATTAAGGGAAAAAACAAGAGGTAGTAGTAGTAGTAGTAGTAGCAGCAGCAGCACCAGGTGGGTATGGTAGTGACTGGCGGAGGGCTTTTACGTCGATCGATAGGAATGGGCAGGCGGAGTGAGTGAGGAGGAACGATTGTTTGGGGGAGGGTCACGGAATGTGGGCGGAGTCGTTTACATTAAGCGTGGGGGGGGGGCAGGGGCGTGGTTATTGTGGCCGGGGTCATGCTTTCAACAATCAGATATAGGAATATACATATAGGAGAGGAAGAGTCGCTACGAAGACTCAGGGACTGTACAAAGGGCGTGAAAAAGGTGTGAAACCGCTGAACGTCAAACCGAGACCCGAGACCGAGACCGAGACCCAAGACCGAGACCCGAGACCCGAGACCGAGACCAGACGGGTTAATGGAGAACACATGAGGAGCTGAAGGTCGTGCCAACAGGTTTGCAACAACTCTCTGAGAAGGATTCGGCAGAAGCGACACACAACAAGTAAGTTCTATAAGTTGGTTTTGTGTTGCAGTTTGAGAGCGATTTGAGGTCTGTTGTGAGAGGATGTTCATTGAGTTGCAAAACTGCTCGAGATTGTTGGAGGGGGGCACAGGGGGGTGGAGGGGCACATGGGGTGGAGAGGGGGGTGGAGGGGTGAGGGGCACATGGGGTGGAGGGGGGTGGAGGGGCACATGGGTGGAGAGGGGGTGGAGGGGGCACATGGGGTGAGAGGGGGCACATAGGGGGGAGGGGCACATGGGGTGGAGAGGGGTGGAGGGTGGAGGGGGCATAGGGGAAGGGGGTGGAGGGTGAGGGGCACATGGGGTGGAGAGGGACATGGGTGGAGGGGGCACATGGGGTGGAGAGGGGGTGGAGGGGCACATGGGGTGAGAGGGGGTGGAGGGGTGAGGGCACATGGGGTGAAGAAACTCCATCACAGCAACAAAGGATACCAGAGATGGAAAAGCGTTGCGTGTGTTTGATGAACCTTTAACTCTTCACAGAGCGTGGATGCCGAAGCAGTTTCCTGCCAAGGGTTACACTGGGTGTTTCCATTGCCTTCCCAGCGTTGTTTGTCCGAACTTTTAACCTTTTAAATGTTTAGCATCGAGCAAGGAAGCAGCATGTACCATTTTAATATTTGGTATGACTGATGGGTTTCGAGCTACAGACCTCCAAGACTCAGAGTAAACGTCTAACATTTATCAACCACTGAGTCTGGGCAGAAAGAGTAGATGGTCAAATTGCGATTCGATGGGTACCAAAGATAGATGGGTATGGGGAATCAGCAGACTTCAATGATGTAAGCTAATGGTGTTGGTGCAGTGCAGGCGTGATGGGCCGAATGTCCTCCTCGTCCGATGCATGAGATTTCTCTCTATATCGAGTTCAGCCTGTGGCTGCTGGTTGCATCATTGTTGGACGCGGCTATGCCGCTGATACAGTGTCCCCTTACCATACACTGGTGCTTATTTTGCCAACTCGCGACCTCGGAAGGATGACAGGCTGAGTCAACCTCCTGTGTATTTTAATTCAGCAGCCAACGGGGCTTGAACTCAGGACCTAGCATCCTAAGCCGCACCCTAACTACTAAGCCAACACCAGGCTTACATGAGATGCGTAAAGTATTTTATGCACCAAACTAGAAGGCACTCGGTAGAGCGCATACCTCCGCCACGCAATGCCTGATCGAGAACATATCTGACCCAATACATTTTTGAAATGTCATGCTATGTATCGTTTTGGCCCAATTCTCAATGGTGAAGAATCACTTTAGAAATAAATAATTCTCGTATCCAGATCCGGATCCGGATCTCACCAAAATCTAATCTGTTCGTTCTTGCCACACACCAACCTGTCCAAGTTTCATCCGAATCTGTCCACAACTTTTTGAGATATCCTGTACACAGACAAACAAACAAGCGAACTAGAAAGAGCACTCAGTAGAGCACGAACCTCCGCCTCGCAATTCCTGATCCACCAGAACATATCGGCCCAATACATTTTTGAATATGCTATTCAGTACTACATGGTTTTGGCCCAATCTCTCAATGGCGAGAATCACTTAAAAAATTAAATAACTCTCGTATCCAGATCCGGATTCAGATCTCACCAAAAATCGAATCAATTTGTCCTTGTCACACACTCAACCTGTCCACAAATTTCATCCAGGTCCTGGCCCGCCCACGCGCAGTGTCCGGCCCCGCGGGTCCTTGTCCCGCACCACGCGCCGGTCCTGGCCATGCCCATGTGCTGGGTGGGACAAGCATGGAAAGGGCAGAGGGTGCAAGTTCAGAAAAGAGTTGTTGACGACAGGCCACTGACTTGTCTGTAGATGGGGTGTAACAGCCAAGAATTTGGCTTCATTGTTGACTGTGTTCCAAAGTATTATGTAATTATTGGGGAAAGATTGGTCTTGTGTAGCATGTGTCAGTTATCTAATATGAAAAAATGTGTTTGTGTTGTATATGGACTGCGTCTAATTAGTTGCTAGTTATTGATCATAAAATGGGAATTTGAGTTTTTATTGATCCGCTTCAAGTTTTGAACTTTGACTTGCACAGTTAGTTATAAAGTTTAACATATGTCCTGAATTTCTCAGATTGTTTGAGTTTTGTTGATCTAACGGTGAGAGGTTAACTCAGGATCATGATGATTAATCATTCATCATAAGTTCTCGTTATCGTATCGCAACTTTTCTGGTTCTGAAATCGTTTCCACTTTTATCCAAGGATCTGGAGTTCTGGCAGGATGGTTCAGATGTAGTGATACCTGCTGTGGTTTCACGGTTAAGGTAGCTGGTTTAAGATGTTGGTGCCTGAGTTTTTTGAGCCCCTGCTCTACCCCCAACCTATCCTTCCGTGGTCAAATAATGAGTACCGGCTTGCTGGGATGAATGAGCCATTCGAGTATCCTGCGGCGGAGTGGCGACCATCCGGATTGTGCCGCCCTAACCAAAGAAAACTGCCTCGGCAGCCCAATGCATGTGAAGACTTGATACGAGTGATCGCGGTTCTTCCAGAATTGGTGCACTTCCCTCTGAGCTGTCTTGTCTGGGTTTGATTCCTGACATCACTGGAAACAGAATGGTGTTCGCAGGCAGGGTGCTGCATCACAGAGTGCACCCTCCCTCTGATGGACATAATTGTGGACTCGTTTAACAGCAGGATAAGTCATGATGTCGCTCACAAAGAGTACGCATTTGTGTGCTGACTCTTGGATCAAATTACAAATTCCTTCCTTGAAAGACCCCCACGGTGAAGCAATGAATAAACCACCCCTTTGTGTTCCTTGCAAATGGACTGCTCCGACAGCACTGACAACTGAAAGGATTCGAGCCACAACTACATGTGAACTTTCTGATTTTAATAACTCTTTCTTTTCTTTTGAACTTTTCTGTTTTCTGCAGAAGATCTTGGCTCATGGAAGACTAAAGACAGTGGGGTTTTATTTATTAAATCTCTGGTTTTGAGTACATCTTGGCTGCAGATTGCTTGGTTTGGTCCCTTTGGGTCCTTCATGCCGAAAATTCCAATCAGGTTTGGCAACGATGTCCACAGACATGGCAGATGGAGTAGTTGGCATTTTTGGAAGCTGCTGGCCCACCAGTTCTGTTTGTTCCTCTCACGAGCTGAGACAGTTGCCCAATGTTGTACGCCAGCCCTCACAGCATACCCCATCCAGGCCTGTCAGCTGCAAGTTGCTCCCCTGTAGTGTTGGTTGACATTGAGTTTTCAGGCTCCTGAGTCTTGTCTTTGTGATGCTTGTACTGACCACCCTACAACCCTCCGCAGCAAGGAGAGGTTAAAAATGGCTGAGCACGCACATTCATTCTTCCTTTACATCAATGTTACAACAAAACCATCTGATCCACCGATGGAGCAGACAACGCCTGTCATTCCATCATTTAGCACTTGTAGATTCTGACAAACTTCAGGACCATCCGTTTGAAAGTAGACATCTTATCCGGACTATTTACACTCAAGCTTGAGACCGATGAACCATATTCAGGTCATCTTCTTTCCAATGCATCACATAGCTGTGGTAGAATCATTTGCCTCGAGACACCATGTTTCGTTGATGCAGTGCCCCCTTGTAGGTGAGAGCAGTATTTGCAATTTGTTCAGGGTGCCAGCAATAGGGACAGCAACACGCACTGATCCTCATCCTGCTGCAAACACCAGGATGGCATTTTTGCTGGGTCGAGAGTCGGACACGCTACCCTGCCAGGCCATACATGTTTGGAGTTCTTTGCACTTTGCATTTGTCTGCTGAGAAAACTGCATCTGAAATGCCAGATTTGGGATTGAGGAATGATTCCAACACAATGTTGTGAAACGGATGCCTGTGATTGCTTTTCCTGCAATGAAAGAAAGTTTCTTCCTCTATCGTCCACGGATACTTTTTTTGAACCCTTTCACTTCAGAGGAGACAGTTGCACTCTTCGACGAGTTCCTTCCTCCAGTACAACCAGATCTCTCGCAGGAATAACCATCTGATCCTGGGGCTTTTGCCTGCCTGGTAGCTTTCATTTCCTTCACGATCTCTCCATGGATGGAGGTGAGACCTGCTCTCTTCAGGGGGTGTTTGTCCAGTACTAGTCCATATTGGAATCTCTGTTCAGTAGCTCACTAAAGTGTTCACACCACATCTGTATCACCATGCCTTTGCAGTCAAGCGATTCAGTGCTATCTGCTGTCTTTAGAGAGCAAAGGTACTGTGAGTGGCCTGTCGGCTGTCTTTACAGTATCGTAGAAATGAGAATCATGGTTGCACGTCAGATGGGCTAAAAATGCAATGTACTGAAGTGGGCTACAGGTGAACCGAGTCAGGAAAAGAGGTGAGAGTAGGGAAGGAAATATAGCCGCCTGCGAGGTAAGGAGGTCGGATTAGGCTCGCAAAGAGTGGAAATGTTGTGGATAAGGCCTGGGGAGGGAAATAACATAGGTGGAGTGTGCACACCGACTGAAGCTCAGGAGAGAAAAGAGGTGGATTAAACATCTCAGGAAGCCATTCCACAAACAGCAGTAACGAGTGTGGTGTGTGATGAGCCGGATTTTAGTATTTAATCAAGAGTGATTACTGGAACAATCCGTGCATCATCGAGTAGCAGGGGACCGTCGCAGGATTAAGAGAGTAGAGGGAGTTACTGGATGAGAGGCCACCGACATGTTTGCAGTGTGGAGGCAATAGGATGTGCTGTCCTCCCCGTTGTGGGAGATTCCAATTGAGAGCTTTGATTGCACTCTTGTTTTCCTTGCTTTGTTGTTGTTTTGCATTGAAATAGAATCTGAAACTTGTTAGCGTTTCCTTTGAATGAAAGTGTGAGGCCAGCTTGAATCGAAGGGGTAATCTAAAATTATGTATCGAAGAGAGAATTCTTTACTGCTCCCTTCCTGCTCTCACTTGCCTTTCGTAAACCTCCATTCCAATCTCCTCTTTGCTCTCCAGCTTTCCTTTACACTTCATTTCCAATCCTACCCCCCTCCTCCACACTCAAATAACCTTTTGTAACATGTTTGAGTGTTGAACACACCGCTCTCTGGAGAGAGATTTCCTGGGATGCCACCACTTTTTCATTGGTTGACTTGCTGAATACTCTTTGATGCAACCAGCCTGCTAGCTCTGGCAATGCCCCCCCCCCCCAACATGCTTCGCATCACAGTACTGTATACATTGAAGTTCAATTCCACAAAAGATCTTAACTGAACCAAAAGTATCAGGTATTGCTAATTACATTAGTTTAATTCAGTGGACGATATCATCAGTATATCTTATGCCAAAGGGTCT
>CM068966.1:47632939-47656759 GCA_035128595.1 Eptatretus atami
GTTTCCTGCCAAGGGTTACACTGGGTGGTTTGCCATTGCCTTCCCAGCGTTGTTTGTCCGAACTTTTAACCTTTTAAATGTTTAGCATCGAGCAAGGAAGCAGCATGTACCATTCTTAATATTTGGTTTGACTCTGATGGGTTTCGAGCTACAGACCTCCAAGACTCAGAGTAAACGCTCTAAACATTTATACACCACTGAGTCTGGGGCAGAAAGAGTAGATGGGTTCAAATTGCGATTCGATGGGTATGGGGACATCAGCAGGACTTCAATGATGGTAGCTAATGGTGTTGGTGCAGTGCAGGCGTGATGGGCCGAATGTCCTCCTCGTCCGATGCATGAGATGCTCTCTCTCTATATCGAGTTCAGCCTGTGGCTGCTGGTTGCATCATTGGTTGGGACGCGGCTATGCCGCTGATACAGTGTCCCCCTTACCAGTACACTGGTGCTTATTTTGCCAACCTCGCGACCTCGGAAGGATGACAGGCTGAGTCAACCTCCTGGTGTATTTTAATTCAGCAGCCAACGGGGCTTGAACTCAGGACCCTAGGATCCTAAGCCGCCACCCTAACTACTAAGCCAACACCAGGCTTACATGAGATGCTGTAAAGTATTTTATGCACCAAACTAGAAGGGCACTCGGTAGAGCGCATACCTCCGCCACGCAATGCCTGATCGAGAACATATCTGACCCAATACATTTTTGAAATGTCATGCTATGTATCGTTTTTGGCCCAATCTCTCAATGGTGAAGAATCACTTTAGAAATTAAATAATTCTCGTATCCAGATCCGGATCCGGATCTTCACCAAAATCTAATCTGTTCGTTCTTGCCACACACCCAACCTGTCCAAGTTTCATCCGAATCTGTCCACAACTTTTTGAGATATCCTGTACACAGACAAACAAACAAGCGAAACTAGAAGAGCACTCAGTAGAGCACGAACCTCCGCCTCGCAATTCCTGATCCACCAGATCGTGCCCAATACATTTTTGAAATATGCTATTCAGTACTACATGGTTTTTGGCCCAATCTCTCAATGGCGAAGAATCACTTAAAAAATTAAATAACTCTCGTATCCAGATCCGGATTCAGATCTTCACCAAAATCGAATCAATTTGTCCTTGTCACACACTCAACCTGTCCACAAAATTTCATCCAGGTCTGCAGTGTCCTGGCCCCTCGCCGGGTCCTTGTCCCGCACCACGCGCCGGGTCCTGGCCATGCCCCCATGTGCTGGGTGGGACAGCATGGAAAGGGCAGAGGGTGCAAGTTCAGAAAAGAGTTTGTTGACGACAGGCCACTGACTTGTCTGTAATGTGGGTGTAACAGGCCCAGAGATTCGGCTTCATTGTTGGACTGTGTTCCAAAGTATTATGTAATTATTGGGGGAAGATTGGTCTTGTGTAGCATGGTGGTCAGTTATCTAATATGAAAAATGTGTTGTGTTGTATTATGGACTGCGTCTAATTAGTTGCTAGTTTATTGATCATAAAATGGGCATTTTGAGTTTTTATTGATCCTGCTTCAAGTTTTGAACTTTGACTTTGCACAAACTTAGTTAGTTATAAAGTTTAACAATATGTCTTGAATTTCTCAGATTGTTTGAGTTTTTGTTGATCTAACGGTGAGAGGTTAACTCAGGATCATGATGATTAATCATTCATCATAAGTTCTCGTTATCGGTATCGCAACTTTTCTGGTTCTGAAATCGTTTCCACTTTTATACCAAGGATCTGGAGTTCTGGCAGGATGGTTCAGATGTAGTGATAGCCTGCTGTCGGTTTCACGGTTAAGGTAGCTGGTTTAAGATGTTGGTGTCCTGAGTTTTTTTGAGCCCCTGCTCTACCCCCAACCTATCCTTCCGTGGTCAAATGAGTACCGGCTTGCTGGGATGAATGAGCCATTCGAGTATCCTGCGGCGGAGTGGCGACCCATCCGGGATTGTGCCGCCCTAACCAAAGAAAACTGCCTCGGCAGCCCAATGCATGTGAAGACTTGATACGAGTGATGGCGGTTCTTCCAGAATTGGTGCACTTCCCTCTGAGCTGTCTTGTCTGGGTTTGATTCCTGACATCACTGGAAACAGAATGGTGTTTCGCAGGCAGGGTGCTGCATCACAGAGTGCACCCTCCCTCTGATGGACATTAAGTTGTGGACTCGTTTAACAGCAGGATAAGTCATGATGTCGCTCACAAAGAGTACGCCTTTGTGTGCTGACATCTTGGACAAATTACAAATTCCTTCCTTGAAGACCCCCACTGTGAAGGCAATGATAAACCACCCTTTGTGTTCCTTGCAAATGGACTGCTCCGACAGCACTGACAACTGGAAAGGATTCGAGCCACAACTACATGTGAACTTTCTGATTTTTAATAACTCTTTCTTTTCTTTTTGAACGTTTTTCTGTTTTCTGCAGAAGATCTTGGCTCATGGAAGACTAAGGAGACAGTGGGGGTTTTTATTTATTTAAATCTTGGTTTTGAGTACATCTTGGCTGCAGATTGCTTGGTTTGGTCCCTTTTGGGTCCTTTCATGGCCGAAAATTCCAATGCAGGTTTGGCAACGATGTCCACAGACATGGCAGATGGGGTAGTTGGCATTTTTGGAAGCTGCTGGCCCACCAGTTCTGTTTTGTTCCGCTCTCACGAGCCTGAGACAGTTGCCCAATGTTGTACGCCAGCCCTCACAGCATATCCCCATCCAGGCCTGTCAGCTGCAAGTTGCTCCCCTGTAGTGTTGGTTGACATTGAGGTTTTCAGGCTCTCTGAGTCTTTGTCTTTGTGATGCTTGTACTGACCACCCTGACAACCCTCGCAGCAAAGGAGAGGTTAAAAAGTCTGAGCCACGACACAGTCATTCTTCCTTTACATCAATGGTTACAACAAAACCATCTGATCTCACCGATGGAGCAGACACGGCCTGTCATTCCATCATTTAGCACTTGTAGATTCTTGACAAACTTGCGAGGACATCCGTTTTGAAAGTAGACTTCATCCCAGGACTATTTACACTCAAAAGCTTTGAGACCGATGAACCATATTCAGGTCATCTTCTTTCCAATGCATCACATAGCTGTGGGTAGAATCATTTGCTCGAGACACCATTGTTTCGCTGATGCAGTGCCCCCTTGTAGGTGAGAGCAGTTATTTGCAATTTGTTCAGGGTGCCAGCAATAGGGACAGCACACGCACTGATCCCTCATCCTGCCTGCAAAACACCAGGATGGCAGTTTTTGCTGGGTCGAGAGTCGGACACGCTACCCTGCCAGGCCATACATGTTTTGGAGTTCTTTGCACTTTGCATTTGTCTGGCTGAGAAAACTGCATCTGAAATGCCAGATTGGGATTGAGGAATGATTCCAACCACAATGTTGTGAAACAGGATGCCTGTGATTGCTTTTCCTGCAATGAAAAGAAGGTTTCTTCCTCCATCATCTCCACGGATACTTTTTTTGAACCCTTTCACTTTCAGAGGGAGACAGTTTGCATCTTCGACGAGTTCCTTCCTCCAGTACAACCAGATCTCTGCAGGAATACCATCTGATCCTGGGGCTTTGCCCTGCCTGGTAGCTTTCATTTCCTTCACGATCTCTTCCATGGATGGAGGGTGAGACCTGCTCTCTTTCAGGGGTGTTTGTCCAGTACTAGTCCATATGGGAATCTCTGTTCAGTAGCTCACTAAAGTGTTCACACCACATCTGTATCACCACTGCCTTTGCAGTCAGCAGTTCAGTGCTATCTGCTGTCTTTAGAGGAGCAAAGGTTACTGTGAGTGGCCTGTCGGCTGTCTTTACAGTATCGTAGAAATGAGAATCATGGTTGTCACGTCAGATGGGCTAAAAATGCAATGTACTGACAGTGGGGCTACAGGTGAACACGAGTCAGGAAAAGAGGTGAGAGTAGGGAAGGAAATATAGCCGCCTGCGAGGTAAGAGGGTCGGATTAGGTCGTGCCAACAGAGTGGAAAATGTTGTGGATAAGGCCTGGGGAGGGGAAATAACATGAGGTGGGAGTGTAGCACCGACTGAAGCTCAGGAGAGAAGAGGTGGATTAAACATCTTCAGGAAGACCATTCCACAAACAGCAGTAACGAGTGGTGGTGTGTGATGAGCCTGGATTTTAGTAGTTTAATCAAGAGTGAGTTACTGGAACAATCCGTGCATCATCGAGTAGCAGGAGACCGTCGCAGGATTTAGAGAGTAGAGGGAGTTACTGGATGAGAGGCCACCGACATGTTTGCAGTGTGAGAGCAATAGGATTTGTGCCTCGTCCTCGTTGTGGGAGATTCCAATTGAGAGCTTTGGATTGCACTCTTGTTTTCCTTTGCTTTGTTGTTGTTTTGCATTGAAATAGAATCTGAAACGTTGTTAGCGTTTCCTTTGAATGAAAGTGTGAGCCAGCTTGATCGAAGGGGTATCTACAAATTATGTATCGAAGAGAGAATTCTTTTACTGCTCCCTTCCTGCTCTCACTTGCCTTCGTAAACCTCCATTCAATCTCCTCTTGCCTCTCCAGCTTTCCTTTACACTTCATTTTCCAATCCTACCCCCCCCTCCCACACTCAAAATAACCTTTTGTAACATGTTTTTGAGTGTTGAACACCAGCTCTCTGGATGAGAGATTTCCTTGGATGCCACCACTTTTTCATTGGGTTGACTTGCTGAATACTCTTTTGGATGCAACCAGCCTGGCTAGGCTCTTGCAATGCCCCCCCCCCCCCCCCCCCAATCATGCTTCGCATCACAGTACTGTATACATTGAAGTTCAATTCCACAAAGATTCTTAACTGAACCAAAGTATCAGGTATTGCTAATTATCATTAGTTTAATTTCATGTGGACGATAATCATCAGTATTCTTGTGCCCAAAGGTCTTCAAAATGAAAATCCAATTTGCACCAATGAACCTCCCGCTGAAGAGACGGCTTCAAACGTTTGCGGTCTTTCAATGGGTTTTCTCTTTCCTCATCTTGGGTAAGTCCAACTTTGTAATGTGCATATCCAGGGAACTCAACTACCTGATAATGATGCAATAAGTATAAAATGCCTCTGTGGTACTGTACACTTCCTGTTCGGTGATGCACCCACCTAGTTACCCCTTGGAAGGACTTGGACGCCCTATTAGGTCTGGGTTGAACCAACTTCCTGCAGTTTGTGTTCGAATTTGAACATTCATAGTTATAGTTGTGAAACGAGAGCAAAATAATAGATTTTCATCCTTGTGAGTTGTCGCTCTTTTTTGAGTCACTCGTTGAAGTTGCCATCATACCAAATGGTCTTGCATGGTTTCCTGCAAATGGTCTTGTCTCAATGCTTCACCGTGCCTTTGCCATAATCCATACGATAAAAGAAGCTTTGTGCGCAGGCGAGTTCCAGACCCCTCTATAACCTTTAGAACCCTTTACCCACCTCCCCACCCCTTAATACCCTAAAACCCCTTAGTCCCCCAAGACACTATGTGGCAAAGAGAAAACGGTGTCCATGACAACTTTCACCCCCATTATAATCAAATGGGATATTTTTGTGATTTTATTGGGGTACCATTAGCCTTAAAGGGCTGTGGTACCCTATTGTTTCTGTTTATTATTATTATTATTTGTCTGAAACGGGGGCTTATGGATTTGGTCTCAATTTTCGTGTGTGTGCGTGCGTCCGCAAACATATATCGGACATGTATGGACCTATATTTATTCTTAATTGGCACAGACAACACAGGATGGTATACATATGCATGGAATTATTATTTTTGTTTGTTTGTTTTTTTTTGACATCAGATCCAAAATGGCCGACCAGAGCAGAAGCAAAAACCCAATGTTGAACACGTCCTCAACCATTTCTCGGACATGTATTTACCGATGTTGTTCAAACTTAGCACGCAGATAAAGAATGATGGCTTACATAAGCACATCAGGTTTTGTTTTTTGAGATCAGATGCAAGGTGGCCGACTGGTGGCCATTTTGTTACTTAAATGTGTCCCCAACCATTTCTCATACATGCATGGTCTGATTTTGCTCAAACTTGGCACAAGCACAGTACATGATGACATACACATGCCACTTTTTTATTTTGCAATCTGATCAAATGTGGCTGACTGGTAGACTGGAGGCCCTTTTACTCCAACAACAAAATTACTAAAACAATGGGGGCTATGACTTTTATGTCTTTTTTTTTTTCATTTTTTTTTTCTCCCCTTGTTTTTTTTAAAATATATACACTTCAGGACACATTTCATAAGTCCACTTTGGAAATTGGCCAACATCACAGCATTACATAAAGGTACAACCAGAGAGTTGGTGTCAAAGCCACCCAATGCTCGCCTGTTTATACATTTATCGTTTTTAAAAGACAAGTCTAATAATTAATATTTTTTATAAAGCATTGCAGTGAAGTCTGATCCAAATAATTTTAAAGCAATATATGTATTTGTATATTGTAATCAGTAACAAGAGCGCAAGTGAGGACAATATACGCCCGAACAAGAAGGTATATACAGAATTGTGCTACTACATGGAAAACAGCATCCTGGTTGCCATGGCAACCACTTTAGATGACGATCGTATGTCGCCACAAACCGTCTCCACAGTGTGTACCTATGTACCAAATATGAAACGTGAAAGTTGAAAACTTTGGGAGTTCGAGTGCGGACAGGAACGGATGGAAAACAGCATCCTGGTTGCCATGGCAATCACTTTAGATGACGAACCCGTCTCCACAGTCTGTACCTATGTACCAAATTTGAAACGTGAAAGTTGAAAACTTTTGGAGTTAGAGTGCGGACAGGAACGGATGGACGGACGGATGACAGGTATCACATTATATGCCCCAATATATATATATATATATATCGGGCGTATAAAAAATAGTGTGGTAGATAAAAACATTAGAAAGGAAAAAATAACTTGCACCAAAAACTTTAACATTTTCACGCTCACGCTGACGCTCAGGGCCCCGTCACACGTTGACGTTTTAGCCAGCGTATGCCGACGTATGAAAAATTTGGCGAATACGCTGGCACACGTTGAATACGTTTTGGGTAAGTTTTGTATACATTAAGAGCACGCTGGCGTGGAAGGCAGTAGAAGCAGCATGTCCAAGGTGACTCAACCTATAGCAAGTCACAGACCTAATCGAACCTGACCTGACCTGACATCCATCCGCTCAGCCTAATTGGGATGCTGACCGGTCCAAGCTCACTACGGCGGCCTCATGTATAGAGAGCTTTCAAAACTGATCACATCGGACTAACCTCATTCAGCAAAAAGCAAGTTAAAAGCAAAATAAGATCTCAATCATCTCCAGCTCTCACCTTCAACAACTTCAAAAATTGGAAGAATTATTTTTTTATACATTAATCAAATTTTCTGTTTGATTCCCAATGAGTGTGATGTGATGTCAAATTATGAAAGTATTAATGGGAGAGTTATAAAACAAGAGGTTTACTTCTTCAAAATCAAAGCAACCATGAGCTTTACTTTCATGACCAGAACGATGAATCAAAACCTCAATTGTTCCTGTACGCATCACATCCTGTACTAAATCGACAGGATTCGAAGATCAAAATACAGCAGCTCCCATCATCCAATACATCTAACATTTCAGCAAACGTCACAGATATATCCAAAATCGACCCCTTTGAGTGATTAATTGCGTAAAGATTCTGCATCAGTTGCATGAGAAGTAATTTTGTTTACAACACAGCAGGGCAACACGACCAAGGTCCTACATTTCGGGTACAAATTGACCTTTGGCAAGGACTATGCAGATTACAGTGCCCAGGTTCTAATTATACTCCCCAGGGATGAAAGATTGTAGGAATGCGGAGAAGGGAGTGGTTAGAGAGGCTGAGCTGGGCAAAGGTTGGGAGGTAAAGGGAAACAAAAGTGAGTGTGTTGCAGGACCAAGTGCCCAGAAATGCAGACACTACACTCCCAAAAAACCCCTTCACTGATGAATGAAAGTAAGGTATAACCTCGTCTACAAGAGAAATGCATTGCCCACCTTCACCACACACTCAACCCACTCACCCTTTCATGCTCATAGAGTATATTAGGACGTGTGCACATGTAATCAGCAAAGTCCCCGTTGAAGGTGACTAAAATAGTGGACCCAAGTCTTTTCCGTGGTTAAAACTTTCTTGCTTGGTGGTACTGGCAACAACGTTGCACAGTCTTAACATGATGGGGTTTCCAAACTGCACAAAAATCTTCTTTATTTTAAAATCACAAGTTTTCAGAAACACATTCTCATCCGTTATCAAACAGATACCTATCCATGTCCTGGAAGATGGACGGAAAACAACTTGCAATTCCAAAGAAAAATAAATAAAAAGTACAAAAAGCCCCCCAAATGAAACATGAGAATTAGACATTGATGATTGAAATAATAATTTATATACATTTGTATCAAAAAGGTACATTAATGCACTACTCTTGGAAGCCAAATATTGTTGCGGGGCCGGGTATCGGCTGCGAGCACGACCGCTAGATGGAGCAGCAGAGTCGGCTCGACCGATCACCCGGAATTTAGATCGTACTTTTTCGGAAAAGTCCCGGTATATGGTACCATATAAACCTGTACTAACCTGTTCCATGGTCGGGTTGTCGGCGACTAAGCCATCTCCCCCACCAAATTCTTGGTGAGGAAGGTGTATGATTTGGATACCCAGCAGGATGAAAAACAAAACCTGTCAAAGGGCAGAGGAGCTCCTTATGAGCCAACAGCCATCCATATCTAGTGCCCAACTGTGTCTGTGGACGTCCTCCTGCAGTTAGGTTACTTTTATTAGGAGGTTGGTGGCAGGATTTGCACTCCGGCCACCGTAAAACCCTTCATTCCGCAAAACATAAGAAAAGCATTTTTTAAAAATCTGAAAACCCACTCCGTGGGATTACCTCCTGTGCAGCTGCCCTTCCCAGGGCAGCTCACTGGATGATGGGATTGGGGCAAAGCCTTTGGGACCCCCAATTTTTGATGATTGGAGGGAAACCACGGGTTAACCTTCCCAGGTCAGGTCGTGGTGGTGCTGAGTGACGTCCACCAGGTGGCAGTCTCCTTGGGTTAACCTGAGGCGGTCACTTCAGGTGGGTGCCTGGAATGTCCTATCCCGAAGAGAGGATGATCACCTGTCTGTTATCAGAGCTCAAGCGTTTGAACACCGGTTTTGCAGCACTCTCTGAGGTTCGGAGACCGGATTGCGGCGAGATCATGGTGGGTGGTTACACCTACTATTGGTCTGGTCGTTCTGATGGTTACCATGCCCAAGGAGTTGCTGTAGCTGTGTCCAATAAGCTGACTCCAATGATAATTGAGGTAACACAGGGTCAACGAGCGTATTATGAGATGAAGGATTCGTCACTCCTTGGGTGTCGTTTCCCTGGTCTCTGTTTCTGCTCAGACTGAGGCGAGTGATCTCACCGTGAAGGATGCATTCTACGCCACGCTCGAGTCTGTGGTTGATCAGTGCCCCAGACGAGATATACTTCTCGTCTTGGGGGATTTCAATGCATTGACTGGAACTGATAGGGATGGTTATGACACTTGTGTTGGTCTCCATGGGTCTGGAGCTGTTCACCTGAATAGCACCAAGTTCCTTGACTTTGCAAGAAATCATGGATTTAGGGTGGCTGGTTCATGGTTTCAGCACCCACAGCCTCATCGCTGGACTTGGTATTCCAACGCTGGTGGTGTGGCAAAGGAGATTGACCTTGTGCTCGTTGATGTTCGCTGGAGGATGATCCTGAACTGCAGGGTCTACCGGAGTGCTCAGTTCCTCAGTACTGAGCTTGTTTTGCAGCAACTCTTAAGTTGTAGCTTAAATCCAGGAGAATGGTACCATGCCAACCGAAGCTGGATGTTGGCAAGCTCAAGGATGAGAGGGTAGCTGAGGAGTTTGCGAACATGCCGAGTGAAGATTTTGGGGCTCTGGGTGCTTTGGGGGATCTTGAGTTGTGGAGTGCCTTCAAGACCACCCTCCTTGATGTTGCCGGTCGATTTATTTGAACTCACCGAGGGTGAAGAAGAATTTTCTCTCACAAGGGACACTGGATACCATGACCAGAGTCGCATGGCCAGGCTGAATGGCAGAGCTGAGCTGTTCAGGGACTGAGGCGTAAAACTGTACGTGCACTAAGGGTGGACAAGGAGGCCTATGCACGAGGAATCTGTGAGGGGTAGCGCATCACTGTGGTCAGGTGATTCTTGCCCTGCTTACAGGGGAATTCGTGCATTGCGTTCCTCAACCATCCCTCGGTGTACTGCAGTTAGAGCAGAGGGTGGTGGGCTCTTGACAGAGGAGTCTGAAGTGAAGGCCCGCTGGGCTGGTTACTTTGAGTGGCTGTACCAGGCTGATCCACCAGCTGTCAAGTTGGGTGTCAGGGGTGTTACTATCTCTATTGCAGACCCTCCAATCAACTGTGGTCTACCTTCATTTGTGGAAACACAGGCTGCGTTGAACCGGTTGAAATGCGGTAAAGTTCCAGGGATCTGTGGCATCCATGCTGAACTTCTCAAGGCTGGTGGAGATGCTGGTGGAGATGCTGCACTAGTGTCGTTGCATGCAGTTCTGTGCTCTGCCGTAACAGGCATCATCCCAACTGACTGGAAGAAGAGCCTTGTTGTCCTTCTCTGGAAAAGGAAGGGTGATCGCCAAGACTGCAACAACTACCGAGGGGTGACGCTGCTCTCAGTGCCAGGCAAGGTCTTTTCTTGATAGGGTTCGCCACCATCTGCTTGAGCACCAGGTCAGAGCAGTCAGGCTTTACACCAAAGAGGTCAACGATTGACTGTATCCTTGCTCTTCGGGTCCTCACCGTACGCAGACGAGAGTTTGGCAGGAGCTGCTTGGCAGCCCATGTTGATCTCTGTAAAGTGTTTGATTCAGTGAATCGGGAGGCCCTCTGAAGGATTCTTGGTCTTCGTGGGGTGCCACCAAAGGTGATCAATCTGATGTCTGAACAATACTCTGGTACTGAGAGTGCTGTGAGATGTGGTACCATCTCTGACTTATTTCCAGTTGTTACTGCAGTTCGTCAGGGGTGTGTACTGGCCCCCACACTTTTCAGCACTTGTATGGACTGGATTCTGGTGAGGATGTCTGAGAGATCAAGCTGTGGTGCATCATTTGGGAATGTCAAGATCTCTGACCTTGATTTCGCCAATGATGCAGTCACCTTTGCGGAGACTCTGTATATCTTTTGGGGGCCCTCGAGGTGCTGAATGAGGAGTCGGAGCCCTGGGATTACGGGTTTCCTGGTTCAAAACTAAGATCCAGGCTTTCGTTGGCATATTGGATGCTGCTGTCCTGTCTGTACCTGTCTGTCGCGAGGATGTTGAAGTCACGGAGAGATTCACTCTCATCGGCAGTGATATTCATGTCTCTGCTGGCTGTGAGCCAGAGGTCAACAGACGTCTTGGTCGGGCCTGGGGAGTCATGCATTCATTGCATCATGGGGTGTGGTGCTGCCGGTACCTTTGCAGGAGGACGAAAGTCCAAGTCTTCAGATCCTTGGTGCTTCCAGTCTTGCTCTATGGATGTGAGACTTGGACTCTGATTAGGGATCCGAGACTGAGACTTAATTCATTTGCCAGGTCTCCTTGGAGAATCCTTGGCTATCGCTGGTCAGACTTTGTGTCCAATGAGCAGTTGCTGAGAGAGACTCAAATGAGATTTGTTACCTGCATAGTCCGTGAGCGTCAGCTGCGGCTGTATGGACATGTGGCTCGTTTTCCTGACACTGATTCTGCTCACCAGGTTCTCTCAGTGAGGGAGCATCGTGAGTGGAAGAGGCCAATGGGCCGACCACTTGCCTTGTGGTTGCAGCAGTTGATCAGCATCTCATGTAGATGGGGATGGGCCAGTCATCTGCCTGGGGGATGGCCAGACGGAGGCTCCTGGAGTACTGGCGGAAAGTGGACGCAGCGACTCGCTGCTCCAGAGCATGCTCCCATACCTGACCTGAACGGACGTCCCGGAAAGATCAAACCCTGTTTGTGTACCCACCAGTAATTATTGAGCTGCTGCCCTGTCGGTCCAACGCTCACACAATTCCCCGGTTATTTTGCTCATTCATCCTTGAGCCTTCCGCCGAGAGAATTTGCCGGTATGTGAGCAGCGAGGACCTTGTTTCCAATGAAAGACTGCAGAGACTTTGGAAACCTGAAACGGTGTTCCTCATTCGAGCATAAACTGTCACTTTTTATTTTAATCTCTTCTATCTTTGTTATAATTTTTGTCTCCATTTATGAGATGCTGTTTGTAGTTTGATCGGGTGGGTGAGCCATTGACTGTTTTTTTACTTTATTATTATTATTTTTTTATATTTTTTTTGTTGTTGTACGTGACTGAGAAACGAGTATTATATTTACATTTTGATGACCCCTCCCCATCGTCTCCACAGCCCAGATTTGTGCAGCAATATTTGTTGTGCTGTTGCTGTCACGGTACTGGTGGATTCCAGCACTCTACGCCTGCTGGCTCTTTCTGGATTGGGAGACTCCACGTAGAGGGGGGCGTCGTGTCGAGTTTATGCGGCGCTGGAGAATTTGGAATTTCTTCAGAGACTATTTCCCTGTCCATGTGGGTGTTTGTTGCCTGTTGATCTAACGTGAGAGATGTGTTCGGAGTAGCGTGACAGTTTTGAGCTGTGACTAATTGCTTTGGACTCCTGTCATTTTGTGTCCTCCCATCTTTATGCTAGCTTGTAAAGACCATGGACTTGCCAACAAACAAGAACTACCTCTTCTGTTTCCACCCTCATGGTGTGCTGGTTGCCGGGGGCTTTGCTAATTTTGGCACAGATGCGACTGGCTTCTCCACAGCCTACCCTGGTCTACGGCCTCATCTCCTCATGCTTCCTCTGTGGTTCCGTGTGCCTTTCTTCCGTGACTATCTCATGTGTGCCGGTGGGTTGGTAACATTGGTGGTGGCTCAGCTCAAGTGTTGTTTAAGAAACTTTTAATGCAAATATTAAGAAGATGGTTTTTGAGCAAGGCTGCTTCCTTTGCTCGGCTAGTTTCTCCACAGGAAGTCCTGCGTATGAATGACTCCATTTTGGAGCGGGGGTGGGGTGATTGATGGTGGGGGTGTCGGAGCTTTAACCAAAAATTGAAGACTTTTTGCCAACTGAGGAAGGAATTGTGTGATTGTTGATTATTATACAAAGTGTTGGTCAGGTTTCTTTTATTTCACATGCTGTTAGTCGACAGCCATTTTGAAGGCCTGCAAAAGAAGAGGCACAGGATGAAAGTGTTTTGACATCGGATCTACAGACCATTAATCAAGAGGATGAATGATGATATTTTACTTTATATAATATCGAGTTTCCTTGCAAGGAACTTCAACGCAGGAGGCCGTCATGAGGCCCATCAAGTCTACACAGTGGTTGCCAACGTATGGTTTGTTTATCCATGCTCTTTATTTATTTTTATTTTATTTTTATTGAAATGCTGAGTTAACCGAGGAAGCGGCACTTACCATTTTTGAACCGCCGACGTCCCAGATTCGGAACGGACGTTCTAACCACTACGCTATCAAGTCTGGTTAAACATTGTTTAAAGAACACCATTCTTCCGTCATTGTTTGAGTTTTTCCTTGTGGCATAGGTTGAGTTGGGGTTTACAAGGGGGTGGGGGTTAGGGTAGATACAAACTGACCAACTTTTGAGGTATGTGCAACGTGCATGCATTATGCTTTGCCATTGGATGTGCTTTGCAATATAAATGTAAAGGTGGTCACATGGATTAAAATAGCTTAATTGGAAAATAAAACTTTTAAACTGCTTTTTCTCTATCTGTTATTATTTATTTATTTATTTGTTTTTGTTTGTTCTTCCAGGAATGGTTCCTTCTGACAAACAGAGTGCCACGTGGGTTTTGAGCCGGCCAGGCGGTGGAAATGTGGCCGTGCTGGCGATTGGCGGAGCCCCAGAAAGTCTAGATGCCCAGCCTGGAAGGCACACCTTGCAGGTCCTGCATCGTAAGGGTTTCATCAAATTGGCGCACAAGGTTGGGTAAGAATTACTGTGACATCATTGCCGTTTCCACTTAAACCACTGCAACACCAGGGCATCTCCGACTTTTACCTTTTCTTCAACCAATATTCTCTACACATAACGAGGTGTGCAACTCAGGATTAATTGAAGGAAAAAAAAAAAAGAATGTAAAAATTCTGAAATGCTTTTTTTGCATGTATACTGTTTGTTTCTGACCTTTCACTTTTGCCCACCTTCTCCAGGGCTACTTTGGTGCCGGTCTACTCTTTTGGAGAAAACAATCTGTTTTGCCAGGTGCCGAACCCCCGTGGATCTCTGCTGCGTAGAGTACAAGACCGCCTGCAAGCATTCATGGGGGTGGCACTGCCTCTCTTCCATGCTCGTGGGGTCTTTCAGTACAGTTTTGGTCTACTTCCATACCGCAAACCGATCTACACTGTAGGTAAGATGGTGTTTTTCTCAGGTATATGGTAGTGGAAATGTCTCTCCTTTTAAGGGCATTCATTGCTCGTGAACTCCCCCCAATAACTTCTTAAATGCTGAGTCCTTCTCCTCCCTTCACTCTTTTCTTTGCAAACTTCTTTCCCCCTTTTTTTTTCTTCTTCTTTTCTTCTTCTTTAATGGCCTCAGTTATTCCCACGTTTTTGTGGGCTAGGCCTGGGGAATGTTTGGCCCAAATCTTTCACAAACCGGTTGGTCAGGGCTGATGCTCGACTCGTAGTTGGGGCAGGAATTGGTAATTTGTTCAGCATGCTGGTGATAGCTTGCCTATTCTTTGCGAACGACGCCGTGGGATCTTTGACGTCCACCAACTAATGCCAGCAGATGGGACAACCAGTTAAACGTCCATCCGAGGGACGGCACTTGCATTGATGAAACGCCAGGCTGGCAGTTTATAGCCGGGTCAGGATTTGAACCGAGGCTAGACAGCCGAGAGGCAAATTTCCTTTCCTTTACTTCCTTCTCATCCAACATTCTTTAATCTCCCTGCTTCGTTGTGATCCCTTCCACCCCCAGTTCTCTCATTTACCTTCACCTACTCCCCCCTCCCCCCCAACCCCATCCTTGCCATGTGTGCAATCAACAGCTGCCCCTCCACACCCATTTACCTATTGTACATTGCTCTGTGTTGAACTTGTCAAGGTCGGACTAATGGTGTTGCATATGAAGGTCTTTGCTGGGACGCGTGCATTTCTCCACAGTGGGTCATCCTATCTCGGTTCCACAAGTGGGAAACCCTTCTGTGGAGCAGATTGAGAGTCTGCACTCGCGCTACTTGATGGAACTCAAAGCCTTGTTTGAGGAAAACAAGGAACGTTACGGATTGTCGGCCGATGAGCATTTAAATTTAACTTGAAATACCTTGGTACATCTGTCCTTTCCAACTTCATGTTAAAAAAAATGATCAATAATCCTTCACTGTATTCTGTATGTGATTTCTGAGATTTCCCTGCACTTTACAATCGGTTGATTTGACAATGGTAATTCCTTACTGTGAACTTTAATTGCATGATTCTATTTTTTATTATTATTATTATTATTATTATTATTATTATTATTATTTTTACCTCCTTTGTGTGATTTGAAACGGCTGCTGGAGTCTTTTTGCATCATCGGTGCTTTGATAATCACCTGTTGTCATTTTTTTTTCCCCAACAATCAGAATTCTGTTGCTTGTGATCCGATTCACCTCGACATGACCCCATCAGGTTCTGTTTTAATTTCCTGGATAAGCACAATGTTTGCAATATATAGATTTATTTGTTTTCATTAATTTCCATTGAGGAGTGGGCTATGTGGGTACCCCTTATTTTTGTTTTATTCGGTTAAAATTCCTCATTTAAAATGCTTTTATAATTGTTTTCATTGGAGTAGTATTTTTAAAAAAAAACATTTATTTTTCATTTGTGATTGACTTGTTTCCGTAACAATGGTAATGTTTCAAGCAACAATTTTTGCATTTGTAATTTGTGAAGTCATTGTTTGACTTCGGACACTTTTGTGGAAGTTTGCAGTCTCTCTCGTATGCCCTCTGCTGTTGTAAGATTTACTCCATCTCGGTGTTTTTTTTTTTTTTTGGGCTCAGAATTGCTCGGTACATGATCGCTCTCTTGTGGTCATAAAGTGGCCTAATCGTTTTGAAATGGTTGCTCTTCAATCATTCCCCTCCCCCCAATTTAATTTGAATCTGCAACATTAGTTTATTGTCACAGATGTGATTGTACTGATTTATCCTAAACCTTTTTTTTGTGCATTTTACACTTTATTTTGATCGGGCCCTGCCGGAAGACCTTTGTTATTAGTTTTTTTAAAGTTTTTTTTTGGGGGGGGGGGAATGGGGTGTACCATGGGAATCTACATGACATCATGGCATCTGATTAATGTTTGCTTGAAATGAAAATGTTAAATAAATAATAGGCCTGTTTGAAAAGGTGAAATTTTGTTGCATTGCACTTCCTCCCCCCCCCTTTTTTGCCCCCTCTCTCCTCATTTTGACTTGAGTAATACTCTCTTCGCTTAAAGTTTTTATATTACATTTTATATGATGTTGCAAAACTTATTTTGCCTTCCGTGGATGACACTGACTTCCTTCCACACTCAGGAGGTCACTGGAGCCATCCGTTATCCCAGCACATACAACACGTCCACAGTGTGAAATGGTGGGAGGGAGAGGGGTAGTTGGTTGTTATATAAATAATCTGTTTTATTCTCATTGTCTCACTCCTGGGTTCACATTTATTACTTTAAACTTTCGTTAAATTGCCTGAAAGTGCCCACCATTTCTGGCAGTGTTGAGATTTCAAATTTGAACCCTTTTCAACACCCTGAGGGCTATCAAAGGGATTAAGAATGCTTCCTTCACCCCAAACTTGTTCTGATGGCAATTAAAAAAACAAATTCCCATTGTTGGGTGAAATTTTTGTACATGGAGTCCAGGCTTCTTGAAAGGAAATGAGAAGAAACAAATGGAATTAGGGTGCAAGACCAGAAAAAGGTGGTTGGTACAAGACAGAGGGACCAGTGACTTGTCTGCAATGTGGGTGTAAAGCGCGCAGAGATTCTGCTTCAGTGGAGATTCTTATTTTGAAGGCCTTGGTTTCTTCATGCTGTTAAAAAACAGAAGGATTTCATATCGACTGTGATGATAAATTCCATGACCTTGCTGATGATTAGAAGTAAGATTATATATGTCTGCAGTTAAGGGGATCAGATTTTGTTCCTTTTTTCAAAAAAATATTTCTTTGCTGATGAAGTCGTTGAGGCATCTTTTCTGGTTATCCGTACGTACGTACGTCCATGCTGGTTTTCTCTGCAGCCGCTTATCCGATTGACAGGAAATTTTCACCATAGGTTTGAATACTCGTGAAGAATGTTTAAATGATTATGATGTCATAGGTCACATGGTGTGGTAGACATGTTGGGGGGGGGGGGGGGAAGGGAAAAACTTTAGACCTCTGTGTCTCAAAGCACCTCCATGGAAAAAAAATTTAGTTTGCACATGGGAAACGAGTTTTTTTTTGTGGTTTTTTAAAATGATGTCATAATTGCTTTATGTCAAACGCTTTATGGAGCAGTATGAAAATTTTTTAGTCATCCATTGTTGGAGAGAGGTGGGGGGGGGGGGGGGAATTGATGACATTCTCAGTCACCTGGTTTGGCAGCCGTATTGCTTTTACATTAAATCTTTCAAAGTCTTCTCCCAAACGGCTCACAGATCGAAGCAAAAGTTTACGGGTGTGAGCGCTTATCCATAAGGAACAAAAAGTTGTCCACATATGATGTCATCGGTCACATGGTTTGGCAGCTATGATGTTTTTTTTAAAGAATAAATTAAAAAAACCTTCTCTAGAATGGCTTTACAGATGGAGGGGAAATTTCACCCTATGTTCCCAAGTCTTGGAGATGCCAGGGTGTTCAATGAATAATTAATAGGTCCATGGTCTGCTGCCATATTTGATTGAACAAAAATTTTTTAAAACCTCCTTGAACGTTTCATCAATTCATGCAAACCGTCACACAGTTATCTAGTATTTACATGGGAGTATATGTTTTTAAACATCAACCTGATCGGCTGCATGGTCTGGCAGTTAGAATTTAATATTTTGAATTTGGGTTCAGGGATTTAAATCAAACTTGGTAGAATTATTTATTAATGGGGGTGGAAGCATATCGGGCGAAGTTGTGATGTTGAAGAGTGCCCTTTGAGTTTTTTTTTTTTTTACGTAGTGCAGAGAGAAGATGTGCAAGAGCGTCAGAGCAGGTTTTTTGGACACGTGAGCTGATGCCATCTGGTCCAGGAGCAGAATAAGTTGAGGGTTGCCAGAAACTACTCTACTTTCTCGGCTGCAAAAGACAGTCCAGGAGCAGATGGATACTGAGAGTGAGGGGCTGGGGACAAGATATGGAAGCAAACACGGAATTGAAGCATTCAGTCTTCTCACAAGCGGAGTCTGCTGTGGTGCCATTTGAAGAGAGGGAAGGGGAGCATACACCACAGACAGACTAAAGGCACTACCAGGTTTAGGTGGGAGACGTTTGAAAGATTTTGTTTTCTCGCTCTCCTGAGAGTGGATATACACCTGTTGCGGACCTTTTGGAATGTAGTGAGATTGCCTTTGGTCAGATTAGTCTTCCAGGAAGAGAAGGCAAGTTCTTTCAGAGCAATTGCCTCACCACAGGAATAAGTACACCATGGGTGAAAAGAATAGGATAATTTAAGACAAGATGGGATGAATCCTAGCATGAGAGAGAGCAGTTTTCTATGGAGGAATTCCCAGGCTGAGTTAACATCTGGGGCAGTTTATATGGGACACCAGTCCTGAAGAGAGATGGATGCTTACAGTCCATGTCAATCTGCATGAGTGAAAAGCTAGACTCGCCGGCATTAATTGCAGCTCTCTGCAAATGGCCAGAGAGATGACTTTCACAAGCACATGATCAGATGAACCATTTGGAGCAGAGGAAGAACAGGAGCCACAAACGTTGAAGTTTGTCATCACCAAGTCTAAAAGAGAGGATTTGCCATTGATCATTGTTGTGCAAGCTCCAGTAAGAGCTTTAAATCAATGTAAAAGGGAAAACAAAATAAACCAAACATTCCAATTCCAGTAGAACGAAGAACTAGTCTTGTTGCTGAAGGCAAATGTATCTCTGTGTTGTCAGACAGGGATACGATGGATGAAATTGACAGGACGTTGATCGAGCTCTGCTAACCACCGTGGGAAGTGAGATGCTGATGTTTCAGGGTTCCCCGGTGAAAGGGGTCCAAAACATCAGCTTTTTACTTCGCACAGTGGTTTGCATACCTCGATCAGTCTTGTTGATTTCATCCATTGGAAGTTGAAAATCCATCACCACAGTTGACATTTCATCCATTGTAAGTTGAAAATCCATCACCACAGTTGAAAAAAGTTCAGGTGGAATAAGTTGAAAATACACAAAAAAAATTTAGATCTTAGTTTTATTATAATAGTAATGTATATATGTCATGTATAACTTACGATCAACAATATGTACATAAAATTACATCAAGGAAAGGCTGCTTTGAAGAGATGGGCACGAGAGATCACTTGTGAGGTCAGGGCGGTTGTAAAAATATTGAACCACATTTCTTGCAGGTTGGTCATGTTGTGAGATACATACCGCACGGTCAAACAACTGCCACTAAACTTTCATTCCTCAGTCCGTGGGGCTTCCACATGTGCCTGCCCACATCTCTGTCCGCTGCCCAACTCGTACGATCTTCACGCATTTCGGGCAACGCTGCGGACAACCAGTTGGACACGCGACGAACGTCGCTTCCGTTGCTGTCACGATCCAGCGATGGCATCTCCTCAAAGCGTGCCCTCGACGGGACGCAACCTCCCGGCCCGGAATCGCTCCAATCCGAGCACCGCTCGCTCGTGCTCAGGCCCGTGCTGTCCCCACTTAGGCCGGATGGTTCGTCGGCCTCCAAAAGCGTTGGCTCCCAGTTATCGAGATCCGCGGGATCCGTTTTGGGCCCGGTCCATTGTCGGCCGACCACCTCGTGGATGGGGTCATCAATCGGAGGAGGTTTTTTGGCTTTCAGGTAGGCCAATGTGGCCACAGCCAAAACCAAGCCGTAGACCGCAAGCACCGGCACAGCGTATGATAAGTTGCTGCCTTTCTCCTCAACCACCTGTTCCACCTGTTTAATTGCAAAAAAAAATAATGGAGAAAATAATGAGCTTTCACCTGACTTACATCACAATGAAAAATTGAGCTTCTGAAGATGTCACAACCACTGAAAGGACTAAAGGTTGCACAATCTTTTAAAAATTCAACTAATCCTGAAGTTTGGAATCACAAAAATTCAACTAATCCTGAAGTTTGGAATCACAAAAATTCAACTAATCCTGAAGTTTGGAATCGCAAAAATTCAACTAATCCTGAAGTTTGGAATCGCAAAATTCAACTAATCCTGAAGTTTGGAATCACAAAAATTCAACTAATCCTGAAGTTTGGAACGCAAAAAATTCAACTAATCCTGAAGTTTGGAATCGCAAAAATTCAACCTAATCCTGAAGTTTGGAAATGCAAAAATTCAACTAATCCTGAAGTTTGGAATCGCAAAAAATTCAACTAATCCTGAAGTTTGGAATCGCAAAATTCAATATCTGAATTTGAATCACAAAAATTCAACTATCTGAAGTTGGAACGCAAAAATTCAACTAATCCTGAAGTTTGGAATCGCAAAAATTCAACTAATCCTGAAGTTTGGAATCGCAAAAATTCAACTAATCCTGAAGTTTGGAATCGCAAAAATTCAAACTAATCCTGAAGTTTGGAATCGCAAAAATTCAACTAATCCTGAAGTTTGGAATCGCAAAATTCAAAACTAATCCTGAAGTTTGGAATCGCAAAAATTCAACTAATCCTGAAGTTTGAATCGCAAAATTCAACTAATCCTGAAGTTTGGAATCGCAAAAATTCAACTAATCCTGAAGTTTGGAATCGCAAAAATTCAACTAATCCTGAAGTTTGGAATCGCAAAAATTCAACTATCCTGAAGTTTGGAATCGCAAAAATTCAACTAATCCTGAAGTTTGGAATCGCAAAAATTCAACATATCCTGAAGTTTGGAATCGCAAAAATTCAACAATCCTGAAGTTTGGAATCGCAAAAATTCAACTATCCTGAAGTTTGGAATCGCAAAAATTCAACTAATCCTGAAGTTTGGAATCGCAAAAATTCAACTAATCCTGAAGTTTGGAATCAAAAAATTCAACTAATCCTGAAGTTTGGAATCGCAAAAATTCAACTAATCCTGAAGTTTGGAATCGCAAAAATTCAACTAATCCTGAAGTTTGGAATCGCAAAAATTCAACTGATCCTGAAGTTTGGAATCGCAAAAATTCAACTAATCCTGAAGTTTGGAATCGCAAAAATTCAACTGATCCTGAAGTTTGGAATCGCAAAAATTCAACTAATCCTGAAGTTTGGAATGCAAAAATTCAACTAATCCTGAAGTTTGAGCAATTTTAACCATGTCCTGATGGAATCGAACCCCAGCGCCATATTGTTGAGCTGTTCCACATTCCTACATTCGGGATTCTAGAAAAACGTTCAATTCCAGACCACGGGGCACGACCTGCGTACTTGGCTCACCGCAGTTTGAGTCGAATTGCTGTCGAACATGGTGAGTTCTTCTTACGATCCACAAATCGCTGATGGTTCAGCAAATGCCTGCAATGAAAGACACATGTTTTGCCTTTGAAGCCATCTATTTATTACGTACGGACGAAAGGGCCGCCGTGGTGGAGGGTGTGCAGGGGTTATTGGGCTAGTGAGGACGTGGTTCAACATTCCCGACAATCATGCGTACGTAATAAATAATCCTTCTTATGAACATTCGATCAGTCATCGCAATTCGATTAAACACCAATTCATAATCATCATTCATAATTAATCAATGTTGTTTACTCTTCACCGTGACGTGATCTAAACCTGATGAGATCGCGGCCGTGATTGGCAGAAACATGTTGCCATGGAAACCATCTCGGTAACTTGGGCTTGTGCACGCGATGTTTCAAAAACCGTTCGATTATAATTTATCTTTCATGTTACACAGATCTATTCCTCGTACCACCAAGAATGTAGGGGGACACGGAGGATGAGGTCCTTGTTAAAAAAAATTATTAAATGTACATTTTGCTGCTTTCATATAAATAAACAAGGACAAATGTGTCCAAGAGCCGCGTCATTCCAAAGAAGAAGAAGAAGTAGAAGTAGAAGTAGAAGTAGAAGTAGAAGTAGAAGTAGAAGTAGAAGTAGAAGTAGAAGAAGAAGAACAACGCGGAGCTGTCTTCGAGCCAGCGTTCGCTACGCGAGACGCGGCTAAAAACCACAATGAAGGAATAATAACGAAGAACTCGATTTGAAGGAATGAACGAGCCTCACGTCCGTTATAAACAGGAGCACGTGTGGTTTCACCCGGCAATGGAAGGATGATTGTTCAACACTCACTCGATTCGGAGAATCTGTCCAAGCTGCGATGTTAAAGGCAAAGCCTCCTGGACCCATCTGGCGATCAGACGCTTCCCACGATCACTAAAACCGCCTCCTCGGGAAAACTTGAGCTTTATGGCAAAACTTATGCAAATACCTCACAGAACATTTACGTAATTTACGCACAACCTTCGGCTTGGCTGTGGAATGCGCAAGGGTGTCCATCAAGGGCACGGGGTGCGTGTGGGGGTTGGGGTGTTGGCACGTGATGCACGGTGTTGTTTATTTCCCTTTTATTTTCTCCCAGAAGGAAAGTTCGTGGAGAGGGGAGAGGGGTGTTTGGGGCGGGGGTGAGGGGGCGGGGGTGAGGGGGGGGGGGGGTTGGGGGTCGGAGGAGAAGCTTTGCGGTTTAACTGTGTAGTTTAGTTATACTACACGTGACACATCGATGTGATGACGTATCAACTCATTAAGTTGCAAAAAGACGATTCAAAGATCCATTGTTCGGGAGCAGCTTTCTACGTGAGTATGTAAAGGTCGTTGTGTGTGTGTGTGTGTGTGTCTTCTCCATAACTCCAAAACCATGAAACCAAACAGCCTGAAACTTTGCATGCACACTAAGAAAACTCCAAGGAAGTGCAAGAGTGAAAATTGTGTGTTTTGGTTAATTAAAACACCCATTTTGAAGATGATTAACGGCTTCATTTAATTATGTCCTTCATCAGGCACATCCTCAGTCACCGCTCGATATGGGGTCTTAAGGCGTATCCTTGGTAACCTCGCTGGGGTCTGAAGCCGCCATGTTTTTTTGGCCTTGCTCAACCATGCCTTGACTTGGAACAGGCCGCAACGATTTCTTAAAGGTAAAGTTTTTTTTTCTTCACCTTTCTCACTCATATTGTCGAATGCCTGTTCATCATAGCTACGAATCGCTGGGTAATGCAAATGCTCACATAAATGCGCGGAGACGTCGGCGTTCGTTGCTTTATTTCATTTCCCTACATGATCACCACGAGTATCTCTTAAACGAAGGGGAATTACAAAATTCAAACTCCAGAATTGAACTTACAAGCAGTTCTGACTCCAAGAAAAGTCATGAGTACATGTGGAAAAATTACCGGCCCAGACCGGGAATCAAACACAGGTCCTCCAGCAAACCGTAACAGTGCTCTGCCATCTGAGCTATCTGGGCTGCAAAAGACGTACAGTAGGTCATGTGATCATAAAAGGACAAAGAGCAGACAGACTTGCACCGAACTATCAATTTTGTACATGTGACTTAATTTAACAAAACAAGGTGCTCATCGGATTCATTTTGTGGAAGGAGAGAGAGAGAGAGAGAGAGAGAGAGAGAGAGAGAG
>CM068966.1:47658378-47683060 GCA_035128595.1 Eptatretus atami
GACTTGTTCTCTACTCTGGTCATGAATAATTATTAATCAAAGGGTCACATCCACCTGTTAAGCGGTGAAAATCAAAAAATAATTTCCTTTGTCTTATTGACATAAACAAACTAAATAATGATGCCACTCACACAAGGGGGTGTTCATTTACCAAGCCTCCAGCTAGCGCTTACCAAGCCAGCCATTCCTTATCAATGGTTTTGAAAGGAGTACTTGCTTGAGTGCTTAAGCCACTTGGCAAGCGCTCTACAATAAACTTGGTAACTGAACACACACCAGTCTTCAAACCTCTGAACTTAGTTCACGTATTCATGCTTATCGTTTAGTAGAAATCCACTAATTACTGTATCATCTGCACATTTGATAACACTACAATTAGGACTTGAACTGACACGTCATTTGTGTCCAAAGAAAACAAAATAGGGGAAACAACACAACCTTGTGGTGCACCAGGACTCAAAAACCTCACACGTGACACCATATTATTACACTCCACCCGTTGTGGTCTATCTGCAAGAAAACTGAATTAATCTTGAAAGCCGATGTGTGACTGCGACAAATTAAATTTGTGTGACTTTCAGTTTCAGTTTAGTTTTTTATTAATATTGTATGTGTGGTGCAATGGTATCGAAAGCACTGGAGAAGTCAATAAATACTGATTTGGGAGTATCGAGTCGCCTCCAACTCATAAAACACTCCATAACCTCGTTAACTGTGTAATGGATGCCTAAACAGGGTGGATGTGTGGTGTGGCAGACCATGGTGGCCAGGACCCTTTCAGCAGGTGCTTTGTGACGTACATCTTCATGGCTCCATCACAGCGAATAGGTGATGTTCGTTTTTTATATATACATATATATAAATATAACTATAAACACAAACACAAACACAAACACAAACACAAACACAAACACAAACACAAACACAAACGAAAAGCAAGATCATTCGATCTGTGAAGCCGTGAAGTCATCCCTCAGTCACTCAGTCCGTGAAACCGTGTGACTATATGTCTATTAATTACGTACTGTTTGAACGACAGTTGCATCCTGACTTCACACACATACGTCTATTAATTACGTACTATTGGAATGTACGTTTCGACGCTTTAGACCAGTGAGACCCTTCGACCGTTGAAGACCCTTTCAGACCCCCAAGACCCTAGAGACCCAGATGACCCAAAAGTCCGAGGACTCAAAAGACCCCGATAGCCCAGATGACACAAAAGTTCCCGAGGACCCAAAATACCCCAAAGACCAAAAAGACCCAGATGATCAAAAAGACCCCGAAGACCCTCCAGATCCCTTCGACCTTAACACCATTTCGACCCCTTACACCCCTCAGACAGATTAGACAGCCTAGACCCTTGACCATTTAGACCACTTGGACCTTTTAATATTACAAATAAATTTCAAATAAATATAATATTACCAATATTACAAATACATTTGTAGAAAAGAAACGTTTGTATTATGATTGGTGGAAATCATGACAACACAGCAAATCTGTAACGACGTGTGGAGAGGCGAGCGCAGCGAGCTGATCCACACAAGTGGTTTAATAAGAGGATGGAATATGGTCTTTCAATTCAACCAATGTCTGTCCTCGTTTATAGCTGGGTCAGGATTCGAACCCATTCTAGACAACTCAGAGGTAAGGCGAGTGTGAGTACCTCCAGGAGTCTATGCCATCCTGTGAGCCCATTGTATTTCATGTTAACTAGCAGGGGTACCCGTGATGCCCGGTCTATTTTTTTGTGGGAAGCCTGAAACACTTCCATAGACCCACTAAGGAATGGGGTCGGGGGTCATTTAATATTTACATTGCTACAAATCCTTAAAGGCACAACAGAGCGATTAAAACAAAAAAAATTCCAACTTTGCCATCACGACATTGTTTAGTAGTTGTTTTTGTTGTTGAATCTCCGTTGCCTCGAGGTTTTGAAATACACCTTGGCACGTCGAGCAAGCGGTAATTCCTTCAACGAGCTCGCGCATCAAATCGTGACGCACTTACTGACGTCACAGGGGGCTCGGGGATGCATGATGAAGGGAGAGCGGCTCGACTGCCTTTCAGGAGAGGAAGTGATAAGTTTAGAAACAGCAGGTGCAACTTGCAAGCTAATAGTTCACAAGTTTCCCGCTCCCACCAATCCGACAAACTTCCTCTTCCACTTCCCTTCCTTCTGTGCGTGGGAACCCTGGACCCTCTTCACGCCTCCCCTCGACCCTCGTCGAGCTTACCCTTGTTCGGGGTAAACTCTTCTTTACCATGAATGAGTGAGTGTGTATATTATTTATTTATCAGTGTTTTTTTTTTCTGATTATGCCACGTGATATATTCAGGTGTGAACGTTTGTTCAAGTGAAATGTAGAGGGGATGGAGCAGCACCAACCCCAAACAGCCCGAACCCAAACAATCCTAAAGCCCACTACGTCATTCCTCTTCTGCTCCTCCATGGTCTCAGCAAAACCCAAAAGAGCAGCGAAGTAAGATTTCAATAAATAAATAATTATTATCAAACGCATTTGCCAATCAACACGAGAATGCGAGCTTTCCATCGGGAACGACTGTGGACGACGACCCAAAGGGCGTGCATGTGTAATGGTCACACGTTTGCATCAGTTGATGGTCCAGAGGAACACACAAACACAGGAATATACCTTCGTTGAGAATTACTTCATCTCTATATTTCCTTGGATTTGGCTTGGACATTATTTGGAATCGAATCATAATTGAAGTGCCATTTCTATTATTGGACGTGTTGGAGGTGCTGTCCTTTGGAAGGAATTTTTTTTAAAGCCGGCTGTCCTGTGTGCAACTTTGTGGATGCAAAGAATACAGCAGGGATTGGAGATGGACTGGAATATGCAGCCCTTCGGCGTGATCAAACTGGGGCTCTTTTGAAGCAGAAGGGCCTTCGGGTAGAGCACATACCTTCACCAGGTTCAACAGTTTAAGTTTTGTATTCCATTGACGGCCGGATCTGGATCTGGATCTGGATCTGATCTGGATCTGGATCCAGACCTTAATGAAAAATCGAAACTGCTCGTTCTTGTCACCTATCCAACCCATCCACCTAGTTTTGTCATAATTTGCCCATAAAATTTTGAATCTTTTTATATATATATATATATATATATATATATATATATATATATATATATATATATACTGTTAACTTATACACTGCCCAAATAACTGTGGTATTCGCTCAAGCAGGGCTTAAACCCATGTCATTATTCAAGGTCTTTGTCCGAGTTCATTATTGACTTTTAAAGATGTGTATATGGGGAAGAAGTTAATTGGTTTTGGCTCGTTTATTGTCACATATCCTATCCGCATATCTGAAGGGATTGTGAGTTGGACAGGCGACGTGATAGGTGGGGAAGCGTTTGAAGGGTTGGAGTGAGTGGGATGGGATTGATGCCTTAGGGTCACAAGTAGGAGGGTGAGGCTCTGTGGGTGGGTGGTGGTTTAGGAGTTGTGGTAGTGGGGGAGGGGGGGGGTCGAAGGCTTGGAATGGGGAGGGATTGACACCTTAGGGTTGAGAGGGGGAGGGTGAGGACATGGGGTGAGAAGACGGAGCTGAGGACTTGGGGGATGCGAGGGGAGAGAGTTGAGGACTTGAAGTACCATTTTACATTACGTGGAATTTCCACAGGTCCCTGCTAGTATTTAAAAAAAATACATGATCTAGGCTCGTGGAAGAGCTATGACAGAACAAGTCAGGACACACCATAACAAAGGGCATTTCAGTAGTTCATTTTTTTTTTTCAACAGATATCGTACCCATAACATTTGAAGTGAGGGAATGGATGGAAGGGGAGCAGACATCAGAAACAGACGTGACAAGGCACCACCAGGTTTAGAGGAGGGAGACAAGTTTGAAAGTTCATTCTTCACTTTGGACAGATGTTGTTTTCTGGCTCTCCTGGGGGGGAGACACTTGCTGTAGGCTTTGTGGAATGATCTGAGGTTGCCTTCCGTTGGATTTCCCTTCCAGGAGGATAATGCAAATTTTTTTTAAAGCATAATTGCCTCACCACAGGATTCAGAGAACCAAGAGCGGGAGGATGGGTAAGATAACTGAAGACGAGGAAACAGCAGATGCGGAGAGAAAGGGGGAAAACACCAACAGCAAGGCAGAGGCAGAAAGTAGACAGAAACGGACAAACAAAGGATTCAGATAACAATGAGGAGTAAGAGAGAATGCTAGGCTTCTCAGTTGAGACTAGCTCTACAACTTGATAAAATTTCATGATTTCATGACAGTATGGATACATAAGCAAAATTATTTTTTGGGAGGGATGGGGTGGGCGTGGTTTAACGGGTGTAGGAAAGGTCATGATCTTTGACTGGGGGTGGAGGGCGGGGTCATGATCTATTAGGACATGACTTGAGATGGTGGTGAACAGTTGTCTTGAAGACCTGGAGGAAGAATGAGATTGAATAGAGTATGGTAGGTGGTTGTACAGGAGGGGAAAAAGAGGAATAAATGAGTGGAGGTGAGCAGTGGTTCTGTATTAAGGCAGTTTCATGAGTAAGGGGTTGCTGGTGAACTGCGTGCATCCTGCAGATACCTGGGGGGGACAAAGCATGGAGTTGGCAGAGGGTGCAAGACCAGAAATGAGGTGGAAGAAGACAGAGAGACCACCGACCTGTTGGCGATGGCAAAGTGATAACCCTATAGACTCAGCTTCATCACGAGAGATTCCAATGACATTGAAAGCCTTTGTTTCCATGGCATCAAACTGAGTAAGATGTGAGGCAGGGGAGTCAGCCCAGAGGGGAGAGCAGTATGATGTTGAGCTGTGGATGAAAGCCTTGCAGGTGGACAGGAGCTCAGGTGTGCCAAATAAGTACTTTGCATGATGGAGAATGCCCATTCGGCATCTGGCTTTGGAGACCAATTTTGAAATGTGGCTTGCCCAAGAGAGATCATGGCTGAACGTGAGACGCAAGAGTTTGAGTAACTGAACCTCTTCGAGAGGCTTGTTAAGAAAGTAGATGGAAGGATTTGCAGAATAGTCCTTTCGGAGAGGGAGAGTGAGAGAGTGTGAGGGATTTATCAGGATTGAAAAACATATTCTAAGCATTTGACCAGTTTATGATTTTGTGAAGGTCTGAAGAGAGGGAAGAGGCTGCAGCCTGCCTATCAGAAGTATGAGAGATGTCACAACAGAGAGTGGAGTCATCAACAAAGAGGTAAATACGATTTTCCAGTCAGTGAGATCATTGATGAAGATCAGGAATAGGACTTGGCCCAGAACACTTCCTTGGGGTATTCCAGCCTTAACAGGGAGAGGAGATTAAAGGGTTCTGTTGAGATCCACACGTTGTCTACGAGAGTGGAGGAAGTCGGTAATCCAAGAGTGGAGTTAGTCTTGGATTCCATAGGCAGACAGTTTGGAGAGGAAGGTAGGATGCCAGACTATCATAAGCACGAGATATGTCCAGAGAGACGGCCCTGAACTCATGTCTGATATTGAGGGCCTCCACCATTGTTGGGAGAGTAGAAGCAGCATGTCCAAGGTAGAGTGACCTGGTCTGAATCCGAATTGATTATCTGAGATGACTCTGTTGGAGAAAAGGAATGATTTTATGTCAACTGTGATGATGGATTCCATGACCTTGCTGATGATGGGAAGTAAGCTAATTGGTCTGTAGTTAAGGGGATCCGTTTTTGCACCTTTTTTATATAATGCTGCTATGTTGGCCGATTTCTAAGCAGATGGAAGATAATGTATGATAAATGACAAGGGTGAAAAGGGCAGCGAGCAGAAGCGTAAAAGCAGCAGAGCAGGTTTTTGGACACATGAGCTGATGCCGTCCGGTCCAGTTGCAGAGTTGGAGTCGAGCGTTGCCAAACTCTTTTCCACTTTTTTAGGTGCAAGATACACAGAATCCAGGAACAGTTGGGTACAACTGGGAAGGGTGGGTCCAGAGAGAGAGAGGGGTTAGGGACACAAGATTTTGAAGCATTTGGCTTTCTCACGAGCGGAGTCGGCTGTGGTGCCATTTGAAGTGAGGGAAGGGATTAGAGGGGAGCATGCACCAGAGACAGACTGAACAAGGTGCCACCAGGTTTTAGAGGAGGGAGACAAGTTTGAAAGTTCATTCGTGACATTTTTTTTCAGATGTTTTCTGGCTCTCCTGAGAGTACACACACACTTGGTGTGGGGGCTTTGTGGAATGATCTGTGGTTGCCTTGCATTGGATTTCCCTTCCAGGAGGAGAATGCAAATAGATTCAAAGCAACTGCCTCACCACATGATTCAGAGTACCAAGAACGGGAGGATGGGTAAGATAACTGAAGATGAGATGGGGTGAATCTGTGCATAATAGAGAGCAGGTTTCTATGGAAGAATTCCCAGGTTGAGTCAATATTAGCGGCGATGGATATAGGAGACCAGTCATGAAGAGAGATTGCTGCTTGCAGTCCCTGCTAGTCTTCCTAAGTGAACTGTCAGACTCATCGGCACAGAGGCTGTTCTCTGAGAATGGCCAGAGAGATGTTGACCTTCAAAAGCACATGATCGTGCCTGTGAAGGTCAATGCATACCTCCGCCATTCTGAACAGTTTATAGTCGGGTCGGGAATCGAACCTAGGTTTGACACATATTACATTTCGTGTACATGTACACACAACACGTTTCCCTGACTGTGACCTCCACTTGCTAGAAGCCAATCTCCCTCGAACGAAGCACCTTTCCTGTTTACAATCCCCAGCTGGAAGCACAGAAATGCTATTCCCAATGAGGCTGCTCTCTCAGGGTTTGGCAAGTTGTGAAAAAGAAAAGAAAATAATACCGCTGAACAGACGTTGGTTGAACTATCCAACAAAAACAGTTTCAAGTAAACCTGATCCTCTTGTTTGCATGGAAACGCGTGGTATTCCACGTGACCGAGCCGGTGTGCCACGTGACTACTCACATCATTTGAGCGTCTTACCGAGTGGAGAACTGTTGAACAAATCGTGGCAACTAGAACGGCACTCGGTGGAGTGAGTGCATAGGTTACTCCCGCCATTTTGAACAGGTTACATTTTGTATCCTACTGATAGACCGGATCTGGATCTGGGCCTTAACCAACACCTAATTGGCTTGTTCTTGTCACCTAACCAACTCATCCACCTAGTTTTGTCCGAATCCGTCCATTACATTTTGAGATATCATGTTATATGTCGTTTTTTTGGCCCTATCCCTCAATGGTGAAGAATGATTTTAAAAAATCAATTTTTTTTGGGATGCAGATCCAGATCTTCACCAAAATGGAATCAATTCGTCTTTGTCTCACACCCAACCTCTCCACCAAATTACGTCCGAACACGTACATAACTTTATGAGATATCCTGCTCACAGACAAACAGATAGACACGGGTGAAAACATAACATCTGTCCAACGTCGGTGGCGGCGGTAATAAGTGGCTTGTCGATGCAATATGTGGATTGTTGGTGCAATTAAGGTGGCTTTTCGGTGCAATATGTGGCTTGTATCAGTGTAATAAGTGGCTTGTCAATGCAACATGTGGATTGTTGGTGCAATTAAGATGGCTTTCGGTGCAATAGGTGGATTGTGTCGGTGAAATAGGTGGATTATCGGTGAAATAGGTGGATTATCGGTGAAATAGGTGGCTTTTCGGTGAAATAGGTGGCTTGGCGGTGCAATAGGTGGCTTGTTGGTGCAATAGGTGGCTTTTCGGTGAAATCGGTGGCTTGTCGGTGCAATAGGTGGATTGTCAGTGCAATAGGTGGCTTTTCGGTGAAATAGGTGGCTTGTCAGTGCAATAGGTGGCTTTTCTGTGAAATAGGTGGCTTGTCGGTGCAATAGGTGGCTTTTCGGTACACTCTGTGGATTGTCGGTGCAATAGGTGGATTGTCAGTGCAATGGGTGGCTTTTTGGTGCAATAGTTGGATTGTCGGTGCAATATGTGGCTTGTCTCGCAATAAGTGTCTTGTTGGTGCAATATGTGGATTTTCGGTGCAATATGTTCCTTGTTGATGCAATAGGTGGATTGTCGGTGTAATGGTTGGTTTGTTGGTGCAATAAGTGTCTTGTTGGTGCAATATGTGGATTTTCAGTGCAATATGTTCCTTGTTGATGCAATAGGCGGATTGTCGGTGTAATGGTTGGTTTGTTGGTGCAATAGGTGGCTTGTTAGTGCAACAGGTGGCTTGAATACATTGTCAGCATTATGTGGCTCCAGCAGTTACAGGAGGTGGTGTTTGGAACTTCGAATCAACTAACTGGATGGGAGCAGTACAGGTGCATTTAGTGATGCTTGCAGCTCTGGTTATAAAATAATTTGTACGTTTTTATTATTACTATTATATATTAATAATAACTGTTAATATGGTGGCATAATGATTCTCCCCAACCTCAAAAGCACATGGGGTCCTCCTGGGACCAGGCCCGTGCAAAGCTGGTAATATGCCCAGGCCACATGGGAAATGTAGGCCCCAATTTCAAACTGCTTATTAAGTATTTTTGTAATCAATGCTAAATACATATGATTTACGTATGGGTATATACATGTACATGTAGTGTGCATGATGTACTTACAAGTAACAGAACAGAATAAAAGAACTAGAACGATTTATAAAAAGGTAATGGCAATCAATTTTATTCAAATGTATTATAAGACAATGAGTACAGTACTGTAATAAGAAGCAGTAAACAACAGTACATTCATGTTTATTCTGTATTCGGAATTTCAGATCAGAAGAGGTCATCACTTCTTCACATTCAGAAATGCTTTCCGTGCTTTTCTTTGGGCAAATTCATCAATTACACCAGAAAAATAAAACAAGAATCAATGTAAGTGTGTAATTTTTTGTTCCTTTACTTGTTTAACATTAGGCCCCCTTAAAATCATAGACCCATGCCAACTGGCCCACCTGCCCTCCCCCCCTCCCCTCTGTTCTGGCATGTCTGGGACCTCCTATCCTCTCCTCAACCGGATCCACCTCAGCGTATCAAAAGCGTTCTTGTTTTGATTAAGTATCTCCAATCAAATGTTTATCTATAGTGTGGGTTCGGAATCCCGTTCATAACTCTTCAACACTCCAACCACTTCCTTGTCTATAACCGCCTTGAGCCGTCAGCTCGGTTCAGCCATGCCCATATTGAGCCTCCAACACCAAATGAAGGATAAATTGATGAATGAGTGTGAAACACTCCGGCCATTAAAACGGTTGTAAATTGAGTTCCTCCAAAGATTGTATTTAAAATGGGAATCAATGGACACATTATAAACCGGTGATTACGGAATGTTATGGAAGTAAAATTATGTCCTATCATGAGTAAAAAGATTATGGCTCATGCCATGACGTTTGGGGTTGATCAGTGGGTTGATGCAAATAATAACTGCAATCACACACCACCTCACCACATGCTCACATCATCCTGTCCTCACCTCATCCTCACCTATAGACCACCATTTGAACTCCCCATGCAGTACCAAACTAGTCGATGCAAAATGCAACGATGTGAAGGTTCTGACGTCATTGGGAACATGCAACGACGTGAAGGTTCTGACGTCATTCTCGGAGCAAGGAAGAGAGTCAACTCAGAGTTTGTGATTCATGTTTCACATTGACACGTGGTTCCAATAAGAACACTCGCTGGAGTGAATTATACATTGATAATTACTCGTGGTTTGATAAAGTACGTAATATGCTGTTTGTGCTGAAATAATTACACGTACGAACACATTAATTATAATCAATGTAAGCATTCATCTATGCAATGTCCTTTGGAACCCGAAACTGCACCTGTTATTTTGGATTACATTCAAATGCTGTAGTTAAATAATTAATTCGACATAAACTCAGCGCCAATATTGTTTATTGAACTACAAAGTAGAGGAAACAAGAAAATAATTCTGAGAAAAAACTTTTTCTCAAACTTGTTTTAAAATACAAATTTTTCCTGCACGTTGCGAATTGTGTGCCACTCGGTGGCATGGAGAGCACCCCCCTCAAAAGTTTCCCTCTCCCAAAGGTCTGTCCATGACAGTGGACCCCACTAATCTCCAAAAGTTTCCTTTCCCAAAGGTTTGTTCATGACAGTGGACCCCACTAATCTCCAAAAGTTTCCCTCTCCCAAAGGTTGTCCATGACAGTGGACCCACTAATCTCCAAAAGTTTCTCTTTCCCAAAGGTTTGTCCATGACAGTGGACCCCACTAATCTCCAAAAGTTTCTCTTTCCCAAAGGTCTGTCCATGACAGTGGACCCCACTAATCTCCAAAAGTTTCTCTTCCCAAAGGTTTGTCCATGACAGTGGACCCCACTAATCTCCAAAAGTTCTCTTTCCCAAAGGTTTGTCCATGACAGTGGACCCCACTAATCTCCAAAGTTTCTCTTTCCCAAAGGTTGTCCATGACAGTGGACCCCACTAATCTCCAAAAGTTTCCCTCTCCCAAAGTTTGTCCATGACAGTGACCCCACTAATCTCCAAAAGTTTCTCTTTCCCAAAGGTTTGCCATGACAGTGGACCCACTAATCTCCAAAAGTTTCTCTTTCCCAAAGGTCTGTCCATGACAGTGGACCCCACTAATCTCCAAAAGTTTCTCTTTCCCAAAGGTTTGTCCATGACAGTGGACCCCACTAATCTCCAAAAGTTTCTCTTTTCCCAAAGGTTTGTCCATGACAGTGGACCCTACTAATCTCCAAAAGTTTCTCTTTCCCAAAGGTCCGCGGAGGGACGGCAGGAAGGAGCGTGCGTCAAGCCCCGAACTCATGCCCGGATCATGGAAAATAGTTGCTTCCTCCGGTAGCGCGTGTTCCCGTTGCTTGGAGCAATTCCTCCTCAAGACCTGATCACCACCTCTGTGACCATCGGTCATAAACAAACAGCTTCGTGCGCCAATTGGGGTCACGTTGATTCGTGCCTTATCCAGTTCTATACAGCGATCTCTTGTGTATATATATATATATATATATACGCATTGTACACCCTGCATGTCAACCTATATGGTCTACAGCACCACTCAAACTATATGGTCCATTGGAAAAGGAGCCATTTACTTATTACATATGCAAATACAGTGGAATTTTTTTTATCCCACTTGTCTGAAAGCAGGTTTACTGCCAAAGCTGCTCCTTGGCAAGAACTACACTCGGTGGTTTCACTCTGCCTTCCCAACGGTGGTCAGGACAGGAATTTGTAAATTGTATCAGTGATAACTCACCTACTCTTCATGAAAGACATTGTGAGATCTTTAACGTGTGTTCCGTACACCCAATCCGTCCACTCTCCTTCCCACTTATTTATCTTTCCTGCAATCCCTCCTTTTCTAACTTTGCTCTATTTATCCCCTCTCGTGCATACATAATAAATATACATCCACAACTCCCCTTGACTTTGGGAAGTGTCGTTGTACATTGATGAAACTTAGTGCAAACGTTGAGCAAAGTGTTACATTGTAAACAAGAATAAGAGCAATCAGAGATTGCAGACCCTCGCCAGGACTGCTTTTGTGTGGTGTATTTTGTGTGGCTTTTGTGTACTGGTGTGTTAGATTATAATTAATGAGTCAAAATTAGAACTGCCACTTTCTAATGGCTGGCAGTGGTGACCGGGTACCAAGACGTCCCGCTTTGATGCAACCCCGCTTTGATTGGACCCCTGACCCTGACCCATGATGTTTTTTAAATCATTATTCAATTTAATATAGAATAGGATTACAATAAATTCAATTCAAATCAAATGGAAGACCAAATAGGTACAGTCCTGCATTGGAGTCATCAGAAGAACCCAAACAAGCAAAAAGCAAAGATGAAGTCATCAGGAGGAATCTGGATAAGATTTACATTTCAGATGCTGCTACTTTACCCTCAAACCTATCCAGGCACAGCCAAGTTGAGCCTTATTAAAAAAAAAAGAACCCATATCAAAAAATTAAATAATTCTGGCTGCCAGACCATGTGTCCGATGAAGTTGAAATTTAAAACGTGCAGTCCCCCATCACTACTACAGGGTGGCCATAAAGTCTGGAAACAGATAATATTATGTCATTATGTTACAGTTTGAAGATGTCCTTGACAAAAGGTGATAATTTCCCGAACTGGATTGGACGACGTGGCCCTGTGGAGTGGGCTACACACTCACCAGATCTGAACCCCCTTGATTACTTCTCCTGGGGTATACTCAAGGTGCAGGATTATTCAGTGAAAATCAAACACAAATTATCTGAGGCAATGCATCACGGATGCATGTGCAGGGATTGATGGAAATGCTGCATCAAAGGCACGCGCGTTCATGTGCAATTTTGCAGCAGGCATTGAACTGTGTATTTCTCATGAGGGACAACACTTGAACATGTCATGTAAGTCATTGAAATATTATCTATCTATAATTCCAGCATGTGTGTGTGTGTGTGTGTGTGTGTGTGTGTGACCGCTGTTTCTCGACAACCACTGGTCCGATCTAATTGAAACTTGCCAGGTATATTGCTGGGGACCTGAGGATGTGCCTTTTCAAGGTTTGATATTAATCGGACAAGTGCTTCCCAAGTTATGGCCATTTATTTACCAACTAATGAAGAGACACATTTGCTGGCGTAGGCGTGGCCGATGGGGAAGAGATTCTCCAGCCGCGTTCCGCATTACGGGTTACAACGTACGGGACTTCCGGATAGTGTATTCTAATCATTTCTCGATTTCTTATGCGCGATTTATAGATAAACACAATGCCCCAATCCAGTCATCGTTTACGAGAGCGAAGGAAACGGCCTGTGTGGGTTGTTTGAAAGTGTGTTTTTTTTGTTTTTGTTTTTCATGTACGGCACGCACGTACGGCCACGGCACAGTACGGGCACGCGAGAGCGAAGGAACGGCCTGTGTGCTTGTTTCTGGCACAACGGTTGTGAGTAAAAAAATTTTTTTGCATGTACGGCCAGCGCACGGTACGGCCCACACACATACGGGCACGCACGTACGGGCATGCACTAGGAGTGTATTGTAATGTCAATAACCATTCTAAAAATGTATATTCGCCTATGTTTCCAGACTTTATGGCTACCCTATAGATCATAAATGTGAAGTTTTCATATCGGATTGATTCATTAAGAGGTTCAGAGAAAACGATTATTTTAATATTTTTCTTCAATCCAATATGGCTGCCAAACCATGTGACCTATCAATTATTCCTCAGGAAACTTGTACACCTAAGTTTTGTGTAACATTTGTGTGAAGTTTCCCCTCGATTCGTCCAGCCGTTCTGGAGAAGAATATTTTTTATAGGTTTTAGGGTAAATCCAATATGGCTGCCAAACCATGTGACCAATGACATCATATGTGCGAAACTTTTGTTCCTCATCGACAGGCGGTCATACGTGTAAAGGTTCGCCTCAATCTGTTCAGCCACTTCAGAGAAGAAGATTTTTGAAGGTTTATTTTTTTAAACGATATGCCTGCCAAATCACGTGACCAATAATGACGTCATTAAATTATTTTATGTGGACCATTTTATCCTCAGATGATGCGAAAAAATTTTCATACTGATCAGACGTGGCGATCTACCTATGCAATTATGATGTCGTAACGAAGGCACCTCTGATGACATAACAAATCGAACATTCCCCTTCAGGAGTACTTGCCATGTGCCAAGTTTCAATTTTTTCCTTGTTGTGGGTTCAGAGGTACAGAGGTCCAAAGTTTTTCCGTTTTTCCAATGTAGCTGCCACACCACGTGAACTATGACGTCATAATTATCATTTAAACATTCCACATGAGTAGTCACGCCATTGGTGAAATTTCGCCTCAATCCGACAGACAAGCTGTTGTAGAGAAAAACACGAAAGTTCTGTGTGGAGAAACAAACAGACAAACAAACAAAGTCAGACAAACAAACAAGAAGATGATGTCGTACAGAGCACTATACGTGAAAAATCCATAAAACAAATTTGACCTCAAAAATAATTGGCTAGTTGAATTCAGTGACCTGAAATATAAATCCTCTTCAAATATCAAGTCAATCGGATGAAATTTGAGGATTTTAGTAATACCACCTAAGTTGTTCACCTTTGGCCTATGTTGACCTTTTGACCTCAAAAACAATAGGCTTCTTCTTTATGACAAACTCTTCCACGTGGTGAAGTTTCGTGAAGATCGGTTTAAAATCATGACCTGAAGGCGACAAACAAACAGAAAAACAAAATTGACTAACCAATATACTTGAAAAATCTTCAATTTTGCAAGTAACAAACAAACAGACCCAAATGCAATACTCTCTCCTTCGGCGAGAGTAAGAAGAAAAAGAGCAATCAGAGATTGCAGATCCTCACCAGGACTTGTTTTGTGTGGTGTGTTTTGTGTGGTGTTTGTGTGTGGTGTGTTTTGTGTGTTGGTGTGTTCGGTAATGAATGAGATATAACTAGAACTGCCACTTTATAACTGCTGGCAGTGATGACCGGGTACCAAGACGTCCAGCTTTGATTGGACACGTGAACCTGACCCATGACGTTTATTATTACCCTCGCCGAAGGATTCGGAGAGGGTATTGCATTTGGTTCCGTTTGTTTGTTACTTGCAAAATCGAAGATTTTTAAACTATATTGGTCAGTCAATTTTATTATTCTGTCTGTCTGTTTGCCAATCGCCAACAGGTCACAATTCTAAACCGATCGTCATGAAATTTTATCAAGTTGTAGAGCTCGTCTCAACTGAGAAGCCTATTGATTTTGAGGTCAAAGGTCATCTTGAGGTCAAATTTCTGAAATCGTCATTTTTCATCCGATTGACTTGAAATTTGAACAAGATTTGCACATTGCGTCACTGAATTGGGAAACTATCTATTTTTGAGGTCAAAAGGTCAACTCAAGGTCAAACTTCGAAAATCATCTATTTCAATCTGAAAAATAATCAATTTTCATCCGATTGACCTGAACTTTGATCAAGATTGTGAATTTTAATCTTAATGAAATGTACAACTTGATGTATCCATGGCAACCTTTGGAGAGGGGGGTGGATTTTGCAAGTATTGTGCTCTGCACGATGTTTTTTTCTTGTTTGTTTGTCTCTTTGTTTGTCTGCACAGAACTTTCATGTTTTTCTCCTCAACCATTTGTCAGATTGAGACAAAATTTTCACCATTGGTGCGACTACTCATGTGGAATGTTTCAATGATAATTATGACGTCATAGGTCACGGAGTGTGGCAGCCATATTTGAAAAATGGAAAAACTTTGGACCTCTGTATCTCTGAAACCACATCAAGGAAAAATTTGAAACTTGGCACATATTTGAAAACTTTGAAACTGTCTCCTGAAAAAACTGAAAAAAGAGCAAGTACTCCTCATGGGGAATGAGGTTGTTTTTTATGACATCATAGGTGCCTTCGTAATGACGTCATAATTCAATATGTAGAATGCCACATCTGATCACTATGAAAAATTTTGAGGCTCATCTCAGGATAAAATGGTCCACAGAAAAAAAATTCATGCTGTCATCGGTCACATGATTCAGCAGCCATATTGTTTTTGTTTTTTTAACCTTTAAAAACCTCCTCTGAAGTGGCTGAACAGATCGAGGAGAAACTTTACACGTATGACGGCCTGTCCATGAGGAAAAAAAGGTTAACACATATGTCATTGGTCACATGGATTGGCAGCCATATTGGATTTACCCTAAAACTTATACAAATATTCTCCAGAACAGCTGGCCAAATCGAGGGGAAACTTCATAAAAGTGTTCCCCAAGCCATGGGTGTACAAGTATGTTAAGGAATAATTGATAGGTCAAGTGGTTTGGCAACCATATTGGATTGAAGAAAAATATTAAATAATGTTTTCTCTGGAACTGCTTCATCAATCGATGGGAAATACCTGTTTTTAAATTTGAACTTGATCAGCCACATGGTCTGACAGGCAGAATTATTTACTTTTTTGATATGGGTTCTTTTTTTATTTTTGTTATTGAATAAGGCCCAATTGGCTGTGCCTGGATGGGTTTGAGGGTAGAGGAATAGCAACTAAAATGTGAATCCTCTCCAGGTTCCTCCTGATAGGAGTGGCTGAACTTCATCTTTGCTTTTTGCTTGTTCAGGTTTCCTTCTGATGACTCCAATGCAGTACTGCACCTATTTGGTCTTCCATTTGATTTGAATTGAATTTATTTTAATCCCATTCTAAATTCAATTGAATAATAATGAAAAACGTCATGGGTCAGGGTTAGATGTCCGATCAAAGTGGGGTCGCATCAAAACGGGACGTCTTGTTACCAGGTCATCACTGCCAGCATTTATAAAGTGGTAGTTCTAATTAAGTCATAATGTAATTACGTAACAGCAGTGCACAAACACCACACAAAATACACCAAACAAACGACACAAAACAAGTTCTGGCGAGGGTCTGCAATCTCTGATTGCTCTTTTCGTTTTTATTGTGTTACACAATTGCAAGACCGATTGTGAGTTCCAATAATTTTCGGGGCAATTGGCCTAGGGCGTGGAATTGTATAAAAAATCAAAGAAAAGGCTACACTCACACACACACACCCCAACACACCCCAACACACACACACACACACACACACACACACACACACACACACACACACACACACACACTCCCCCGAAAGTTGATGGCAGGTTAACGGTGGTGTTCACATTACTTCATGTTCACGTCCGTTTATAACACGTACCGATAACCCACATTGAACGATATTCGATAACGATCCTGTTCAGCAAAACAAACGGTGTAGCAATTTCAAATTACCCCTCCTTTATCTTACCCCCCCCCCCCCCCCCGGTAACTTGAAATCACGTGAAATCGATTTCATCCTACCCCCCACGATTTCAGATTACCCCCCTCAAAACATTTATTTATGTATGTTTATTTACAAAAAATAGTAATTTAATTGATATTGAAAACTAATTTGGGAAAAACCATTGACCACATGACAGCCTTTATAGTGGGGCAGATAACAACAATTTTTGAGAGGAATCGTGCAAATGATGATACAAGCATCAAATTTGGCACATTTGTTCTCCAGGGGATTCTAATCAAATCTGCCCGATTGGCCATTTGAAAATCCAAATTTTGAAAAATTTGAAAAAAAAAAAAAGTCAAGATCACGAATCAATGTTGGATGCTGGCTGAGATTGGTGAATGTTTCAGAAACATCATCAAAGACGTTCCAAGTCTGCCATGCAGTTTTCTTCCCTTTACCGCGGAAGGCAGACACGACGTCACATCCAGTGAACGCATGGAAGTATGGATCCCTCTAGCTTTCTCAGCCCTATTGCAGAAACTACCTCATGGACTGGAATCCATCACACCTTGGCTCCTGGCCAAAGGCAATCCACATGTTTTCAAGACCTAGTTCCTGTAAGGACGGCAGTACAGATATTGCTATGAATAGTACGTCCGTGTCAATTAGCCTTAATGATAATGGACTTGCTACCATCCGTGTTGCATCCCTGGCGTGTACAAATATTCGAGTGTCAGCTTCTTCATGACAACATGAAGACACAGCATCCAGTGACTTCCTTGTTGCTAAATGGCATCTTCTCCTTTGTGACAATGACTGTGCTTGTCGTCTGTGCTTCACACATCTTTTCCGCAAGGAAGTGAATAGCTCAGTCTTGTTGCTGTCATCTCGAAGAAAGCTTCTCCAGTTACTGGGGTCTTACTGGTTCCTGTCACTCTTCTTCTGATTCCTTGCCCCCTTTTCGACCTTGCCTCGGACTTCAGACTTGACTTCTTGTACACATAAAACACTACGTCCACCCTCTGGTACCTGGCACCATAGGATTCCACCTTTGGATGATGTCTTCTTTAGCATAGTCATCAAATATCTTTGAAGTGGTGGAGGTAGGGCATGATAAGTGCTGAGCCATCAATGATGACTGCATCTTCCCTTGGTTCTCTGTCTGGGATGTTCACTTGCGCTTCAAGAATTTCAGCCAGCTGTGACTTCAAATTTTTTTGAGTTTTTTTTTTTTCAATTTTTTCAAAATTTGGATTTTCAAATGGCCAATCGGGCAGATTTGATCAGAAAGCCCTGCAGAACAGAAATGCCAAATTTGATGCTTGATCATAATTTGCACGATTTTTCTACTATCTACTACACTATTAAAGAGTTTGCAATGATTTTGATTTTTATGAATGTTTTATTTTAATATGGTATAATTGAAATCAGTATTTCTCATACAGTTATAGTTTTTGCCATATTTTATGATATCTTTCTTTTTAATTCACAATTTAGTTGTGGTGGTGGTGGTCATATGGCAGCTTAGCTGCTGGGGTAGCTATCATTTCTTGAAGCGCGACTGTGTCGCTGATGCAGTGCCCCTCTACCAGTACACACACTGGAACTGGTACTCATTTCGCCGGACCTCGGAAGGATGACAGGCTGAGTCAACCCCCTGGTGTATTAATTCAGCGGCCGACGGGGTTTTAAATCAGGACCCTAGGATCCAAAGCCACCACCCTAACCACTGAACCAACACCAGGCTTAATTTAGTTGTAATTCTGATCCCTAATGAATATTCACTCTTGTAATTATTATACTTTTTTTCCTTCTAAATTTCTCTTGTTAGGTTGAATCTTTGTATATATTGTGTTTGTATATAATATGTCATGCACTTTGAACAAGTGTATGAGTGGTTTCAATACAATTAATAAGCCTGGTGTTGGCTCAGTGGTTAGGGTGGTGGCTTGGGATTCTAGGGTCCTGAGCTCAAGACCCCGCTGGCCGCTGAGTTAGCATCAGGGGGGTTGACTCAGCCTGTCATCCTTCCGAGGTTGGTGAAATGAGTACCAGTTCCAGTGTGTGTACTGGTAGAGGGGCACTGCATCAGTGACATAGTCGTGCTTCAAGAAATGATAGCTACCCCGGCAGCTAAGCTGCCATACGACCACCACCACCAATACAACTAACATTTCTGTTACATTTTTTTAATGTTTCCAGACTTTGAGACGAGCTTTCAATCTTATATGTTTTACGTGTTCTATTCAATAAACGTATCATGAGTTGTGGGCATAAGAATTTATAATTTCAGCTAAATCAGGGAGGGGGGTAATGTCAAAGTGCGGGGGTAATTTGAAAGGGGGGGTTAGCTTGAAGTCTTTACACCGGATTGATTGATTACACAGGGATACCTTCTATAGCAAATCAATCCCTTTGGAGAGAATCGTGATGCACGTCCATCTATCAAGCGTCTGCATCTCGATTACGACCAACCTGGGGCGCACGAAAGCCTCGTCCATGTGGATGAAAGTAAAACGTACAATATCGAGCAAAAAAAATAACCCCAATGAACACTAGAAAGGGATAACAAGAGATCCCAAGTGTAATAATAACCAATTGAACACAATCGGGGCGCAGGTTTGATCCGATCCCCAACAATGGTGCCAACGAACTCTCGAGATGCCGGTGTGTGCGTTCACATCACACTCACATCTCGGTGTGTTATTTAGTCTACACTTGTTCCATTTCCACGTCACGCCGCACGATAGCAACTGTCGGGGAATCTAACCCACACTCTGCTGCCTTGGGCCACCTTCACACGGGCAGACTGTGGAATGTTCACTTTCCAATGAACCGTTTGATTAACGCTCCACGTACCCTTGACTTTTGCCTTTTTGGCGAAGCTCTTGGAACCGCTTTTGGCTGAGATTTCCAAAGCACCGGTTGCTCGTCTCGACTCGACTCCTCGACTCGACTCATGTGTTGCTTTGACTTCCAATTAACCGATTGTGTCCATGTAATTGTTTACCAATCACGAGAGATCATTCATTGATTTGCCCGTTCTTCACAGATTGAATGCCTCGTTCATTACGAGAACGACAGACGGTGGACGCACGTTATAAGTCTTTGATAAAATCCTACGGATTTATAGCTCTGACATGACGACCCCTTTGTGGACACGTACTGCATGAATGATATTATCAAGAAAAATCTCATCCAGTACCCGAAGGTGACCTCACAAGCTCCATGAATCCGAAGGACCCCGTGGAAGACCGGGTCTTGTATCGATTCCGGTGGATGACATCCTCTCTGGTTCTGCATTCTGTTTGGATGAAAACTTCCGACCTGGTGAAGTGTTGGCAGTGGAGGCTGTGTCTCAGCCCGAGGCGGTAGAGCCGGCTGTCCTGCGGACATCCACGCCACGCTCTTAAAAGGAGAAAGCCATTGCGTGACGTGTGCCGTGCCGCAATTCCCTGCCTTGAGATCAAATGAGACAACGGGCAAGAATGGGGTTAGTGCAAATAAGTAAATAAATTATTGGAATCTCCCGCACTGAAGTTGAGTCAATCACTTATCCATCGCAGACGGGTCGGTGGTCTCTGTGTCTTCTACCGTCTCATTTCTGGTCTTACACCCTTCGCTCTTTCTGTGCTTTGTCCCCACCAGGTTTCTTCTGCAGGGCACAAACGGTCCTTCTTCGTCATTCACAATGAAAACGTATTTGTTCATCCGCAAGTGAGCAAATGAGATTGACCGGTTTGTTCTTCCAATAAACCGTGGACACCTCAGCATATAACAAATAAGGAAAAAAAGACATAAAATGTCATAGCCCCCGTTGTTTTAGTCATTTTGCTGTACGGAGTTAAAGGGCTAGCCCGTATTGATTTCAACTAAAATGGCCGCCGGTCTACCAGTCAGCCATCTTTGAACAGATTGCAAAACAAAGTGAGTTCCACGTGTATGCCATCGTGTACTGTGCTTTTGCCAAGTTTGAACAAAATCGGACCATGCATGTCCGAAAAATGGTTGGGGACATGTTTAAGTCACAGAATGGCCACCAGTCGGCCATCTTGGATCTGATCTCAAAAAATTGACGTGCTTATGTAAGTCGTCATTCATTATCTGTGTGCCAAGTTTGAACAACATCGGTAAATGCATGTCTGAGAAACGGTTGAGGACGTGTTCAACATCGGGTTTTTTTTACAACTAAAATGGCCGCCAGTCGGCCATCTTTGTGAAAGAAAATGATGTGCATACGTATACCATGATGTATTGTCTTTGTGCCAAGTACGAATGAAATCAGTCCATACATGTCCGATATATGGTTTCGGACGCACGCACGCACACATGTACGGACACAAAAATCGAGTCCAAATCCAAAAGCCCCCCGTTGGACTCATAATCTCATCTCATCCGACATATCGTCAGCCTACGTCCAGCATTTTAAAATCGGAACAGGTGTTTTGAAAGTTTCTGGAACAGAAGTTTCCTCGAAGGCCACGCGATTTGACATGTACGGTGGAATTGCTTTAGTATTCACATTCTACGATGGACAACCGGCTTCACAAGCGTATTCCACAATGTAGCGTCTCCCTGTTCATTGTTATGCCTCCGCTGACAAAGTCGCTGGTGGCATTATGTTTTCGCTTTGTCCGTCCATCCGTCTGTACATACGTCTGTCCATGCTAATTTTCTGTTGTCTCTGCAACCGCTTATCCGATTGACAATTTTTCACCATACGTGTGACGACTTGCGTAGAATGTTTTTCTGATAATTATGACGTCACAAATCACATGGTGTGGCAGGTATGTTGGAAAAAAGGATAAACTTTGGACCTCTGGATCTCCGAAACCACTCCATGCAAAAAATATGAAACTTCGCACATGTCAAGTACTCTCCATGGGAAATAAGGATGATTTTTTTTTTTAATGTCATCAGTATCTTTGTTATGACATCATAATTGTGTACGTCGAACGCATTATCCTGTAAGTATGAAAATTTTTTTAGGGTCATTGAGGGCTAAATTGTATGGGGTAAAAAAAACAACTGATGACGTCACCGGTCACCTGGTTCGGCAGCCATATTTTTTTATGTGGGCGAAGGCATATCTGGCGACATCACAACGTGGGAGAGTATCCTTCTAGTTTGTCTTTTTTGAAGTCTGATACGATTCACTGAAAACTTGAGTCGTCCTGCCACTTTAAATCCTAACTAGATGGTATTCATCGAATACTTACCCGCACGGTCTTGAGAAGGACTTGGTGCAAGCCAACTCTTCGAGCAGAAAATGAGTAATTGCATTTATGATCTATCTACACTTCTGAGACAAATGTGTCCAAATTATAGTTTGATAAGTCTGCAAAAGAGGACATTAACACATAAACCTTTACAAAGTAACTTTTATTCGCATTCTCCAGTGTTTTCATGACTACCAAGGCTGATAAAGATGCCAGAATATATCGCTAAAGTATCATTAAAACGCCAAATTGTACTTTTTCTTCTTCACTTTTTATACCATCCGAGCACAATCAAGGCTGAAGCGATTACAATGATTCTAATTTCTAATGCGAGGAAGTGACATTGTTTCTGGGTATTAGGCTTTGTTTAATTCATCATGTAAGTTCTGAGGGGGTAGGTGTCATCCAAGTAATATGTGCTATATCAACTGGTCATGTAACATGTGGTAAAGTTTCAATCTCCTCCGTTGAACGGTTTTCGATGTATGCTCTTAAAAAAATGCAGACACGTAAGTCAGGTCAAGGTAATGGGGCATGCGCCAGAGCAGTCGCATTGCTGCGTCCACTTCCCACCGGTACTCAAGGGGCCTCCATCTGGCCATCCCCCAGGCAGATGCCTGGCCCATCCCCATCTCCTTCAGATGTTGATCAACCTGCTGCAACCACGAGCCACGTGGTCGGCCCATTGGCCTCCTCCACTCACGAGGTTCCCTCACTGAGATAATCTGATGAGCAGGATCACTGTCAGGAAAATGAGCCACATGTTCATGCAGCCGCAGCTGATGCTCACGGACTATGCAGGTAACAAATCTTATTTGAGTCCCCCTCAGCAACTTCTCATTGGACAAAAACACTGACCAGCGACAGCCAAGGATTCTCCGAAGAGACCTGGTACTAAAGGAATTAGGTCTCCTTCTCATATCCCTGGTCAGAGTCGAAGTCTCACATCCGTAGAGCGCAAGACTCTACGTAGAGCAAGCACCAAGGACCTGAATAGTCGAACTTTCGTCCTCCCGCACAGGTACCGGCAGCGTCACACCCCATGATCCAGTGAATCCATGACTCCCCAGGCCCGAGTCAGACGACTATTGACCTCTCGCTCACAGCCAGCAGAGACATGGATATCACTGCCAAGGTAAGTGAATCTCTCCCACGACCTCAACATCCTCACCACAAACAGGTACAGACAAGATAGCAGAATCACGATGTCATTGAAAGCCTGGATCTTAGTTTTTATCTAGGAAACCCGTAATCCCAGCGGCTCCGACTCCTCATTCAGCACCTCGAAGGCCTCCAAAAGGATATTCAGAATCTCCGCAAAGATAACTGCATCATCACCGAAATCAAGGTCAGAGATCTTGACATTCCCAAATGATGCACCGCATCTTGATCTCTCCGACATCCTCCCCAGAATCCAGTCCATACAAGTGATGAAAAGTGTGGGGGCCAGTACACACCCTTGATGGACTCCAGTAACAACTGGAAAAAGTCAGAGATGGTACACAACATCTCACAGAACTCTCAGTACCAGAGTATAGTTCAGACATCAGATTGATCAGTTTTGGTGGCACCCCACGAAGACCAAGAATCCTCCAGAGGGCATCCCTATTCAGAATCAATACTTTACAGGCATCCACATGGACTGCAAGCAGCTCCTGCCGAAACTGTCGTCTGCATTCTGTGAGGACCCAAAGAGCAAGGATATGGTCAATCGTTGATCTCTTTAGTGTAAAGTCTGACTGCTCTTGGACGCTGGAGATCAAGCAGATGGTGGCGAATCCTATCAAGAATTATCCGAGCAAAGACCTTGCCCCACACAAAAGCAGTGTCACCCCTCAGTAGTTGTTGCAGGCCTGTCGATCACGCTTCCCTTTCCAGAGAGGGAGAACAAGGCCCGTCTTCCAGTCAATTGGAATGATGCCTGTGTTCCAGGCAGAGCGAGAGCTGCATGCAACGACACGAATACAGCATTTCCACCAGCCTTGAGAGGTTCAGCATGGATGCCACAGATCCCAGGATTTACCCCATTTCAACCAGTTCAGCGCAGCCTCTGTTTCCACAACAAAGGTGGATCACAGTTGATTGGAAGGTCAGTAAAAGAGATAGTAAACCCCTGACATCCAATTCAACAGCTGGTGGATCAGTCTTGTGCAGCCACTCAAAGAAACTGGCCCAGTGGCCTTCACTTCAGACTCCTCTGTCAGGAGCCCACCACCATCTGCTCTAACTGCAGGACACAAGGGACGGGCTTGGAGGAATGCAATGCGCAAATTCCCCTGAAAGCAGGATGAGAATCACTTGACCACAGATAATGCTCTACCCCTCACAGATTCCTCGCACATAGGCCTCCTTATCAACCTTCAGCGCACATTCAGTTTTAAACCTCAGCTCCCTGAACAGCTCAGCTCTGCATTAAGTCTGACCCTGCGACTCTGGTCAATGTATCCAGTGTCCCTTGGGAGACAAAATTCTTCTTCACCGATGGTGAGTTCCAAGACATCCACCGCAACATCAAGGATGGTGGTCTTGATGGCACTCCACAACTCTTCAGGATTCCCCAAAGCACCCAGACCCCCCAATTCCCCACTCAGCCTGTTCGCAGCAACTCAGCTACCCTCTCATCCTTGAGCTTGCAAACATCCAGTCGAGGCTGGGATGGTACCATTCTCCCGGATTTAAACTGCAACTTCATAGTTGGTGGCTGGTATTGAGGAACTGTCCATCTAATATTCCACGAAAAAGAGCGAATT
>CM068966.1:47688076-47699589 GCA_035128595.1 Eptatretus atami
AAAGGAACATGCACAGATCACAACTGAAGGTTATCCTTTGTGTTTGGGATCACGATGCTTTGATGTCCATTTAATATTCCACGAAAAAGAGCGATCCTGTGATGCTATATGTACTTGCCGGTGAAACGCTTTGAGAGTTCTTGTGAAGATCTGAAGTGTTATTATCGCACCCATTCATGGCTCATTGTTGTTATTATAACATCTGTGAACGATTCCACAATGTTGATCGACACATTTTTTTTGTACATCATCTAAAGCCGAGGATCTTGCAAGGAGTGAGGTGACGGATGGTAAAAAGGCAATCAATAGTGGGGGTCACAGGTGAACACAAGCAAGGCAATGAATGAATGAATTAACATACGTACAAGGTATCTCATAAGTCCCTTTACCTCTCTCTGCACCATTTCCTACTACAACTCAGGGTGTCGAAAGTCCAGAAACGGAAACATAGGAAGGAGAGGAAAAAACAAACTTTCCCATGTTTCCACACTTTTTACTCACCCTGTATAATAGGGTGAGCAGAATAAAACAATTGTATGGACTTATTTATCTAGTTTTACATTTATTTTCACATATTTTTCTGAAGGAGGGTTCTTGTGAAATATGGATTGAAAGTTATCGGTTAAATTGTTCATGGGTTTTCCAGTATGATTACGTTCATGTACACCAGTGGTCCCCAACCTTTTGATCCCACGGGCCGCATTCACTACTCCCAAGGATGTTGGGAGCCAGAAAAAATTGATGCACTTTATTGAGTTTTATTGATGCATTTTATTGATACAAATTGATTTGATTCCTCCCGGTGGTAAGTGGCAGTGGCATTGTGTAAGGCTTTTCAGGTCACGGTGCCGGCCGGCAGTGGCATTGTGTAAACCCCTTTAAAATTGCTACATGGAAATGTGTTTTGATTGGAAAGTCCTCACAGGCTGCAGTATAGGGCTCTGTAGGCCGCATGCGGCCCGCGGGCCGCAGCTTGGGGACCAATGATGTACACAAATACTCATCACTTAGCGCTCTGCTACTGTAAAGAGTCTCCGGTCACTGGTATCGTGCGTCATGACGTAATATATCATGGAGTGCAGTAGTACTCCATAGATGTACGGATGGGACAGGAAAAAAATGGCTGCCCCATCAAATGTGTACAATATGGTATGCTTAAAAACTACGATGGGGTGAAGTCAAAACCATTTATTCTCGAATGTTTTCATAACTAGCAAGAATGAAAAATAAGTCAGAACACATCGTTAATATACCAGATCGAGAGATCGCAAAATCGCCGAATTGTTCATCCACAGAAATGTTGATAAATGTCACCCAGCCAAGCACAATAATGGCTGTAGTAATTACAACGATTCCAATGGAAGGAAGCAACATTCTCTCTTGGGTGTTGCACTCGTATCATAACAAAATGTATAATTTTTTCGTCGGATTTAAAAAATAAAACCACAATACACCATAATCTGTTGAACGCTGTTTACGCATGTGCAGAGTGATAGACTCTCCTGTAAAACTCACTGTCTGTCATGGATTGCAAGGCATCGTGGGTGGTAAGGTATGACAAAATGCATAATTTACGAAGGAAAAGGTCCAGAACGGTCTGCTGATGCTTTAATTGGGGTTCATCGGGAGTCACACGGGTTATTGAAAAGAGCATTCTAAATTCACCTTTCCATATACCGTATGCGTACTATTGTTCGAGCAAGTCGTGCAGTACCTCCTCCTAAATAGATGTGATCATGTGACCCCTGTATAAGGCATCCATTTATTTACACGTACACTGTACAGGGTTCGGGAGGGAGTAAATTGGAAATGCCAACATTGACAAAAAGAACAGTATGGAAGGGACAGGAATGGAGGTATCTCTTTGTTGTGTACATATAGGTCGGGAGTAAATTGAGGAAATTAAAATTTAGGAAAATAAGAGAATGTAAGGACATCAGAGAAGGAAAGGGGGTAAGCAGAGTTTGGAAGAGAAGGGAAAGAAGATTGGGGATAGAATAGAAGGGAAGGAGAAGGAAGGAGAGAGGGTAAAGAAAAATTGTGCCATGTGCATACAAAATAAATATATGACTGTAAAAGTAAGGCCAACAAGGTAGCAGAATGTGTGAGGGAAACAAGGGATGGGATATTGACGGGATATTAAGGGAACTAGGGAAAGGACTTGGCTGAGATATATTGTTGAGGGATGTGGAAGTTCGGAGGGGGGGGGGTTCCCCATGTAAACGCCCCTCAAAATAATTTACTGGATGATGTCATTGACTTCCAGATCGGGAAAAATATAAACAAGGAAAAAAAAGACATAAAACAACATAGCCCCCGTTGTTTTCGGAATTTTGCTGTTCGGAGTTAAAGGGCCAGCCCGTATTTATTTACAACTAAAATGGCCACCAGTCTTCCAGTCGGCCATCTTTGATCAGAGAGCAATTTAAAGTGAGGTGCACGTGTATGCCACCGCGAACTGTACTTGTCCCACGTTTTAACTATATCGGTAAATGCAAGTCCGAGAAGTTGTTGAGGACGTGTTGGATACCAGTTTGTTTTTGTTTTTTACAACTTAAATGGCCACCAGTCTACCATCTTTGATCAGATCGCAAAATAAAGTGAGGTGCCCTTGTATGCCATCATGTACTGCGCTTGTGCCAAGTTTGAATAAAATCGGACCATGCATGTCTGTGAAATGGTTGGGGACACATTTAAGTAACAAGATGGCTACCAGTCAGCCATCTTGAATTTCATCTCGAAAAACAATGACATGCATATGTAAGCCATCATTCCTTATCTGTGTGCCAAGTTTGATCAACATCGGTAAATGCATGTCCGAGAAATGCTTGAGGATGTGTTGAACATGGGTTTTTTTTCACAACTAAAATGGCTGCCAGCGGACCATCTTGGATTTGATGTCGAAAAAAATGGCGTGCATATGCAAGCCATCATTCGTTGTCTGTTTGCCAAGTTTGAACAAGATCGGTAAATGCATGTTTGAGAAATTGTTGAGGATGTGTTCGATGAGCGGGGTTTTTTTTGCAACTAAAATTGCCACCAGTCAGCTTACTTTGTCTCATCGCAAAACATTATGATGTGCATATGTAAACCATCATGTGTTGTCTTTGTGCCAAATACGAATAAAATTGGTCCATACACGTCCGAGATATGGTTGTGGATGCACGCACACACGGACACGAAAATCGAGACCAAATCCATAACCCCCCCCCCCCGTTTCGGACTAAATAAAGGCCAAATAGGGTGGTATATAAGGGTGGTAATCGCCACCCTTATATGGAATGATTATGAATTTTGTTTGACAGCCAGGCAGGCAGATAGAGTAAAAAATTATCTTCTCCACTCTGCGCATGTGCAATTGGGATGAATTCAAAGCCAAAAACCAGGGTGTTCCAAAAAGACCTGGACAACTTTGGTTGTTAATATTGTTATGGTTCTAGGAACCGTATGCATACAAACATACAGTTGTCCCCAAGTCAGTTATTCCATTAAGTATATGTGTAGATAGAACCCCTCCTTGTGTGTAGTGGGAAGACACTGGGGTGCGTTGCGATGTTTTTTAGTTAGATTAATAAATCATTATATCCCATCCATGCGACCCACGGTACCCTCTGCCTGCTCGCCTTTCATCTCGCTTGCCGCTCGCATGGGCTGAACAAGCGCGTGTTCGCCTACTCGCCTAACCGGCGACTCGCTCCCCGAGGCAGAATCTTTGTGTAGTACCTTTTTTTGGCGAGTCCGGACACGCGGAGTGGGCGGGCTTCCCGTATGGCCTAAACCCCGCCAAGAAAGGGCGGCCCATGGAAGCCCCGTCCAATCAGGGCAAACAGTGACGTCGGCTTCACCAAGGCCCCTCCCCGCTGAGGGAGATCTATAAATTACGACACCATTCGTTCAGAGTAGTCGGGTGAGCTGGAAAGTGAGTCGTCTTGAGGGGAGCTGGAAAGTGAGTCGTCTTAAGAGTGAGCTGGAAAGTGAGTCGTCTTGACCGGAGCGTTGGAGTGAGACAGTTCGTCGACTGATAGCGAAAGAAAGGAGGAAGGGCGTGGAGTGGTTGCGCTCTTTGGGGGTCGTTCGTTTCGAGTGTGAGAGAGCTGGGAAGACTCGACCCGACCTTGACCGGGTCTCTCGTAGGGTCCTGTCTGCAGCCCTGATCCCACCTCGGACTCCGCTCTACTCGACCCGGGCTCCTTCGCAGACACGGTCTCCACGCGTGTGGCTGTGGACCGAGCCACACGACCATTGACAGGTGCCGCACCACGGAGCATCCCTTCCCGCAACGTTCAGGTAACCGAAAGAACTGCGATCTCAGCTCACCTCCTCTCTGGCTGCAAAAGGTCCTTGGCCATACATCTGGGTTTATTTTCGTCTGAGTGTGCATCTGAGTGTGTGGCGCCGTCTTTAAGTAGAATTGCATAAGTGTTTTTATTTCATCATTGTAAATCTTGCCTGTTTTATTCCCGCGTAAGTCTGCTCTGTGTCCTTCTTTTGTAAGTTGATTGTAAATAAATTATTGTAGAAATGTTCCCAGTTCGTTTTTGTCTCTTCCTTCATTGGGCCAGCATGGTTCTGATCTGAGTTCTAGTCGGGTCTTATTCCCGATAATCTGTTCATTCTAGCCGGTGCGTCCTTGGTGGTTCCGCTCGGCTGCATCCGATCCGGAAAGTTGGTTGGTAGAGTGATCTGGATCGGGCAAGGCGCATCGAGGGCGTGGTTCCCGGTAGTTGAAATTGCGTAGTTAATTAGGTAACTTGGTTCTCGACAAGAGGACCCTACGCTACGTGTTGAGGTATTGGCGTCCACGGTCAGCTAAGCGACCCGCCGCGTCAGCGAATTATCCGGAGCGCCGGCCTACAATTCCAGGAGTCTGGTGGGGCTACGTAACTTCCCCACCTAGCGGTCGTTCTCGCCACTGAACCCAGCCCGCAACAATATATTTAGTCCCGTAAATGATACAATGATGCTTTTGTTTTATATGATACAGAAACTCATAAAGTTTTCTTTCTGTTTCAGGTCTGGTGGTTAAGTGTAAAAGAAAATGGTGACTCCACAGGAGAAAGTTGTGCGTTGAATGATTCACCGAGACGAGATCCGACATGTAAGTTCAGCGTAATTTCCGTACAAGGTATGGAAGGAATCCGCCATCATGGACTCGTATCAGAGAGTAGTACAGGTGGTTTAAGGAAATTGGAAGTTGTCAGAAACAGAAAAGTATCGGTCGACCAAGCACAAGTGCAGCAGACGTTGAACGAGTGCGTGAATCATTTCAACAAAGTGCCAGAAAATCAATTTGATGCACATCCAGAGAACTGGGACTACCAACCACCAATGTACACAAGATTGTGCATAAAAGACTGAAGCTTTTGCCCATAAGGTGCAGATTCTCCAGGAACTCAAACCAAATGATGGACCAAACGCAAGGCGTTTGCCTTGGAAATGCTCAGTCGCATTGAGGATGACAAAGATTACCTGAAAAGGTCATGTTCACAGAGGAAGCTTGCTTTCATGTATCGGGGAAGGTCAACTGGCACAATGTGAGGATCTGGGGCTCTGAAAATCGCCACGTGGTCATTGAGCACATACGCGACAGTCCAAACGTCAATGTGTGATGTGGCCTTCTCCACAACCGCTTGGTGGGTCCAATTTCATTTGTGGAGGATACAGTGACCTCACCAATTTACATGAATATGTTGGAAGGATTTGCCTTCCCACAGATTGAAGACCTGCAACCCGATATCATTTTTCAACAGGACGGCGCTCCCCCTCATTGGGCCTGAGTCATTCAAGCCATCCTGAATGCAAAAATTCCAGGTCGCTGGATTGGCCAAGACAGAACAACCACCTGGCCCCCACGATTACCAGACATACCCCCCCTTGATTTTTTTTCTGTGGGGTTTGTCAAAGATGTTGTCCACAACACCAAGGTGGCAAACGTGCAGAATCTTCGTTGTCCGATCACAGCTGCATGTGCACTGGTGGACGCAAACATGCTGAGCCGAACATGGCAAGAACTCGTGCACCAACTTGATGTCCTGCACACGACAGACGGAGCTCACATTGAAGTGTGTTAATGGTGTGCACAAAACTATATGAGTTTCTTTATTATATAAACCAAAGGGTATCGTTGTATCACTCGTGGTTCTAAATATATTAGCAACCAAGTTTGTCCGGGTCTTTTTGGAACACGCTGTATGGTAAAACGAAAGAATTGTCTTCCTCGTCATGTTCTGATTCATGTTCAAAATGTAACATTCGATTTAAACAACTTTTTCCTCGATCACAAACTGATTAAGATAGACAGATGAACAGACGGACATAAATCAATTGCTTAACCCCCACTTTTGGCTTTGTGTGCACGTGATAAAAATACACAATTACACCAGCTAACACTACAAATCTACAACTACCTCTAATATAGACATCTTCATACAATTGTCACTATTTGCTACCTTTGGAAAAAAGTTTGTTTGTACCTCTGCACCGAAGGGGGATGAAGGTTATGTTTCCTTTCACCTCTGTCTGTCTCTGTTTTTCTGTGAGCAGGATATCTCAAAAAGTTGTGGATGGATTCGGACGAAAGTTGGTGGACTGGTTAGGGAAGCACAACAAAAGGAAGGGGCTAGACAGGGAAGCACAACAACAGAAGGGAGTTATGAAAAAAAACCTTGGTGGATGAGTTGGTTAGGTGACGAGAATAAGCCAATTCAATTTTGGTTCAGGTCCGGATCCAGATCCGGTCTATCAGTGGAATACAAAACGTAAACTGTTCAGCCTGTCAGAGGTATGCGCTCTACCGAGTGGTGTCCTCGTTTGTTTGTGGGATGGTTTGTATGTTTGTGGATTTATTGCTTGGTTTGTTTGTGGATTGTTTGTTTATTTAGTTGGTTTGTTTCTTTTTGTGAACTTTTTTTTTTAATGAATTGAGTGTTTGTCATGCCACTTCATATTCTTGCTTATCCTACATTTGCAAATGAACCTGATTAAATTTTAGTGAATCACCACCTCCTTCCCATCTTGGGAGGTATCATGTGGTCTTACAAAGCACTTGATGTTGCAGATTTTGTGAATAGCTTGCAGTTTCCTTGCTTTGGTATCCAGTTTGATAGTACCTTCTTGTAGCTGTTTTCCTTCCGATACCACAACTGCATTGTCATTGCAAGCAGGTTTCTAGCTTTGGTTTTGTTTATTGTGGAGAGATATTTTTCAGGATTAGTCGAGTACTACTGGCAAATGTTCCTTCACAATATTGCCCTGTGCATTTCCTTTGGGGAAGATTTGCTGGCATTCTTCTTCCCCTAGGTATTTTGAAAGACGTTTCATTTTTAGCTCACCTGGAACGTAGTTCTGTCCACAAATACTTGCAACTTCTTCTCAGAAACTACACAAACAATTCCGATGAAACTTGACCCCCCACCTTCATCACCCGTGATGTACTAAAGTTTGTTCACAACATTAAAAAAAAAATCAGGGTCTAAAGGGATCTATTGGGGGGTGGGGGGGAGGTGCCCCCTAAAATATGCATTTGCTTTCTTCTCAGAAACTACACAAACAATTCTGATGAAATAACCACAAACTTCATCACCCGTTTGTGATGTACCAAAGTTTGTTCATGCTATTTTAAAAAGTCTGGTCGAACGGGATTTACGGGGGAGGGGAAGTTGCTCCCCAAAATAGGTATTTGCTATAACATTGATCATTGGTACATTTTGCTGATTCCATCCCACGTTGACTTCCTCCTCAGTATCATTATTCTACCAGGTGAGCACCCAGGGGTATTGCCCCTATTCTTTGAGTTCTTGTATTGTTGCGAAGTACATTTTGATGTTATATTTTATTTTGTCTTTCCAATGATCAGTGTACACTTAGCACATTTGTCAAGCCCAAATTCCATTTCAATATCATAGCAGTATTGTTTTTACCAGTTTAAGTTGTTATGCTTGCATGTTCTATGATCCCAAGGACGAATGTACCTTCCAAAGAACATGATGGAACAAGGGGTACAATAGTGACCTAGCCTTTGTCACCTCTGATAACGCAAACAACTTCAGAAGGGAGGCCATGGCAGTGATCCCAAGATCGCAGCACAGACCCATGCAAATGCAATTTGACCCAGTGAAATTAAGTACCTGCCATGATTCAACTTCCACAAACGCTGAGTGGGAAGGTTTTATCTCTGAATTGGATGAAATAATGTGTCATACTGTATTACGTTGGCATGTGAGCACGACGGACAATTTATCTCTTTTATGGAAGACTTCCCAAAAGCACGTCCACAGGGGATGTTGAACAAAGTGTGTACATGGGCTTTCAAAACAAACAAATAACATAAGTGATATTCCAAACTGTTTGACTTGGATCCCTTTGGTGAATAAATCATTCGGCTCGGGGAAATGTTTGTGAGAGGGATTGGAAAGGAGCAGTAAAGTTGGCTGGAAGGAACTGATTGAAACAACAAATGTATCACAAGAGTAATCGGACATGGGCCACTATTGGGAAGTTGAACATCGATCGACAACAATAAAGCACATCGCTGCAATTTTCCCAAAGTCAGACATCAACCCATTCTAAATGGCAAGCAAGCCCACAAAGTTTAGTACAAAATGAAATGGGTCAAGCAGGAAGTTTTGCTCACTCAGAGACCACAAAGTCCACAACGAGCAGCTCATCATTGAGGGGTGTAGACAGCCATGGAAATCCTGAAACTTGGAAAGGCAGCTGGACTCAATAGTATATTTAATGAACTATTATTACACTTTGGGACAAAAGTACAGAAGTGGGCTGCTTGACTTTTTCTACTCTTGCATGAAGACTCTGCTGCCCAGGCTGTGGAGACAAGCCAAAGTAGCTGCACTACCCAAAACACCATCCTCCCCTACGCTACAAAAAGTTATACGGCCAATATCCTGACTTCGTTCACCCTACCAACCATATGAGTGGATGATAATGGTTAGAGTAGTGCAAAAAGTGGAAGGGCAGCTTCCAAAAAGTGGAAGGGCAGCTAAATGACAACCAAGCCAGTTTTTCGCCAAAGGGCATATATTTGAGTGTTTGTAGTGCCAACTTAAGTTCATTCTAATATGTTTTCTACTTTTAATTAATTTATTGAGTGGATGGAGGGGGAGGGGGGATTTCCCTTCATTCAGAGCCTCTATCATCCTTCCCGAATATTGTACTATTTATCCTGTTTCCTTCCTTATTTATTCTTTGACTTTCGAGTCTCAGGCTGTTTGAATTATGTGCAGAAGACAAGGCCTTGTTCAAGTGGATTGTTGTTTTACTTTTCTCTTGAGTGTATACTGTATCAGATATATTTCTGCACCAAAACGAACAAAGTCGATTTCATTTTGGATGAGTGCTCAGCTTGTCTTTGCAAATCTTAAATGTATACTTTATACGAGTATAGTTTGTGGTGTTGACACAGCACTTCTGGAGGTTGATTTACTTTGTTTGCTCTGTCTCGTAGTAAGGTTATTATATTCCTGACTGGAGAAGATGCAGGCTTTCGTTTCAGCATACATTCTGACTGTACTGCGACTCTGGTCTCAGCTCTTGAGGTCCCATATTTTAGAAGTTTGAGTTCAGAGGCGCACATGACTGGGGTCATCCATTGCACTCGTCGGAGTTGTGGTCAGGATCCGATCTGGGCAACATGTAGACAAGTCTAAAAGAAAAATGAATATGAGTGCAAGCTGGATTTGAGACCTCAAGTAGTACATATCGGGAAAGGGCAGAAGTTTGGGAGTGGGGAAGGTAGAGGGGGGAGGAGAGAGCGTGGGACGGCCCAGACATCTTGGATCTCCCAACGACATATCCTTTTCCAAGAAAAATAAAAATAAAATACACTTGATTTGATTTGATATCCTCCTTGAACATCTCAAGGGATTTTACATATTCAGTTACTGCTACACACTGATGGTACTGGCATGTAAAGTATGAACAAGGGAGGGTGACATAAGTAAAAGAGAAATAAATAGTGGGAATGGGAGGAAAGAGATGAGGACAACAATAGGTGAAGGAAATGTGCGAGGAATAGGAAGAGAAAGGAAATGAGGTTGGGAGGAGATACAATTAAAGATATGAGAAAGGTGAGTTAAGGGAAGACAAATCGGAGATGTACTCGGGGTAGGAGTGAACGAAATCCCACCTGTGTGCAGAAGTAATAACGTTTTAAAGATCTGTAAAACCCGAATCCCTTTTTTTTAATTGTTCAAATTCCCAGAAAAATAGCTATTGCTCGTATTCACAATACTGGACTCGAGATGATGTTGGGAGGAAAAAAAAGTTATAACCACAAAGGGGACACACAGCGAGAACCTTTAACACAATCCATAGAGCTTCAGGCTTTCCTCTGCCCCAAACCCCTATATTTTTGTTTATAGTGATCTTATTTGGTTTCCAGCTGTTTCCTGAATGTTGCATGTTTTATTGTATTTTAAGAGTCCACATTGCCTTTTTTTCTCTCGTGTTGTTTCCACGCTTCCATGATTTGCTGCCATGTGAAGCAAAACAGGCGGAAGGTGGTTACACGTTTGGACCGCTGGGATAAACAAAGGGCACGTGTCTCGGTATTTACATAATAGTACTCATATTGTGTTGAGAGAGCTGGAGGATGAAAAGTCTTACAATTCATGTGATTTTAAATGAGATTAATAAAATAATAACAAGAAAAAGAGTAATCAGAGATTGCAGACCCTCGCCAGGACTGCTTTTGTGTAGCGTTCGTGTACTGGTGTGTTACATAATTAACAAGACGGGCACTTGGTAGAGTGCATACCTCCGCCACGCAATGCCTGATCCATGAGAATACATCGAGTCCATTACATTTTTGAAATATCATGCTAACTAAACAGCACGATATAGATTTTGGCCCTATCTCTCAATGGTGAAGATTCACGATAAAAATTAAATAATTCTCGTATCCAGATCTGGATTCAGATCTTCACCAAAACCGAATCAATTCTTCCTTGTCAAACACCTAACATGTCCACCAAGTTTCATCCGAATCCGTCCACAACTTTTTGAGATATCGTGCGATATATTAGTTTAGCCCGATCTCTCAATGGTGAAGAATCACTTAAAAATTATCAGATCCGGATCTGGATTCAGATCTTCACCAAAATTGAATCAATTCTTCCTTGTCACACACCCAACATGTCCATCAAGTTTCATCTGAATCCGTCCAAAACCTTTTGAGATATCATGATATATATCGGTTTAGCTCCATCTCTCAACGGTGAAGAATCACTTAAAGAATTCTCGTAGTCGGATCCGGATCTTCACCAAAATCTAATCAGTTCATCCTTGTCACACTCCGAACCTGTCCACAAAATTTCATCCGGATCCGTCCACAACTTTATGAGATATCCCGTACACAGACAAACAAACAAACAAATAAGAAGACGTCGTGCAGAGCATGATACTTGCAAAATCTAGAAAACAGATTTGACCTAAAAAATAACTGGTGGTTGTATTCAATGGCCAAATATACAACTCTTCTTCAAATTTCAAGTCAA
>CM068966.1:47699599-47718066 GCA_035128595.1 Eptatretus atami
AAAATTGAGGATTTTAGAAATACCACCTCAGTTGTTGACCTTTGGCCTATGTTGACCTTTTGACTTCAAAAACAATCGGCTTCTTCCTTATGACAAACTCTACCATGTGGTGAAGTTTAGTAAAGATTGGTTTAAACTTGCCGACCTATAGGCGACAGACAGAAGAATAACAAAATTGACAACCATATATACTTGAAAAATCTTCGATTTTGCAAGTAACAAACAAAATTTTTCAAGTAACAAAACAGGTGAAAACATAACCTCCTTCACCTTCGGTGGCAGAGGTAACAAACAACAGAAGGGTGAAAACATAATTATCATAAAACTTCTACAGAGTCGTCGCACCAATATTGAAAATTTTGTCTCAATCTGACAAGCGGTTGCGGAGAAAACACAAAAGCTTTGTGCGGAAAACAGGACAATCAAACGGACCCAATGAATACCCTCTCCTTCGGCGAGGGTAACAAGAAAAAGAGCAATGAAAATTGCAGATCCTCGCCAGGACTGTTTTGTGTGGTGTTTTGTGGCTTGATTGTCGTTTTGTAATGAATGAGACATATAACTAGAACTGCCACTTTTATAACTGCGGCGTGATGACCGGGGTACCAAACGTCCTGTTTTATCGGACACTTGAACCTGACTCCATGACGTTTATTATTATTCAACTGAATCCAGAATGAGATCAAAATAAATTAAATTCAAATCAAATCAGTTCAGGCCTGCATGGAGATCAGGACCCTCCATCCATCCATCCATCCATCCATCGGACCATACTCTGTGCAGGGCATTGGTGCTGCCTAAGCAGTCTCCTTGGCTATGGGCACAATCCTGGACGGGTCGCCACTCCGACACAGGATACCAGCAAGCTGGCACTCATTTTGCACCTCGGGAGGATGACAGGCAGAGTCAACCCCACCTGGTAGTAATTCAACAGCTGAGCGGGATTTGAACTCAGGATCCTTGGATCCCAAGCCCACCACCCTAACCATTAAACCAACACCAGGTATATTTTTCGAGTTGTACAATGGTAAGAGGCTTTCTGGTCAAAGAGATACATACCAAGTCTGGTCTGGGTTCTGAAGTTGTCATGTCCTTGGGGTATATATAGTGATTTATCAAGTCAAGGGTAGACAATCCAGTGTGAAGTGCCTCCTAGCTGGCCAACAAACTGGAAGATCTCATGAGGTCATAATAATTCCTCTCGTTGGCAAATATGAGGCTTTGAGTGATCATTTCTTCCTTCCAAGAGTGCTGTACCTCTATGTTCCCATGTGGGGAACCAGCTTAAGAAGTGCATTGTGATATCAGCACATGTATCATCCTTGGCTGAATGCTACTTTACATGCTCAGAGAACATGATCTAGTACTGTATTACATCTGGACAACATACGTAATATTTTTACAGATTTGATTGAAACTTGGTGAAGAGGTTGGGTGTGTGACGGAGACGTATTGATTCGATTTTGGTGAAAACACCGATATGAATTTTTTTTTTTTAAGTGATTCTTTACCATTGAGAGATAGGGCCAAAAGTGATATATGGCATGATATCTCAAAAAAGTTACGGACGGATTCGGACAAAACTTGGTGGATGATTTGGATAAGTGACAAGAACAAGCCGATTGGATTTTGATTAAGGTCTGGATGCAGATCCAGCCAATCAGTGGGATACAAAGAGTTAACTGCTCAGCCTGGCCGGAGGTATGTACTCTTCCAAGTGGATGTTCTAGTGCGTCCTGTTTCAGACACAGTACCTGAAAAAGTGACTATTTGCTTTTGGCATGTTTAGTGTTCCCATACAAACTCACAGTTCATAACGGTGGAAAGCCAAGTTGAGATCCTGTGTTGATTTGTTCATCCACGACGATGTTTGTCTTGCACCAGCTCTTGTATGAGCCTTCACTGAATGTAGAATATTGAGAACATTATCTAAGCCTCAAAGGGGCCATATGAGAAAAGGCTGTTTTAGGGAGAGATGGGGTCATTTTTTAGCTCGCCTGTTCGAAGAAGCGAGCTATAGCGATACCCCGGCCGTGAGCGTCACGTGAAAAAGTTAAATTTTTTGTATTACGGGAAAAACTCCTCTGACGGATTTCGACGAACTTGGTGGGTTGTATGGTCCAAGGATCATGCCATTAGATTTTGGACTTGGTCCCCCCCCCCCCAAAAAAATATTAGAGAATTTTTTTTTTTTTGCATTTCTACATGTTTTAAGTGATTTCCAACCCCCCCCCCCCCAAAAAAGATATAGAAAAAAAATATATTTTGCAAACTTTTTTTTCAACAAATTTCGATTTCTTTTTTTTTTGTTTTAATGATTTTTCCCCCCCCCCCAAAAAAAAATTGTTAGAGAAAAAAAAAATGTTTTTTTTTTTGCTATTCTACATGTTTTAAGTGAATTCCAACCCCCCCCAATTGTTAGAGAAAAAAAAATTTTTTGCAACTTTTTTCACCAAAATTTTGATTTCTTTTTTTTGTACATTTTTACGTGATTAGGATTTTGACGAATACTTGGGGGGGGTTAGGTATGGTCCAAGAGATCGTGCCATTAGATTTTGACTTGTCCCCCCCCCCCAAAAAAAATTGTTAGAGAAAAAATGTTTTTTTTTTTTTGCATTTCTACGAATGTTAAGTGTTACAACCCCCCCCCCAAAAAAATTGTTAGGAGAATTTTTTTTTTTTGCATTTCTACATGTTTTAAGTGATTTCCAACCCCCCCCCGCCCCCCCCCCCCCCCCCCCCCCCCCCCCCCCCCCCCCCCCCCCCACCCCCCCCCCCCCCCCCCGCCCGCCCGCCCCCAAAAAACAAATCGTGTTAGAGAATAATTAAAAAAATATTAATTATTAGACTCGTCTTTTAAAAACGATAAATGTATAAACAGGCGAGCATTGGGTGGCTTTGACACCAACTCTGGTTAATATGGGGACAACGTTCTCCGGTCAACATGCCTTTCTTTCCATCCCATATCCTGATACGATACAACGAGGGTAATCAGCAAACCAGTAGCATCACGTAAGCCAATAATTTAACCCAAATTTTTTTCAACTTTTTCTTTTTCTTGGAACTGAAGTCACCCTATTTCCATTGTTTTTAAGCTTCAATATTTCACTTCCAATTTTAATGAAATACAAACAACCGTTTTGTTTGATCATTATGTAATGTTTTACACAACTGTATGTTTAATATAGCTAACAGAGTTATGGAAAAATTTGAGGGCTTACATTTGGGTGCCGTCAACCAATTGTCATAAATAGCATGCTCGACATATCTGGAACATTCCAATCATCCAAAACAATAGGAAGTCATTTTGCACCTGGAAAGATAAATAAAATTAAAGAAACCTTTCGTATCTTTTCCTTCTTTGCATATAACAAAAGACAGCACAAGAGAAAGTATACTTTGAGTAAAGCAACATCAACAGTTATCAAAATTGGGCAAAATCAAATTTTCCTTGTAAATCCAAAGGAATCTGGCAAACCGGACAATATGAGTGCAAAAGCAACGACAGATGGAAAAGCGTTGGTCTTGGAGGGGGGGGGGTCGTGGGTAAAAACAAAACAAACAAACCTAAAATGTGATCTTCCCCTCATGTATAAATGATGAAAAGCTGTGAAATAGGTTTGAAGAAAGAAATCCGAATCATTTTCCAAATTTGTTTGTTTCTTTGCAGCATTCCGCTTAATACATCTGCAATGTTACAAGGCAAGCTGATGAGAACTGCAGCCTTTTAAGTAGTCCTGAACGGGATAGGAACGGGGAAAAACGTGTTGGTCTGCAAATTAAATAAAAGCATTCAAGGTAGAAATGTATGGTATGCCACTTCGGTGACGACGATGCCTACAATTCAAAGCAAAAAGAGAAAGGTGGCCATTGGCCAAAACAAAACAAACACACACACACAAAAAAAAGTTTTAAGGAATGAACTGAATTTCAGGAAATAAGGTCCCAATGGTGGTGAAAACAAACCAAAAACAACACCAATGTCTCTTCCTTCTCTTTCTTTTTTGGTTTACAAACAGTAAAACTAAAATCCGTTTATTACTGCTCCTTCTTATGAAGCGAGAGATTGTTACAAAGGCTCGATACGTCTGGCTCGAAAAGGTCAAACAAAACCACACCATTCTCATCCAGAAAGTAGGACACGGACTTCGTGAATTCCTTGTCGTAGTTTAAGCCGGTCCTGCCGTTGGAAAATATCACTTTCAGAGTATACTTGTCATCAAAACTGCATGGAGTGGGAGGGAGGAGATGGGGAAGGATGAAACATTAATTGCAAGAGGAAGTCACAGAGCAAATAAATAAATAAAAACAAGGAACAGTTTGTTAGACTCTTTTTAGAAAGGTGTAATTGCTGTTAAACTGATCACCCCCCCCCCCCCGCCAAATAAAAGTGGGGTCCTGGTTATGTGGCTCCCAAAAAAGTAGAGTAGGTGGTTGTTATGTAGATTTTGTATTTTTGTAGTCAAATAGAAGATTCCCCGGACACATGAATCATTCATTCAGTGCCTGCATGTATAACAGCTGCACTCTACTTACAAGTGATGGCAAAATTTCAAAACAACAAATTCCTTCATTTAATCGTATTCAAGGTGTATGTGTATATAGAATAGAGTTTGCTTCCTCTCTTTCTTGTTGCAAACTCCAGCCCTCTCCTCTCCAAGATGGGGTGGAGCGGAGACAAATTTCAGGCAAACGTAAACGGACAGTCCAAATGCTGCCCTTCTCCTCAACAAGATGGCGCAGAAGATCACTATTTTGAATACCTTGGCATTGTTGTGGTTATGGGAAAAGGACACCGGGGTGACCCACTCAACACACAAATAACCCTCAGTTAGGTATTTCATTAGTAAGTGTGTTTAGTCAGGTTAACTTCCCCCTCGTAACAAGGACAAGGACAAATGCGTTGTGTGTTTAGCAGGTCCTCGTCCCCTTTGTAATTCCCCAACTTCTTGGAGTCCCCCCATCCATCCATCCATCTACTTTTTCTCATCGTTCTTCCCCCTGCCCCTTCCCCCAGAGCAAACTATACACATATTACGTTACACCGACAACACAATCAAAGCCACGGTAGCGCTGCTGTCCACAATGGCGAGTACCATAGCATTACTGCAACTCGCGCTCTCTCCCCATGGAAGGTACCGTGCATTATCCGTAACTCTAGCGCGCCTCCCAATGGCAAGTACCGCGCTGCCGCCAAGATGAGACGTCACACTTCGGCAAAGGAGGGACAATAGGGAAAGCAACATGCAAGGGTCACAAAGAGTTGGAGCAACCCTTGCCCCTTTGAAACCACTCCTCATCCGAGGACAATAAAGGCCAAGACGGTGCTGACTGATATGCCAAGGATCGGAATGTGACCAAGACCTGCCTGTATGTATTGTTGAGCTGGAGAACAGAGTGAGACACATTGCGTTGGGGCGAAACCATAAGGGCGAACGGCAGCACGAGATCCTTGGTGCACAGCGGCTGCATACTGACGCACATCTCTCCTGACACACACCCACTGCACTCCCTTCCCTCCACTTTGCACAAATATAAGCCTGCTGGCTTAAGCCTGTATCTCACTGGGCTGCGATAGCACGCGACTAGTTGGAGACACCAAATGCGTATAAAACCGATAAATTTTCACTTGGAAATCACACCTGAATTATACTAAAACACATTTGCGTAATGTCTCACGAATATCGCACGGATGTCCCACGAACTCCAGCGAATTGGGATGAACTTCGCCTGAGTTCGCATACATGTCGCACGACATTTCATTCCGCGACATTCAGGTGACAAAACTGAGATTTTTTTGGCACATGCAACTGTCATGCGACGTCGTGCGACCATCGCGCAAATGTCGGCAACAGTCCGCACGAAACAAGTGTGGGGACAAAAATTGAGAAATCGTGACAATATATATAATAGGCTCTCCTCCAGCATCATATGTCAGTTGGGAAACGATAAGAGATACCTGACTGAGTACTACAATGCGTGTGGGAGCTGTGCTCTGCAGAACAGATGTGGGATTACAGGAGATGCTGTACCAAGCCTGATTGTTTCAAAGTGTTCTGTTACTTGTCAACGTTGCACCAACAACATGTGTGTGACCCAATTGTTCATCTGCCTTGATAGGGCTTGTGGGTGTGACCATATTTTGTTGTTGGTGACCTAATTTATGTAAAAATGATGTGACGTGATTATTGAATGATGGGAAGGTGAAAGGAATGATGGGAAGTGAAAAGTTTGCATTGAAGGCCATTACTCAGAACAGGAGAGAAAGAGGACAGACAATGCTGGTTTTACAATACGGACTGATTTTTTTTTTGTTTTTTTAGTCATATCTGCGATTGAACTATTGTGATCTATCTACATTACATTGCATGTCACATTTGTCGCACCTTCTGACTCACGGAAACTAAATTGAGAGGGTTCGAGACCGGTTTCGAGACAACCGCGACGACTCTGTGACTATTTGAGATAAAATTGTCGCACGAATTTTATTTGAACATGTTCCAAAATTCCAGCGACACCGAGCGACGTCCTGGACTCACGAGATGAAATTAGAAGGAGACCACGTGCCGAACGTTTCCAGACATTTTGGAGAATCCCGTTCGCATTTTGTCGCGAGCTGTCGCAGCCCAGTGATATGCAAGCTTTACGCCTGGTGACGAGAGGCCACAACCATGCTTCAAACTTCGTTATTTCTTTCTCTCCCTCTTTCTCTCTCATTTCTCTGGAGTGATTGTGGCACGCCTGTCTTGTGTTTAAATAAGTTAGGAATATCTAAGGCTTCTGTGATGTTCTTCTGTGATTAAGGGATAATTACTTTTCTTTGTGACGCTGTGCTTGTGAATATTTTCCTGTAAACACATGCCTTTATCCTTGATAGACTGTTCCCAACCTGCTCGGTTGTCCGTTTCCACAGTCACAGGTATCGACCACTTGTGTGATTCTTTTTGGAAGAGCTAATATAACCACACAAACATGACATTTGAAAAGAAGAAGAAGTAAACGAGTATGATGAATCAATTATCCACTTCCTCACATAAAGGAATATATTTTTTTTATAAAGCGTTAAAATTAATCATTAATTATTTAACGTCATTGTGGAATGAACGTTTAAAATAATCATTACCATTAAATTACATTAACCACAATTAAAATGATTGACCAAAGTGGGAACCTTATTTGGCCAATCTGACATACAAGGTCAGTCTAAAAAAAAAAACAGAGAACAGCACTTGGTGGAGATATCGTTTTTGGTCCATTCTTCAATATAAAGTAACTTAAAAAAAAAAAAATTCTCATAACCGATGTTCACAAAATTTAATCAATTTGTCCTCGTCACATGCCCAAACTGTCCACCAAGTTTCGTCCGAAACCGGCCATATTTTTGAAATATGTGCTATATATCATGTTACCCCATCTCTCCATCGATCATACATACGGGACCATACTCTGTGCGAGCGTTGGTAGCCAAAGCAGTCTCCCATCTCTCAATGGTAGAAGATCACCAAGAAAAAATCTGGATCTGGATCTCACCAAAATCGAATCAATTCGTCCTTGTCACACACCACATACCACCAAGTTTTGTCATAATCTGTCCATAACTTTTTGAGATATCCTGCTCAACAGACTGACAATACAAGAAACAAGAAAGGGATGACAATAAAACCATCCCGTCACCTTCGGTGGCAGAAGTAACTAGAAGGGCACTCGGAAGAGCGCATACCTCCGCCACGTAATGCCTGATCCATGAGAAAATTTCAGGCCCAATCAATACATTTTTGAAATATCAGGCTATGTATCGTTTTTGCCCCAATCTCTTAATGGTGAAGAATCACTTTTTAAATTAAATAATTCTCCGCATCCACCAGAATTTGGATCTTCACCAAAATCAAATAAATTCTCCTTGCCACAGTCCCAAACCTGTCCACCACGTTTCGTAAATCCATCCATAACTTTATTGAGATACCTACTCCACAAGAACAGCATGAAAACATAACCTCCATCCACCTTGGTGGTGGAGGTAATGAATTGACACATGAGAGGGTAGGTTGGGGGGGGGGGGGGGGATGTCTATCGAGATTGTAAACACGATTTGGTAATCGAGGAATCCTGAGTCTGACTCTGCCCATTGCCTTTTTCAAAAGAATCGCACACAATGTTGTTTGATATCAAAGCAACAAGTATCCAAGGTGAAGAGAATTGGTGTTACCGCAACTGTAAACATGGTGAAACAATGTGCCTGGAAAGTCCTTGAAGCACTTACCGTTTAATACCAGAGGCTAGGTACCAGATGTTATCAGGGGCGAGTCCAGTGGGATCTTTTTCTTTTGACATCAAGAAGATGTTCTGCTCTTTGTACGACGTGTACAGTGTCAGGATCCCCATCATGACAAAGTAAGTGCAAGGGTGTCAAGGATAGATACTTCAGAAAACAAAGCTTAAGTACTTTTTTAAAACAATAGTAAAAACTTGTAAGCAGAAACTCTCTCCATTTATCTGGAACATTGGTCATTTTACTTGGACTGTGAACGAATTGCATGAAGTTATCAAATGTGCATACGATGCTGCTTGCTTACTTACAGTTAATGTTGTTACATCACTGATTGCACATCAATCAGATAGGTCTTTAAAAGCCTGTGTCTGTGTAATTTCCATCATGATGCAGCATAGTATGTAAGCTATCACTGAAGGATGCCAAGGTAGAAGTAGAACAAGTCTCAATTCCGCAAATGGAGAACAGGGTTCTCCAGCAGGGTGGTACAGAGGTAGCACACTTACCAGGGTGTTTCAAAGGTCTTGGTACTATTTGGATTGTGTCTCCATTGAACATTATTGATTGCAATTTTTTTTATGTTCGAGGAAGCTGGGAATTTTTTTTACACCAAGTGTCATTCGTCTGGAGTAAATATGTCGTACGCAGCACAACAACAATGTAAAATGGTAGAATGGTACATTGAGACAAAATGTGTGATCAAGACTAAGAACCGTTTTCTTCACAATGTCTCGAGATTCCAGAAAGAAAGCACTGTTCACAATGTTAAGAAATCAGGGAGGAAGAAGACTGGCTGTTCAGAAGACAACATTGAGGCGGTGAGACAATCTGTCACTCAAAGTTCAAGGAGATCCTCTAGCCGCTGGTCACAAGAGCTTGTTCTTTTGCACACTACTGTCTTTCAGGTCCAGAAGCAGGACATTAAACTTTATCCACACAATGTGCAGATCAAACACTCTCTCACTGACACTGGCAAAGCAGAGATGTTCAGTGACAGCATAATCTCCTTCAAGACAGCACATCTGGTCTCTCCATTCCCCAGCGCTGCTCCGGCGCATGCTCCCATACCTTACCTGACCTGCATTCCCCAGACTTCAAATCGCTGGACTTCTTTCTGTGAGGCTACATGAAGGACAATGTTTACAAAGACAACCCTCATAACATCCAGCAGCTCAAGAGAGCTAGTGAGGTGTGCAAGATCCATCTCACCTCTGACATGCAAGAAGGTGACACAAAGAACTTCGCTGTCAGAGTGAACCCACCCTTACCTGGAATGCCGTGGAGGTCACCTTGAGCACGTCATTCCATCATTGTAAACCAAAGTGCCAAAAAATCTCCCAAGTCAGCTGTCCATTCTGAGTTTGATTCCCGACTCCACGATAAACTGGAGGCAGGGTGTTGTATTACAAAGTGCAGTCACTTGGATGGACGTCAAACCGGATGGCCCACCTGATAGCATTAGTTGGTGGATGTTAAAGATGTCACAGTGTCTTTCGCGAAAGGTAGGCGAGTTATCACAGGCACTGCGGCCAATTCCAAATTGCTGCCACCTTCAAGTGAATGTTGGTCCTGGCCAGCCGTTTTGTGAAAGACACGAGGCAAAAACTTTCTCCAGCCAACCCCACCAGAAGGTGGGAACAACTGTTGCCGGTAACGTGGTAGTAATAGAAACAACAGATTGAGCTAATTCATGGACGGTCAAATGTCCAAGTACTTCTACTGCAACTATAACAAGCAAGCTCAAACATATTTTGGCAAATTAGAGAGAGATTGCACAAAACGTCTTATAAAAGGATATGAGACGACACACATGATGAGCACAGGTCTGGAGGCTGGGAAAGGCTGCACGTAGTCCCAGACAAGGGCAAAGAGTGCGAAGAGGCAGGAGACGGTGCAAATTAGAAGGCGGCAGTCGATGAGACGAAAACTTTCCACAAACCCATACTTCTCCAGCAGAACCTGGCATCACATGCACAAATACTTAAAAGAGAGCAAAACTAAATTTGCTGTAATGGTTTCTTGTGTTGACAAACATGAAAAATAAAAAAAATTACCCCCGTGTGGGGGTGACGGTCATCTCTATAATACCACAAGTTCTCAATGTTCGTTTATGACTAAGAGACTCCTGACGCGAGTTCTACGCCGCAGCATGAACGCGCAGTTTGTAAAAGATGAGACTCGGCATTTTGGCCTGCGCGCGCACGAAATTATTTAAAATAAATGCCCCGACGTATACATTTGGGGTTTGAAACTTTGCACCTTCGGCGGAAAATGATAAATATACAAGCATGAGTTCCTTTAGCGCTGTGTAGTGTTCTCGAGTCAGGAGGTTTTTGGCCAACTTTTAAGTCACTGACACGAACAAAGCGAACATATCGAAAATCCGCCTGACCAAATCTGATATTGTCCCATAGATCATCAATGCACAATAAATTCAAGATAACTTAAAAATGTGGAGGAAGATAGATTTTGAAATCATGTCATTTTGCAACTACATGAAGCAGTTTTTCGCAAAATTCAAAGTCACTCTAGTACGTTTAACGTATCTCGAGAAAGACATAGTATTCTCTCGAGATGGAATTGAAAACAAGGTCAGCCTATGTCAATAAACCATTCACTAACTATTTACCATGCCCAGTAGATATATAGCCTCCTGAAGGTAGGGCAGCGTTGTTGCAAACTCTTGAAGTCACGTGACGCGAAAAACGAAAGCGAAATTCGAAAATCCTCCCGACCAAATTAGATATTGTCCCATTAGATTCATATGCCACAATCAAATTCAATCGTCTGAGAAATGGCGGACGAGATAGAGATCTAGAATTTGATCATCATCATCTTCGCAACTTCAAAGACCTCGTGACCTTGACCTTGTCCTTCGGTGACCTCTGAATCTACACATCGTGTACGTCTTCATCGACCTCTCATCAGGGATCACTAATGACCAGATCTCCCGCTTCAACTTCATTCGTGAACGGACGGACGGACGACGCGAAAGGACATCGACACCAATTATTAAGGTCATCTGCAAGAGATGACTCAAAAGCGCTAAAAATGTGTTTCTAGTATTATTATTATCATTTCATCCTTTCCTTCCTTCCTCTCCTTCTTTGCCGATCTACATCGGACGTTTTGGCCATCTTCCAGATCACTGACATCAAACGGGAAGGAAATTCCAAAATCTTGTCCGGTTAGATACAGATAATATTTTTTATTTCATAATCAATACACAACCTACACAGTACTGCCGAATATCTTGTAGAATGGCAGACGAGCTAGGTTTTGAAAATGGCGATTTTAACTACTGGTGATAACCTCTGACTCTGACCTTGACCCTGACCCTGAACCCGGGACAAAAATTATTATCGTTGTGTTGCAACACCTCATCGACCTCTACCCACATACTAAGTTCATCAAATCGGAAAGTGTTTGACGGACGTACGACGGACGGACGGCACATTTGTCGCTTTATTAGGTCATCTCGGTAGATGATACCTAACAAGACACAAAAAGTCTACCTTAACTACAAGCAAATACTGTACTTGACAAGTAGTTAATCTCCAACCACTCCAACGAGATACGCCTGCACCGTACTCCTCCTGTGTTTCTCAACCAAGATATAAACCCCCACCCTGGTGTTCTCTACCCAGTATAAACTCCCATCCTGTGTTTCTCAACCAGATATAAACCCCACCCTGGTGTTTCTCCCCAGGTATAAACTCCCATCCTGGTGTTTCTCAACAAGATATAAACTCCACCCTGGTGTTTTCTCACCCAGATATAAACTCCACCCTGGTGTTTCTCACCCAGGTATAAACTCCCACCCTGGTGTTTCTCTACCCAGATATAAACCCCACCCTGGTGTTTCTCTACCCAGTATAAACTCCCATCCTGGTGTTTCTCTACCAGATAACTCCCATCCTGGTGTTTCTCACCAGATATAAACTCCCACCCTGTTCTCTACCCAGGTATAAACTCCCACCCTGGTGTTTCTCACCCAGATATAACTCCCACCCTGGTGTTTCTCTACCAGTATAACTCCCATCCTGGTGTTTCTCAACCAGATATAAACTCCCACCCTGGTGTTCTCACCCAAGATATAAACTCCCACCTGTGTTTCTCTACCCAGATAACCACCCACCCTGGTGTTTCTCTACCCAGTATAAACCCCACCCTGGTTTTTCTCTACCCAGGTATAAACTCCCACCCTGGTGTTTCTCAACCAGATATAAACCCCCCCCGGTGTTTCTCTACCCAGGTATAAACTCCCACCTGGTGTTTCTCGACCACTCATTAAACTCCACACCTGGTTTCTCTACCAGTAAAACTCCCACCCTGGTGTTTCTCTACCAGTATAAACTCCACCCTGTGTTTCTTACCAGTATAAACTCCATCCTGTGTTTCTATCCAAAGTATAACTCCCATCCTGTGTTCTCTATCCAGTATAAACCCCACCCTGGTGTTCTCTACCAGCTAGATAAACTCCCACCTGTGCTTCTACCAGTATAAAACTCCCACCCTGTGTTCTCACCCAGATATAAACTCCCACCCTGGTTGTCTCTACCAGGTATAAACTCCCACCCTGGTGTTTTCTATCCAGTAATAAACTCCCACCCTGGTGTTCTCTTCCCAGATATAACTCCCACCCTGGTGTGTATTCAGTCTATAAACTCACCCGTTGCTCTCACCCAGTATAAACTCCCACCCTGGTGTTCTCACCCAGTATAACTCCCACCTGGTGTTCTCTACCAGTATAAACTCCCACCTGGTGTTCTCACCGTATAAACTCCCATCCTGGTGTTTCTCACCAGTAATAAACTCCCACCTGGTGTTTCTCTACCCAGTAATAACTCCCACCCTGGTGTTTCTCTACCCAGTATAAACTCCCACCCTGTGTGTTCTCTACCAGTATAAACTCCCCCTGGTTTCTCCACCAGTATAAACTCCCACCTGGTGTTTCTCTACCCAGGTATAAAACTCCCCACCCTGTGTTTTCCTCACGCCATGGTATAAACTCCCACCCTGGTGTTTCTCTACCCAGGTATAAACTCCCACCCTGGTGTTTCTGAGGCACAGCGGTCAGTGCGCGGGCAGTCCCTCGAATAGACGTTAAGTCGAAGCACCGGTATACCGCCATCAGTTCATGCATTATAGGTTAGAGTTCCACGGTGTTCTTCACAAAGAGTAGGCGAATTATCCCCAGCACTCTGAACAAATTACAAATGCTTACTCAAATCTACAAGGGGCACTGCATCAGCGGCACAGCCATGTTCTCAGCAGCGATGCAAACCAGAACATGAGCGAATTAATTAGTACGATGATTATGTCATCGGAATTACGTCGAAAGCTTCCTCCTGATAGGAAAATTAAACACTTAATACTTAGTGCGCCGTTTCAGGGCTGTTTGAAACCCCGAAGAAAAAGGGACCACAGGACCACAGATTGGTTGTATTCTGCACTCCAGGTATGAAGGATTACAACACGTCGTGCACACAACTCGTGTACGTCGCACCTTCTTCGCAGCATCATCCAAAGCGTTCTTTACCGCCGATCCATCCCACTTGTCCACCTTCACCGGCTTCTCGTCGATCTTCCACTGCAAGCAGAATACAACCAATCATCATCATCATCATCATCATCATCAGTCTCACACTCGTACAGTCGAACGAGGAAAATGCATCCGAACCAACTGGAGGCCTGCAGCTGTTAGCATAGGACCGAGCTGCACCAACACACACGAGCGTTTCTAACAGTTAAAGCTTTTAATGTACAAGCAGGCCATCAGAGAGAGAGAGAGAGAGAGAGAGACGGTGAGACGTGAATGGACGCAAAGAACGACAAGGACGAGCCTCACCGTCATGGTGCAGCGGTCGAAGCCAAAGGACACGTGCACCAGTCGCGTACGGCGGCCACCAACAACCACAACGCGGACACCGCCACGCAAGTCGTGGTTGTTTGGCCGATCGTTCGGTTCACAAGCGTAATTATCATGCGGAGAAATCGCAGAAAACTAAAACAAATATTTTAAACCCAAACCGTTTCCCGTTGGATGTAATCCAAATCTGCGGCCTACACTGCAAGGCCGCAAAACATGATGGGCATTTTTGGTGATTAAAATTAAAGCTTTTATCACTCGGTACACGGATTCTTTCCGTTTTGATACCAAAAAAAATCGTCGGTCTGTCACGTACACCCAGCGCGAGTGGGGTTCTCGCTGAAGGACGTTTGAGCCTCACCTTGTCCAAAAGGCCCGTTGTGCTAGATCTCGCCGCCATGTCGGTGTCTCGCAGACGCCTCACTCTGGCCCGTGTGCTTGCTCGTCCGTCTCCTGGGGGGAAGTTTGTCCCGAGTGAACAACTTCCCCGTGTTTACCGAAAATCTGTGTTTCTGATGCTCCAATGCGACACGATTACCGTCCTCCTGGTTGTGAAGTTATTTATTTCTTCATCACTTTTGTGTTTAAATTCATTCGCTACGTGTCATCGGTGTCTCCATTTTGAGGTCGAAAACTTGCTAGGAATACCGAAACACAGAATCATTGAATGGATGAATACAGCCAGATTAGTGTGTGTGTGTGTGAATGTGTGTGTGTGTGTGTGTGTGTGTTGTGTGTGTGTGTGCTTGTGTGTGTGATGTGTGTGTGTTGTGTGTGATGTGTGTGGTCTGTCTCGTGCAGTGCCGTGTGTTCATCATCCGTAACTCCAAAACTATAAACAACGAGCATCCTGAAACTTTGCATGCATACTAAGAAAACTCCAAGGAAGGCAAGAGTGAAAATTGGGAGTTTGGGTTAATTAAAAACCCTTTTGAGATAAATTAACGGCCTTATTTAATTATATCTCCATCAGGCACATCCTCGGCACCTCGCTGTCTGGGGTCTTAAGGCGTTTCCTGGTAACCTCGCTGAGGTCTGAAGCCGCCAGTTTTTTGGCCTGCTCAACCATGCTTGACTTGGAACAGGCCGCAACGATTTCTTAACGATAAATTTTTGTTTTTTTCACTTCCTCACTCATATTATCGAATGCCTGTTCATCATAGCTACGAATCGCTGGTACATTGCAATGTTTATGAAAATTGGGTTTTGGGTTAATTAAAACACCCCTTTTGAAGATAATTAACGGCCTTATTTAATTATATCCTTCATCAGGCACATCCTCGGCCACCTCGCTGTCTGGGGTCTTAAGGCGTTTCCTTGGTAACCTCGCTGAGGTCTGAGCCGCCATGTTTTTTGGCCTGCTCAAACATGCCTTGACTTGGAACAGGCCGCAACGATTTCTTAACGATAAAGTTTTTGTTTTTTTTCACTTTCCTCACTCATATTATCGAATCCTGTTCATCATAGCTACGAATCGCTGCTACATTGCAATGTTTATAAACGCCCGGAGACGTCAGCGTTCGGGCTTTATTTCATTTGCAACACAACAACAACTGAGAGAATCTCTTAAACTAAGGATTATTACAAAATGTAAGCTCCAGATTTGAAAGCATCAGCAGTTCCGCCCCCCCCAAAAAAAGTTGTAAATATAATTTATATTTATTCATATTTCTTTCAATCTATAAATATATATTGATCTAACTTTTTAACGAATTATTGATCTATAATATTGATATAAATATATCAGTAATTATGCTTTTTTCCTATCCTCATTATTATATCTTTAATTTTCTTTATCTTTATTGCATAATATATTGTATTTACAGCATATTATATTTATTTGTAATTTTTGTACATATATCTTGATTCTTGTTAGTTTATTTATATTATTGATAGATTACTATTTTGTTCTGTATATTATTTAATCTCTTTTTTGCTTCACATATATTGAGTTTTCCTTTGTTGATGACAAATTTATTTTTAACTTGTGATCTTAATATCAATATCTACCATTTTAATTAATTTACTTTTTCTTTGCATTTTATTTTTATTTTTTGATTATATATTTTCATTTTATTATTATTGATTAAATATCTTAGATTTAGTCCAATTTGTACACCTGCAATAGGGTGTTCTCCAGGTGCATAGTTGTCTCAATTGCAATTGGTAATTTGCCTTTACTCTGGCAGGCGCTGTTGGATGCTTTGAGTTACATAACCAAGCTGTAACCAGCTAACAGCTTTAATTGTTCAACTGAATTGAGAAATGTACAGTCGACAGTTACTACAAGGTAGAGGTGCGTATACAGCACACACGGATGTGGTACATATGGGTAGATTTGGATCGGTGCCGTGGGGGCAAAGTTTCATCCCGTATCTTCCTTCATCTCGCAGGGCAGCTCACCGGATGACAGGATTGGGACAAAGCCTTTGGGACCCCCAATCTTTGATGACAGGAGGGAAACCACGGGGTAACCTTCCCGGGGCAGATTGCGGTAGTGTGTGTCGGAGTGGTGCTGAGGTGTCGTCCACCAGACGGCAGTCTCCTTGGGTTAACCTGAGGTGGTCCCTACGGGTGGGTGCCTAGAATGTCCTATCCCTCAGAGATGATGATCACCTGTTTCTGTTATCATCTGAGCTCAAGTGCTTGAACATCGGTATTGCAGCACTCTCTGAGGTTCGGAGACCAGATAGTGGCGAGATCATGGTGGGTGGTTACACCTACTATTAGTCTGGTCACTATGATGGTTACCATGCCCAAGGAGTTGCTGTAGCTGTGTCCAATATGCTGACTCCAATGATAATTGAGGTAACACTGGTCAACGAGCGTATTATGAGACTCAGGATTCGTCACTCTTTGGGTGTCGTTTCCCTGGTCTCTGTATGTGCTTCGGCTGAGGCGAGTGATCTCACCATGAAGAACGCATTCTACTCCACACTTGAGTCTGTGGTTGATTGGTGTCCCAGGCGAGATACTCTTCAAGTCTTGGGGGATTTCAATGCATCGACTGGAACTGATAGGGATGGTTTTGAAACTTGTGTTGGTCCTATGGAAACTGAATTATTAATTGAATTTATAATAATGTAAAAATGCAACATTCACTTAGTTTAGTATTTTAAGAAATAATTTAATAAATACGAGGTCCATCTAAAAAGTAATTGGACTGACCACAGAAATTTTATTCCAAAAAATATATTGAAATCAGAGCTTGTCCCCTTCAAACATAGTTTCCCTCCAGTCTCACACACTTGTCCATCCTCTTCTTCTACACTTCGATGCACCCCCGGAAGGCTTCTTCTGGAATCTTCCGGAGCTCTGTCGTCACGGCCCTTTTGATGGCCTCCATATCAGGAAATCGGGTCCCCTTGATCACCCCCTTGAGCTTGGGGAATAGGAAAAAAAATCACAAGGGACCAAGTCTGGTGAATACGGGGGTTGCTCCAGAGTTGGCACATTCCTCGCCACCAAAAATGTCGGTTGCTCAGGGCACTGTGAGCAGGGGCATTGTCATGGTGGAGCACCCAGGCGTTGTTCTCCCACAGATCCCTCCTCTTGGCCTGGACTGATCTCATGAGGCGCCGGAGGATTTTCTTGTACACGTATTGAATCACTGTTTGACCCTGTTGTAGAAACTCGAAGTGGACGATGCCCTTGATGTCAAAAAACGCGATGAGCATCACCTTGACCTTCGACTTCGACATCCTTGCTTTCTTTGGTCTTGGTGATGCCGGACTTTTCCACTGACGACTCTGCCGTTTGGTCTCGGGATCGTACTCGAATATCCACGATTCATCACCAGTAATGACTCTCCCGAGCAGGTCTGGATCGTCCTCGAGGCGCTTGATAATGTCTTGACAGACAATGACTCTTTGCTGTTTCTGGTCCTCAGACAACAGCTTGGGGACCATCTTTGCGCACACCTTGCGCATTTCGAGATTTTCAGTGATGATGCTCCAGACAGTGTCCTTGTTGATGGAAAGTTCCTCAGCAATCATCCACACCGTGAGTCCATCTGCCAATCTTTTGCCTAATCTATGCAAGTATCAATACTTTCCTGAATCTGCTCACCACCCCCTCTGCTATCCACCTTATCTCCAAGCTTTGTCTTCTGCAAATTTGGAAAACCGACTCTTCACCCCACTATCAAAATCATTGATGTAAATAATGAATAGTAATGGTCCAAGTACTGATCCCTGAGGTACCCCATTACTTAAATCCTTCCAGCAAGACATCCTCCCACTCACAGCCACTCTTTACTTCCTATCACTAAACCAGTTTGCATTCCAATTAGCCACCTGACCAGCCACTCCACAAGTCCTCACTTTG
>CM068966.1:47745895-47764093 GCA_035128595.1 Eptatretus atami
ATGAATAATATGTGTGTATTTAATATGTATAAAATGTGATGTGTAATATGTGTGTTTTTAATATGTATAATATGTGTGTATTCAATATGTATAATATGTGTGTATTTAATATGTATAATATGTGATGTGTAATATGTGTGTATTTAACATGTATAATATGTGATGAATAATGTGTGTATTTAATATGTATAATATGAGCTATTATGATTGTATTAATGTATATTGATATTGTTATACGGATGATATATAGGATGTATATGAGGTATATGATCTTTATTGAGTTGATTGATGTGTATTGAGTGTAATGAGTATCATGATGTATATTGAGTGTTTATGTGTATATTGGTGTTAATGATGTATATTAGTGTATATATGTATATTGAGTAATGTTGTATACGAGTGCACTCATGATGGATATGGATGGTTTATTGGAGTGTAAGAGGAGTGTTGAGTGTATCATAGATGTTATACTGAAGGTAATATGTTGATTGAGATGTATTGAGGCATATGGGATATTGATTATAGGTTGCTGTATATGCAGTCGTATATGTGTAGTCATGTTGTATATTGACTGTATATGTTGCTATATTGCAGTTATCATTGATGTGATATATGATTACATTGACGTGTAGTTATGTGTTATTGAGATGTATATTACTGATTATGAGTGTATATGTTGATATATTAGTGTAGTATTGTATATTGAGTGTACATCATGTGTATTGATGTGAATGATCTTGTATATTGAGTGTAATGATGTGTAGATATGTTTTACTGATTTATGATGTATGTGATGTGTATTGATGTATAGAATGTGAAAATTATGATACGAGTGCTATATAATGTATATATTATGTGTATTGAGTATATGTTGTATAATGAGTGTATATGAGTGTGTCAATTATGTGTCATATTAAGCTTTTATATGATGATTATATGATGGTATATAGTATATGAGTGTAATATGTTATATGTTGTAATGATGTCTGTAGATGTGTATATGGAGATAATTTGATAATTACTGCAGTGTATTAATATGATGGATATTGAGTGTCGATGATGGCTATATGACTCGATATTGAGTGTATATTTGATGGATGTATTCTGCATTGATGTTAGTGATGTTATTGAATGTATGTATGGTACTTCTGAGTGTACTATGATGTATATTGGTCTATATGATGTATATTGAGTATATGTTGATATACATGATGTAATTGATGTGTAGTTGAGTGTAGATGATGTGTATTGATGTATATATGAGCTGTTATTGATTTATACTGATGATATATGTATTGAGGTATATGATTATATTGGGTATATGAGTGTATATGTTCTGTAATATTGGTGTATATGTTTTACTGTCTTGATATTGAGTTATAATGATTGTCATATGTGTATATTCTGATGTTATGATGTGATATGATGAACATTGGAGTTATGTGATGTATTGATGTATATGATGTAATTGATGATATGATGTGTATATGTTGTATTATTAGTGTTAATGTTTTATATTGAGTGAATATGATGTGTATAGACTGTATAGATGGTATATGATGTATATGAGTTATCGTGCATGTGTATTGAGTGTATATATGTATTATGTTGATATGAGATGTATAGTTTGTATATTGAGCGTATTATGATGTGTAATAATGATGTCATAGTTGTACTTGTAGTAATGTGTTATATTGAGACTGCTATATGTTGCATATTTAGAGTATGTGGATGTAATATTGAGAGTATGTGATGAGATTGAGTGTTATCAGTGTATATTGAGTGTATTGATGCTGTATATGTTGCTATATTGAATGTATATCATGTGTATATGTTATTTATTGATGTATATCATGTTGTATATTTTATAATTGATGTATTATATAGTATATGTGCTATATTGAGTGTACTATGATGTTGTATTGAGTGTATTGCTTGTGATTGAGTGTATATGATGTATATTGATGTATATGTGGTATACTGAGTGTATATGAAGCTGTTATAGTTTATATTGGATTATATGAATGTCATTTGAGTTATATGAAGTGCTATATGTTTATCATGGTGTATATGTTATTATATTGGAAGTATAATGAGTGTATTGTTGTATATGGTGATAGGTGAGTACTATGATGTGTATTAGTGATGTGTAATATGTGTGTATTTAATATGTATAATATGTGATGAATAATATGTGTGTATTCATATTGTATGATGAATAATATGTGTGTAATAACTGATGAATAATATGTAATAATATGTGTGTATTCAATATGTATAATATGTGATGTGTAATATGTCTGTATTTAATATGTATGATATGGCATGTTTAATATGTGATGTGTAATATGTGTGTATATAAAAGAGGAGAGAGTTATTTCATATGTATAATAATGTGATGTGTAATATGTGTTATTTCATATTATAATATGTGATGTGTAATAATGTGTGTATTTTACATATTGTAATATGTGTGTATTTAATATGTATAATATGTGATGTGTAATATGTTGCGAAGTCGCGCCCAGTGCCGGCGGCGAACGTGGCCAGAACTCGATCGCGGCACGTTCGCCACCGCGGACAATTCAGTCGTGACCGCTTCGGACGCAAGCCGGAGCTAGTCACGGGTGGGGGTTTAAACCTCACCAACGATCGTGCCAATTGCCCACCAGCGCAGGATAGGTTGCTCGCCAAATCGTCTACCTAAGTACCTGCCGCGAATGGTCGACGGGCGATCAACATACCACTCCACAGGCCGACTTCGGATAGAACCGGCTTAAGCGGTCGTTCCGTGCTACAGTGATAACCGAGCGGTGTTATGTCGCACTAGGACGGTTCCGATTACTTACCAGGATGTGTTGGCACCCACTTAAGAACCTTTAGCGTGAAGGCAGGATGGAGAGTCAATTAAAAGGAAGGAAGACGAAGCGAAACGGGCAAACAGTCACACAATGCAAATTTATTTCCCGGCACACGGAAAGCACGTATATAACAGCCATACAGTCAAAATGCACATAAAGCACAAAAACAATAAAAGCAACAACGACGCAGAGTTAATAAGCCGACTAACCGCGCACACACGGCAACACTTATACAGTCTACTTCACAGACGGGGCGCCAACACAGCATTTACACAAAAGCCAAAAGGAAAGACAGCCACCCTGCATAGACAAGGAGGCAGACAGGCCCGTGGCCAAATGTGACGCGGGACCTAGAGGAGCGGCCAGGTCCGCGAGACCGGGTGGGTCTTACCCGCAATCCTCGTGAACGCGTTGGCGGGCAAGCCGCAAATGTGCGCGCGGGCTGTGCCCCGACTCCGTGCTCCTGGCGGGTTTCGTTGGCACACGTGGGTGGGGTGGGGTGGGAACGGGGCCCCTTTTGCACTATCTCAGCGCGGGGGAAAGGAGATTGTTGATGCCCTGGGGGAGGCGATGGCTGGCTGGCTTGGGTCCCGCCGACGAGACGCAGGCGATCCAACACCGCCACCTCGTCGCCGACGCGGCCTCGGACCCGACTCCCTTGCCTGCAGTCCACCGCTCTCATCGCCCGACTCTCTGAACGCCGACTCTGCTTCAGTTCCGCACCTCCTCAGCCGACTCCCCCGATGCCCCACCATTGCCTTGCGCTCAGCCTTTTTATAGGCGGCCAGGAGAAACCAATATGAAAATATTCGGATAGAATGACCTCTCGGGGCGGAGCCACGCTCGCCATTGGTCGGAGGAAACGGGGGCGTGAACCTCCCCTGATCCCTAGAATTTGGCATATATCGACTTCACACACGACGCGCCTGGAGGCGGGGCAAGCGCCCGCGCTCGGCTAATTGGACGGAGGAGAAGTGGCCGTGAAGCGTTTCTGAATCCGAGTTTTCCCTCGAAAGGCCGCCATTTGCGCTCGGGTCGGTGCGTTTCGGCAAATCGTGAACGGGCCCGAACAGCGCCGACGGTCAGTGTTCAACTAGTGGTGCGGGAAATGGCCCGGTAGAAGGCAGAGAGGTGAAGGTGGTGGACAGGTTTTCGGTGGTTGAGGGTTGATGGTTATGGTGCCCGTTTGGGAAATGGCGGTGATGCGATGTTTGCAGGGATGAGTTGTGAAGGTAAAGGTCGTGGCTGTTGCGTTGTTGGTTGTCTGAGGGTTGGAGCGGGTTGATGGTGACGATGGTGGCGTGGTGTTTAAGGTGGTTTGTTTGTGTGATGCGCGGTTTGAGACGTGGTTGGTTCAAAATAAAGATAGAACAGAAAAAATGGCTAACTCCAAAGCGTCGCAGCCCGTGAATCACATAATTCCTCTTATACAACGGGTTTGGGGCTAACTACACATGTACTTAGAGAATCTCACCTGCCGGGCCTTTATGGTGTAATGCGAATTTCCACAACCTAACAATATGTATAATATGTGATGGTGTAATATGTGTGTAATTTAATCAGTATGTATATGTGATGTGTAATATTGTGTATTAATTTGTATAATAATGTGTGTATTTAATATGTGATGTGTAAAGATGTTGTAATATGTGTGTATTTAACATGTGTAATATGTGTGTATTTAATATGTATATATGTGATGTGTAATATGTGTGTATTTTAAGATGTAAGTCAATATGTGTATATCAAATGTCATAAATGTGATGATTCAATGTGGTCTCGTTGAACATTTATGAAATGTGAATGCTAATCTTATGGTGTGTTACACAATGTGTCGATTAACATGTGTAATATGTGATGTGTATATGTTTTGTATTTAACATGTGTAATATGTGTGCATTTAATATGTTATAATACTGTGATGTGTAATAGTGTGTATTTAATATGTAATAACATGTGTGATGTGTAATATGTGGTGTATTTAATAAATTGTATAACAGGCATGGTATTATGTGTATTTAATTTGTAAATGTGATTTGTAATCTGTGTGTATTAACATGTATAAATATGTGATTGTGTATAATGTGTGTATTTAATACTGTATTAATATCGTGTATGTTATTAATATGTATAACATTGGCATGTATAATGTGTGTAATTTAATGTGTGTATTTACATGTTAATACTGTGATGTGGGTAATATGTGTGGTATTTAATATGTATAATGTGTGATGTGTAATATTGTGTGTATTTAATATGGTATAATATGACAATGTATAATGTGTTTATTTAATATGTAATATGTGATGTGGTAATTTAAATATGTAAATATGGTATGTTTTAATATTGTTACGCATGTGGGAATTCGCAGAACACCTATAAGTTTCCTGTTGTTTCAGTTGATGTCCTCGGTCAAGGTCTGTGTTCAGCTTGTTTATGATTGTGTCCATCCGCTGTTGGTTCCTGATAGGTTATATGATGGTCCGCGTCACACCGACATTTCTTGGGTCTCTGTGATATGTGTGAGGTATTCTGACATGGTTCTTTCTAGGGTTCCAATAGGTGGATTTTATGAACCAATGGTTCATCAACCAATCACGAAGCTAATTGCTACTAACGAGTTCCTAACATTTACTAGGCTAATTCCCTGTGAAGCGCGCAATGGCAGCGGTCATCTCTACAAGGGTTCTAGAAGGAAGCCTACTCTACAGGGTTCTAAAGGGAGAACTAATTCTTACAGGGTCTAAGGGCCGAAACTATACTACAAGGAGCTTGCTCGAATCAGGCATACATACTCCAGCAGCGGATTCTACGTCTACACCACATTGGTTCTACCAGACGAGCACAACTACTCTAAAATGGTTCTAAAGGGTAATTCAAAAGGGCAATTTTTATTTTTCTCTCTTCCAACATCTCCCACGGACACATACGCCGCATTTTTCTTGTATTTCTGTCTATATTTAATTAGCTAATTCTCGTCGAAGGTTAAACCAGAGGAGTTCCGATGGTTTGTTTGTTTTTGGTATTTTCCGCGCTTGTTATTTCTCCGCGCTTTGGTGGGGGGAAATACGATGCGGGTCAAAGGTTTCATTGTTTAGGTCATGTAATATGTGGCTTTTTTTTTCTTTTTGGGGGAATGATTCCTTGGACGCTGAGCCTCTCCTACAACTTGGTATTCTTCCCTTGTTCCCACGCACGGCGTGCGGGATGTGGGGTGTCGAGAGGTGTCATTTGCCTTTTTTCTTTGTAGAAGTTTCTCGAGGAAGGCTCGATAGGGATGGCGGAGCCGAAAACGGGGAGGAGCGAAAGCGCTGAATCCCCTAGAGATATTATTTAGTGCTTGTTTACAAGACGCGAGCCTTCATGTGGGTGTTCCATTTGTCTATTTGTCTTGTTCTTTTTTTTTTTCTTTTTCATTAGCTGTTTTTTAGGATTTCTAATGTCTCGATGTGGATCGGGGCTTTTTGGTGGTTTCGCCTTCCTGTTCGGACATTCGAAGAGTTGTGAGACTTTCCACTCTGGGCGGCAAAGTCCGCGAGGTTGTGCGTTGGAGGAGCCAGCTTATTGCTGCGCAGCTTTCTCGGGAAGAAGTGCGTGAGAGACTTTCTGTGACCGTTTTTTTTTTTTTTATTTCTCTTTGCACCACGATGTGGTTTCAGTAACTTTCAGCTGTTTTGTCCTTTTGTGGGACCATTCTTCAGCTCAATGTCCCACGCCATAAGGCTATCTGGGTTCTAGTCCTTGACTCCTCCTGTCTTGGGGGTGTGTCTCTTGCTCTTCTTATTGTGTGATTGTATGTTTTTTGTTGTCAGTTGTCCTATTATAGTTATATATCTTGCTTAAGTGCCTGTAAATGAGTATTGCTTTTTATTCGGTTTTTTTCGTTTTTATGTGCTTTTCCTTGTCATACGGCACGTTGATTGCTTTTTGTATTTGCCTGTTATTGCTGATTGCCTTTTGCTTATTAGCATTGTTATTATTAATTATATATTGTGTCTTGTGTTGAATGTACCCTTCTTTCGTTTGCGACCTCCTTTTCTACCTTCTAATTTGGAAATGCCTATCTTTGTCATTGCGGAATAATTGTCTGTGGTTTTAACATCTCTATATATTGTATATCGGATCTCGGTTCTTGAGATCTTGCAGATTAAATCCTCTCGTGTTTCAACTGTATGATATCGTGTTTAATCGGTTTATCGTTTGAGCTTAGCGGTTCGTGGTCCCAAGCCGCCTGCGTCGAGGTATTTCTGTGTTCGTCTTTTTTTTTTTTTTTTTTCTCGTGTTTTGTTTTTTCTGTTCTCTTTCTGGTACTATAGGAGTATATCGAATTCGGCGAGTGACCGTTTATTCTCATTGCGCAGGTAGATAAAATGGTTTCGGTTCTTGTTGGGTGGGTTGTAAGAACCCACTCCGTGAAGGGTTCCGGCGTTGCTTTCTGGAGGTCATTGTACGTATATGTTCCTGTTTTTTTTTTGTTTTCGGTTTTTGTGTATTCGACACTGCTACTATTAGTGGAAAGCGGCTAGTTTTTCTGCTTTATACTTTTGCCGGCGGGTGTGAAATTTCTATAACTTTTCTGTTTGTTGTTCAGGAGTGGGATTCGAATCCACCCTCCTCCAACTAAATATACGGTATATTTGGTTCAGGGGGTGTGTTGTTATCTTGTTCCTCTCGATTTTCTCTCACCAAACTTATCGTGCGTTTTAAAATTATATTTCTCGTACTCGTATGGACTGATGGATTTTTCAAAGCGAAACGAGGAGCTTATGGTGTGGTTATTAGAATTTAATGAAGAATATTAGAACCCATGGCTCAGGGTGAAATACCCCGTGCTAGTACTTTCTCTCTATTATTATGATTTGTCTGTGTTGTACTATTCCCTCTATTATATATCGGCACCCAGAGCCCGAAATGGGCGGCAGTGGTGTGGGGTTTTTTATTGTCTGGCATGAGGCCGTGTCTGGTAGGATGAACACCTTCCCCCCCCATCCTTCCTACGTCAAATATTCCATCCCCAATGCCTGTGCGGATCCTACGCTCTGTATATGGTGTATAGCTCGATGCCGCTGTGATCCCACTTAAATGGGCAGGTAAACAATGATTTACAAGCAATAAGCGGAATGTGTAAGAACTAATATATAATAATAACGAAATGAAAAAAATGCGCAGGAAATGAATTGCGAAAATAGATGGCATTATGAATAAAATGGATGAAAATGTGCAAACTATTATAATGGTGTGAAATGTTCTAGCAAATATTCCGATGTGCCTGCTATGTCTTGGCATAATAGGCATATATGGTTTCTGGTGTGAATCGTATATATATACACGTGGATAACGGTGGTTTGTTGACTGAATAAATGGCGGCACCAATGTGGCGATACGATTGTTGTTATGCTCAGCGAGGTGGGAGTGTGGGTTTTGTTGTTTGTTGCCTCCTTTTTGGGGTTTGAGGAGAATAATACCGGGGGACATGTTGGAACCGAAGACACTCTGTGTTGTTAGGTAACAAACGACGGAACATAACAGTACACAGAAGAGAGAAAAATTAAATGGGGAGACTGAAATGTGTTTCAGACTGTAATACATTTTTACGAGGTTGACGACGGCAAGAAGATAATAATTGAGACAAGGGTAGGTAATGGGTGATGAGGTGATTTGTAGTTTTGCAGAGATATGGGAGTAGTTAGATGTGGTGAATTTGGTATTGGGTTTATATTATGACTGTATACTACATGTTTTATATACTATTTTTTGTTTTTTTTTTTTTTTTTTTTTTTTTTTTTTTTGAAAGGTAAGTGGATGGACTTTTTAGTGTGTGTGTATGTCTCTGGTGTGAATTTGTATGTGAGCTCGGTGCGAGCAGCTGGGATAGCCTCTTCTTAGTGAACTTGTGTGTGAGGAGAGTCAGCCCTTGAAGCGGAAGTGTACGTTTTAGGTTGGGGTTCTGGTCGTTTTTTTTGCCGTGCGTTGGTTGAGCGTGAGTGCTACGGACGGGTACACACAGAGCTAGGGTGGGTATGGAAGGCCCCGGGAGCTCCTGGTGAGCTGATTCGCAGCGTGGTCTGTTCGTTGTGTTGGTGGTTTCATCAAGGTGATATGTTTTACGCGTGTGGCCAATGCGTGGCTGGGACGCGCACATAGCGTGGTGCAAGGGTGTGTGTGATGAGCGGTCCTTGTGTGTTTGTTTTAATAGTAAACCTCCTTGTGTAATGGATGAAAGACTGTGTGGTGAAGAAGCCTACACGTGTGGAATTGTAAATCCTTTGTGTGAGTGTGAGTAATATGGTGGGTGTTGAGTGATATTGTCCTTTCTAACAGTGAGTGAACGGATTCCGTTTTTTTTTGTTTTGTGTGTTGTGGAACTTCACGTCTGCGACCAGAAGGGCAGTGTGAGTGAACGCACAGTGTGTGAGAGGGACAAGCGTGTGTTGAGGTTCGCTGTATGTAAGGGAGTATGTATTGGCATGCGGGAAACATGCAAACCGCATTCCTCCGGTAGTGAATATGTCTATTGATAAGGTGTGTGAGAGTCGTGACAACGCAGAGTGTCGTGGTTGTTAAATGGCGACGACGACTTTTTGCGTACACTCTGAGGGTTCTTATATAGTCCGAGTAGGCGGTCCGTAGCTATTTTCGAAGACGCTAACGCACGGGTTAACCAGCAGGAAAGTGCGGTGTTGTGTGTTGCAACGCTCACGTTATGTTGCTGTATTTTATGTGCCGCACTGCAAGAGTGAAAACCTGTTCTGTTAATATCGCACGCGGTGGATTTGCAGATCCCGCGGTATCTTGTGTACTAGTGGTTCATGTTTTTTTTTCTGGATATGGATTTGGACCGGATGGGTTCCTCCCTACGCGAGCTGTGTTGTAATATGTTCCGAACGGGACAGAGCAATGTGCTTTCGTGTGGGGAAACCCCTCGAAACGCGAGGCTTTTTTTGATGCGCAGTTGTGATTTCGTCATGGCTGCAACGTATGGTTGGAATCGCAAGTAGTGTGTATATTCCTTTGCCTGGATGGTTATTTTTTTTGTTTCTGATTGAATAGGGACGAGGTGCACAAACAGCTTGGCCATGGTTTTACTGTCTACGTTTGTGTGTGAATAGGTGCGCTATGTTTGTTGTCTTGTAGTTAGCTTTTTGCGCTGTTTGTTTGTTGTTCGCATTAAAAAAAAAATAAAAAATTAATAAGCTTAGTTTTCCTCGCTCTTACTGGTGAACAGGATTCCGGTGTTCATAGGTGGTTGGAACGAACCGCCCTGCCTGGGCACAGGATACAACTAGTTAGTTTTTTTGTTGGTGAAGGGTTTAGGCTTACTAGACCGGCTCATGGGCGGCTAAGTCACCATGGGGCTTGTTGATATTGTATGTATGTATGTGTGATTATGTATGTATTTAGGATGGAAAAGGGGATTTTTGAGACAGACAGACTTGTGAGTATGTGTTTTTTGTGGAGTGTTAGCTACGTAGTGTTAAATGGAACGTAGCTAGTAGTGTTATAGGGAATTTGTATGATGTGTATGGCACGAGGTAGTTATGGGTGTTTAGTCTAGATAGAATTGTGTGTTATGATTTTTTCAGTGATTATGTGAGTGAGAAGTATGTATAGTTAGAGTTGAAACATGTTACTTGTTGAGTGAGTGAGGGCCAGCGGGCCGGAGTGTATGGAGCGGAATGTGGAAGCATGGTGCGATGAGTGTATTGTGGGGAGGAGTGATTCCACCCAAGGACCTTTCTGTGTGTTTCTATGAGTAAAGTGTAGTTTAGGGGGTTATTTATAATTGACAAAATGGAGGTCGTTTGGAGGAGTGTGGTGTGGATGTTGTATGCTCGAACCCATTTTGTGTAAGGGGTCATTGGTAGCCTAGTTTGACGGCTGTGTGTGTCTGTGGCTGCGAACGTGTTAGTATCGTGTAGTTGGTGTATCCTTTTTTCGTGTGTCACTCGGGACTAGTCCGGCCACGGTAGGCCAAGGGTCATGGGGCCGGGATAGCGTAGTGGGCACGCGTGGTCCTTGCATGATGCGGGGCCCGGGGCGCCATTTTTTGGTCAAAAGGAGGGATGTCGAGAGGTAATTATCTCGGAGACACAGGCTGTCGAGAGAAGGGTAATCCTACTAAAGGCTTCCAGGAAAGAGGGTAGTGTTTCCAAAAGGTTCAGAGCAGACGAGGCTAACTCTAAAGGGTCACTTAAACGGGACTAAGTTATTGCTAGATTTCACAGAGTGGGAGAGCGCTTAGAGAGGGCACTCTCGGTGTTTAGGGAGCTGGTAGGCCTTTCGGAGACTAGTGTAGTGGCCCCGGGGGTGCCATCGTTGGAGAATACGGCAGAGGGTAGTTATGCCAAGGGAGCCACGACGCGTCCCCAACCCTAGTACGAAACCGTGTGAGGGCAGGGAGGAAAATTGGAGGGCAAAGGCCCAAATTTGTGAGGACACACACAGGCGACGGGAAATCTTGGTTTTTTAGAACCGTATAGTTGTAAGCGCGAAGAGCTGTTCTGTCGAAAAGAAAGCCCACGGGTTAGTAAGTATAATTTACAGGAGTGATGTGTGTTCACCGGATAGTGAATGATATGGCAAATGTTATCACACCACGCTCTTTCAGAGAGCAACACATCTCGATTTTCTCAATATGTGCCCGTATACGCTTGCATTTTCTGGTATTTTGTGGGCTCGCAGAGGGACCCACTCGTCTGCGTTAGAGAGGCTGGGCTGAGAAAATATCTGAGTGAAGCGCCCGGCTCCCTATGCACTCTCTGTCCAATTGTGAGGCTGATCATCAAATACCAAATGGCTGGGGTATGGCCTCTTTCCCGACCAAAAGATGCTGCATAGAGACGATACTCGCTATATGAACTATCCCTGCACCTGGAGGCGGGAGCCGAGAAATACGATACACAAGGCCGCGTTGCATGGGATGTATGCTATGTGTTTGTTATTTAATGTAGTAGGAGGGGTAAGTCGAGGAATCAGAAAGATCTGACATGGGTTAAGCTGAGAAGATCGATCTTAGTGTGGAGGAAGGGACGAAAAGCACACAACACAATAAAAGACAAATAAAGACAAAACATAATATATAGTTGCCGACCTGACGGGCGTCGTCTATAGTCTGGATATGTTTAGATGAAATGTTAAGAAGAGAGGAGTGGTTATGGACAGGAGGAGCCACTTGCGCGCAATCGAAGTTAGGTGAGAGGCCAAGTCAGCGTCGGAGTAGGGTCCACGGCGTATCGACCGAGCGCTGGCTTGTCTCCGGCAACGTGGGACGAGAACCAGAAGCACGCAGAACTCGCACACTGTCCCAAGCCTGTGCACTCGTAAACAACAAGTAGAGCACAATTCAATACATCACAGTTACTCACAGACTAATATGCAATAGGAAGGCGCTGTGTAGTCTACACTATACAGAATTGCGGACCTGGTTTTTGCTACAAGGCCTGTGCCGGTCATTCATCTGCGGCTGTTTTTTTTTTTTTTTGTTTTTTTTTTACCTGTCTAATATTGTGTGTTGTTTGGTTTGATTTTTTTTTTTTTTTTTTTGTATTTTTTTTTATTTTTTTTTTCTCTTTTTATTTTTTTTTGGTGTTTGACGCTCGGCGGGGACAAAGCGCCTGTGCGGGTTCGGTAATATCAGTGGAACTGAACACAGTGACATGGGTGATATGATTAGACAGAGAACGAAAGAAATGGGAACGCAGTACGGAGTCTCAGTCGCACTGCGCGTCACTGCTTTAATTTCCAACTAAGGCGCTGTGCCGGTCCGACACAGCTCCTTCATACCGCCACCAAGGATCAGGCTGCCGCTATTTGCTACAATCCCCCATCACGGTAGATCCTTGCTCTCTGCCATATTGCTACAACGAGAGCGCTCGGTATGTCTGGCGGCTGCTTCGCCTGTCGGCAGCCATGCCGAGTACCATGACTGTCTAGTTTGTCTGGGCAAGGTCATGGAGAGACAGCGAGATTTCTATTCAGTCATAGGTGGCAACTCAACGGCGATGCGGCTCTGTTATGCTGCATGGGACTATACCTGTAGTGAAATGCCGCGAGTTTGCACAGCGGGACTCCCCTCCCTTAAACAGCCTGTTCAAAGGGCGTTTTGTAATGGAATATAATAAATCGTATGATTCGTGTGTGTTCGGAGGTTAGATAAGGGTGCACAGCTACTCGAGGTCATGATGAGTGATGCTCCGCCTTGTTGCTACATCGTACCGCATTTGGCAGGCGAGCGCACTCACCAGGTGCCTCCAGAACGCGTTGATGACACGTCGGGTGCAACGCACTCGCGGGATTCATAGCGGCCCACGCCGAGTGAGGCGCCTCTACTGGTCTCTAGGGACTGGCGTCGTTAGGCAAACGTCGTGCACCGTATGCAGAAGACGGTGATGGCCCCGTTGGGCTCTCGTTCAGCTGAAGCTGGAAATGAACAGGTAATTCAAGAACATGTTAAGATGTTGAAAATGACAACGGCATTTGGCTGGCCCCGTGGCAAAACAGTATAGTAGATTATAGCTTTAGACATGTTCATGATATAATGTTGTCGCCGCGGGCTCTAGTAGCTGAAGGGAGTTGGGGCCCTGCGATAGCAGGCAGCCGCACCGCCACTACAAGTGGACCTGGAAGAGGTGTCAAGTTCATACAACCTCTTAGGCAGTCTATTTTGATGGAAGGGTCTTGAACAGACAATATCTAGGAAAGATTGAAGGATGGCTGATAATCATAGTATTTTCCTCGCATTAGACCGACGGACCGCCTCCGTCAGCTGAGAGGCCACAGTAGTGTGCTTTCAATCTTTAGCGTTACATCACAGGTGTTCACATGTTGCTGGAAGCCTAGGAGTCTACCATAGAGTATGGCTCGCCATCTAGCGGGTGTGCAGGCGAGCACTCGGTGACTCTGCTATTCCCAGTTATCTTCGCTGTCCACCTTCCGCTCATGGTTGCTGAGAGCGCGCCAGTACGAGACTTGGCTAATGTCCGAAGGGAGCCTCTTGGCTCTCCCTTGGCTGAGGCTTTTTGTTTTCTTACGAAGAGCTCTCATCGGAAAATATCGCTAGGCCTAATGGGCCATGGTTTAGGTACACAGGGTCTGTATATAGTTCACGGTTGCAGGTTAGTGACTTACTTGTGACCGTCGTTGTGTCTTTATCGCCCTCCCACTCGCTAGGCGTCTGCATACGAGCCGGCGACACTCTCATCACTTTTAGTCGTATGTCATGATGTGCGCGCCGGTTCCTTGCTCTTATGATTTCACGATCCTACATACAATCCGTAGCGTATATTTCTATATTTTTGGGGGACATGAATACACTGGGGAAACGCTCGAAATACTCTCTAGTGGCATCACGGAAATGTAAATGCGTGTACTGTAGGTAGGAGACTTACCTGCACATGAACTGTCGCACGAAGAATTCGTCAAGATAGACTCGGTGACGTGTCTGCTAAACATGTGTGGAGGGGGTAGTCGGCTCCCTCCATATCGCCCCAGTGTTACGTATTCGCTCGCCGGCGGCCGTGTGCCAGAAACTCCTGTGGACTCGGGGCTTTTTCACTAACTGCCATGTACATGCAGCTCGCCCAAAACCAGCGACGGAACAATATCTCCAAGAGCTATCCGTAAGCCTTCTGCGCCGAGCCAACGCACCGGAATCCTGTCACGGGTGGGTTCTTCACCCCACCACGGCGAGCCAATTGTCTAACCGCGCAGATAGGGTCACTCGCAGTCGATATTCGATTTTAGCCCTAAGTACCTGCGGCGGCAACCTCGGAAGATGACAGGGCAGCCGACACGCAGGGGCAGAACCACCTGGTATTAAATTGCGAACCAGTCAGCTCGGAACGTCGCAGAGTCGGGGCTTTTGGGGACGACGGATTGAATCCTGCCGTAAGGTTGGTTACCGCTTCCGGTTCTCGACAAGTGATAACGAGATGCCGGGCTGTTATCGCCTCCGACCTCAGCCGGAATCAGATCTTTATTAAACGGGTGTTTAAAACCCAGGCTATTTATTCCGCTCGATGCAAGATGGCAATTTTTCCAATAGGGGGTGAAAGGAGGAACGCGACGAACGGGGTAAATTCACCAAAAAGCACATTTATGTTACACCAATCCAACACACATGAACCACTAGGAGGCACCCAGGCAAATCATCTGGATCTAATATAACTCAGTGCAACACCACAAGTCACATATACACGCTGAGGTCGACCGTATTTGCAAAGACCTGCACAAATAGCTATCTCACTCTGACCACCGACACTATAACGTCAATACTCACTCATTTATTCATTACAGGCTCACTATAAGCGAGTTTCTAAACATTAATGGACAACTGGCGCCCACTCTATTATCATTTCTTTACTACAAGAAGCGACAAGCATTAGACTACCCCTACTACAGTCAGACACTATCAGGGGGGTCGCAAGACTCTAGGCTGACGTCCGGGCCTTCTAATATTGTGCGTGAACGACTCTGCATGACTTCCCGCAATCTGGGTCTCCCACGACGGCCGTACGCTCGCGCTACAACATCACACACCATAACCATCGTCGGTGCGCTTAACTGACGGTCGGCCGAACTCTCTTCGCGGCACTCTCCTCCTCCGATACTCGTCGAGTGGATTTTTCTTGCATACGACGTCGGTCCCTCTCTCACACACAACTTTCTCACGCAATCGGACTTTGAGCGTCATCCTAGCTAGGGAACTAAGGCAGGTCGATTCCTGGTGCGTGATTTCTCTCTGCGTCTACCTGTTCCACAGATAGTGCAGACACCCTCTGTACAAAAGGCTCCCGAACACACAAGAACTCTCGCAACCACAACCAGCTTCGAAAGATAAAAAAAGACGCAGACAAGAAGACACAAGACACCCATCTAGCTTGACAGCTCGCCCGTCTTGTCCAGGCTTATAATCTCTCTGGGCGCTAGCGCTTTCGCTCCTCACCGTTATTCAGAGGCTCCGGCCTCCCTTCAAGCTTCTTCGAGAAACTTCTCGAAAAGGGGCATGCCCTCTCGCCCCCCTCCCATACGCCGTGCGGGGACGGGGGAAGTCAGTTTTGGCTCAGGTCCAAGGAAATCATTCCCACCAAAAAGAGGCCCCTCCTTTACATGCCTCTGACCTTTGCCCGCATGCACTTCCCCCACCAAAGCGTGGGAAACAGGCGGGAAAAATCCGCGCACCATCGGAACTCCTCTGGTTCCTTCGCCTTGCTCGCATTTATTGACTGAATGCGGAGAGATGGGCGTAATGTGTCCGTGGAGATGTTGACGGTTGCTGGCGGAGTGGTGAGGATGGCGTGGTTGTTAGAGGCAGGTGTGGTTGGCGTTGTGGTTAAGGGGGCGATGTTGGTTGTTGCAATGGTGGTGGAGATGTGGTTGGTCAAAATAACGATAGCAAAAAGAAAAAACCTACCTCAAAGGATCACAGCCTGTGACACGAATAATTAATTCCCATTTAAGCAACGGTGGGGAATCTAACTGAACACAGACTTACAGAATAACTGAATAAGGAACCTTTATGGTGTTCTGCGAATTTCCAACAGCGTAACAATATGTATAATATGTGATGTGTAATATGTGTGTAATTTAATAATGTATAATATTGATGATATATGTGTGTATTTAATATGTATAATGTGATGTGTAAATATGTGTTTTTAATATGTTTAGATATGTGTGTATTCAATATGTATATATGTGTGTATTTAATATGTATAATAAGTTGATGTGTAATATGTGTGTATTTAACATGTATAATATGTGATGAATAGTGTGTATTTAAATGTATAATATGTGATGAATAATAGTGTGTATTCAATATGTATACTATGTGATGTGTAATATGTGTGTATTTAATATGTGTAATATGTGTGTATTTAACATGTATAATATGTGATGAATAATATGTGTGTATTTAATCTGTATATTAGTGATGTGTAATATGTTGTAATTTAATATGTGATGAATAATATGTGTGTATCAATATAGTATAATATGTGATGTGTATATGTGTGTATTTAATATGTATAATATGTAAAATTAGTGATGTGTAATATGTGTGTATTTAATATGTATAATATGTTATTTTAATATGTTTTAGTGTTGTAATATGTGTGTATTTAATATGTATAATAATGTGATGAATAATATGTGTGTATTAATATGTATAATATGTGATGTGTAATATGTGTTGGTATAATATGTATAATATGTGTGTATTTAATATGTATAATTAGTGATGTGTAAATATGTTGTATTTATATGTATAATATGTGATGAATAATATGTGTGTATTCATATGTATAATATGTGATGTGTAATATGTGTGTATTTAATCATGTATAATATGTGATGAATAATTGGTGTATTTAATATGTAAATTAGTGATGCTGTAATATGTTGTATTTAACATGTATAGATATGTGATGAATAATATGTGTGTATTCAATATGTATAATATGTGATGTGTAATATGTGTGTATTTAATATGTGATGAATAATTGTTATTTAACATGTATATATATGTGAATATGTAATATGTGGTATTTAATATGTTAATGTGATGTGTAATATGTGTGTAATTTTAACATGTATAATATGTTCGATGAATAATATTGTGTTTTAATATGTAGTATTTAGTGATGTGTAATATGTGTGTATTTAATATGTATATATGTGATGAATAATATGTGTGTATTTAATATGTGATGAATATGTGTATTTAACATGTATAATATGTGATGTTAATATGTGTTAAATATGTTAATGTATGTGTAATATGTGTGTATTTAACATGTATAATATGTGATGAATAATATGTGTGTATTTAATATGTATATTTTATGAATGTGTAATATGTGTGTATTTAATATGTATAATATGTTGATGAATAATATGTGTGTATTTAATAGTATAATTTAGTGATGTGTAATATGTGTGTATTTCATGTATAATATGTGATGAATAATATGTGTGTATTTAATATGTATATTTAGTGATTGGTGTAATATGTGTGTATATAATATGTGTGTATTTAATATGTATAATTAGTGATGTGTAATTATGATGTGTGTATTTAATATGTATAATATGTGATGAATAATATGTGTGTATTCATATTGTATGATGAATAATATGTGTGTAATAACTGATGAATAATATGTAATAATATGTGTGTATTCAATATGTATAATATGTGATGTGTAATATGTCTGTATTTAATATGTTGATATGGCATGTTTAATATGTGATGTGTAATATGTGTGTATATAATATGTGATGTGTGTATTTAATATGTATGATATGGCATATAAATAATGTAATATTATGCCACGTGTGT
>CM068966.1:47768797-47780335 GCA_035128595.1 Eptatretus atami
TGATGGGTGATTGTGTGCATGTTTCCGGAGTCCTGTTCGTGGGGGTCTCGTCAAGGGGGGGTTGTGTGGTTGATGCTGTGTGTTTTTAACCAAGCCCATGCCCCCTCCCCTGAGGAGAAGAAAATAATAGACAAAAACAACAACAAAACAAACAAACAAATAAAACAACAAACAAGAAAATTATTTCATTAATTAAAAACTTTTTTTGCCTTTTCTTCCTTGGATCTTGTGTAGCTAAATTAGTATGGTGTTCACGCAGGCATAGTGGGCTGAATGGTCTCCACCTGTTAGATTCCTTGTAATAATTAGAACTGCCACTTTATAACTGCTGGCAGTGGTGACCGGGTACCAAGACGCCGCTTTGATGCAACCCCGCTTTGATTGGACCACCTGACCCTGACCCATGTCATTTAAAAAAAAATTATTATTCATTATTCAATTGAATTTAGAATGGGATTAAAAATAAATTGAATTCAAATCAAATGGAAGACCAAGTAGGTACAGTCCTGCATTGGAGTCATCAGAAGGAACCCGAACAAGCAAAAAGCAAAGATGAAGTCATCAGGAGGAACCTGGATAGGATTCACATTTCAGCTGCTACTTCTCTACCCTCAAACCCATCCAGGCACAGCCAAGTTAGCCTGATTAAAAAAATAAACAAAAAACCCAAGAAGAACCCATTAAAAAAAAAAATTCTGGCCTCCAGACCATGCATCCGATCAAGTTGAAATTTAATACATTCCCCATCACTACTACATTATAAATGTGAAGTTTCACATCGGCTTATTAAGCGTTTCCAGAGAAAACATTATTTAATATTTTTCTTCAATCAAATATGACTGCTAAACCATGTGACCTATCAATTATTCCTTAACACAATTGTACACCCATGGCTTGTGGAACATTTGGGTGATGTTTCCCCTCGATCTGTCCAGCCGTTCTGGAGAAGAAGGTTTTTATAGGTTTTAGGGTAAATCCAACATGGCTGCCAAACCATGTGACTTACGTCGTCAGATGTCATGTGTGAAACTTTTGTTCCTCATGGATAGGTGGTCATACGTGTAAAGTTTCGCCTCTATCTGTTCAGCCACTTCAGAGAAGTAGATTTTTGAAGGTTTGTTTTTTTTAAAAACAATATGGCTGCCTAATCGTGTGACGGATGGCGTCATCAATTTTTTTTTCTGTGGACAATTTTGTCCCGAGATGACCATCAAAAATTTTCATACTGATCAGATGTAGCGATCTACATTTGCCATTTTGACATCATAACGAAGGCTCCCATGACGTCATCAAAAAAAATCATTTATTCCCCATGAGGAGTACTTGCCGTGTGCCATTTCAAGTTTTTTTTTTTTTTGGTACGCTTTCAGAGATAGAGATCCAAAGTTTTTCTGTTGGTCCAACATGGCTGCCATACCACGTGACCGATGACAACATACTTATGATTGAAACATTCATGAGTAGTCACACCTATGGTGAAAATTTCGTCTCAATCAGACAATCGGTTGCGGAGAAAAACATGAAAGTTCTGTGCGGGCAGACAGACAGACACAGACAGACAAAGGGACCCAAACACAATACCCTCTCCTTCGGCGAGGGTAACTAGATGACATCACAGTTGAATTTTAATTTTGATTCTCATTTGTGGACTAATGTATCACTAATGTAAGTATTGATTTATTTGTTTCACTTCTTTATTGTTTGAAAAGTACGTAGAGTTGAATTTTCCAGAATTTCCTCTCCACTCCCCAATCTTTTATGACCTTGTATGATTAATTATTGTGCTGTTATGATGTCACTGAGAAGTTGCAAGTACTCGGACTTGGCAGAAGCTTTGGTTTGTTGCAGAACATGAGCTCATTTGAAAGGGCAATGCTTTTGAGACATAGCCTAAGAACATGGTATTTACTCCATCATTAATTTAATAGTTGAACATGACTGTAATGAAAGATGACTGAGGTGCTGGGCAAGCTTATAATATTGGTAACGATGAATCGGTAAATTTGCATTTGTTGTTGTGCGGCTGATATCATGTGGCCAGTTGCTGTTTACCGAGTGTTTGATAATCGCTTATCATTTTGTGTGTTGCCAGCAGCTGAAGTGTTTCCCCAGTTCCAGTATGCCGTTCGTGTTGTTGGCAGCAACTTTGCTCCAACAGTGGAACGGGATGAATTCCTTGTTGCTGAGAAGATAAAGAAGGAATGTGAGTTTGAAATTTTCATTTCCGATTGTGAATGCCATGGCTCCTTGCATGGTAATATAAGTATATGGACATAAAGTAGTTTTCATCTACCACTCTACCCATTCACTTTCCACTGTCCCCTTTCTCTCGTCACTGCCCCCTTTCCTCTCGCCGCTGTCCCTTTCTCTCGCCGCTGTCCCCTTTCTCCGCCGCTGTCTCCCTTCTCTCGTCGCGCTGTCCCCTTCTCTCGCCGCTGTCCCTTTCTCTCGCCGCTGTCCCCTTTCTCTCGCCGCTGTCCTCCTTTCTTCTCGCCGCTGTCCCTTTCTCTTCGCTGTCTGTCCCTTTTTCTCTCGCCGCTGTCCCTGTCTCTGCCGCGTTCCCTTTTTCTCTCGCCGCTGTCCCTTTCTCTCGCTCGCTGTACTTTCTCTCGCCTGCCTCGTCTGCCGCTGTATTCCCTTTCTCTCGCCTGCTGTACTTCTCGCTTTCTCTCGCCGCTGTACCTTTCTCTCGCCGCTGTACCCTTTCTCTCGCCGCTGTACCCTTTCTCTCGCCGCTGTACCCTTTCTCTCGCCGCTGTACCTTCTCTCTCGCCGCTGTATACCTTTCTCTCGCCGCTGTACCTTTCTTCTCCCGTCTGTCCCTGCTTCTCGCCGCTGTCCTCTTTCTCTCGCCGCTGTCCGCTTTCTCTCGCCGCTGTACCTGCTTTCTCTCGGGTCGCGTCTGTCCCTTCTCTCAGCCGCTGTCCCTTCTCTCGCGTGTCGCCTGCTTGTATCCCTTTCTCTCGCCGCTGTCCCCTTTTCTTCCGCCGCTGTTCCCTTTCTCTCGCCGCTTCCCTTTCTCTCGCGCTGTCTTCCCTTTCTCTCGCCGCTGTCCCTTTCTCTCGCTGCTTGTCCACCCTTTCTTCGCTCGCTGTCCCTTTCTCTCTGCCGCGTCCCTTCTCTCCGCCCGCTGTCCTCCTTTCTCTCGCCGCTGCTCCTTTCTCTCGCCGCTGGCCCCTTTTCTCGCCGCTGCCCCTTTCTCTCGCCGCTGTCCCTTCTCTCCTGCCGCTGTCCCCTTCTCTCGCCGCTGTCGCCTTCCTCTTCGCCGCGCTCCTTCCTTCCTCGCCGCATATTTGTTTGTTTTTGTTTTTTTTTTTTTTTTTTTTTTGTATTGTTTGTTTGCGCCCCTTTCCTCTCTGCTTTCGCTTTGCGCTCCCCTTCCCTCGCCGTAGCGCCCTTCCTGCTCTTGCCGCTTGCGCCCTCTTCCTCTCTGCCGCTGCGCCCTCTTCTCTCCGCCTGCTGCGCCCTTCCTCTCGCGCTGCGCCGCTCTATCCTCTCGCCGCTGCGCCCCCTTCCTTCTCGCCGCTGCGCCCTTCCTCTCGGTCTCGCTGCGCCCCTTATCCTTCCGCCATACTCTTGCGCCCCTTCCTTCTCGCCAGCTGGTCCCCTTCCCTCTCGCCGCTGCGCCTCTCTCCCTCGGCTGCGCCCCTTCGCTATTCGCCGCTGCGCCCCTTTCCTATTCTGCCTTTGCTGGCCCTCTCCTCTCGGCCGCTTCTTCCCCTTTTCCTCTGCTGCCGCTTGGCCCCTTCCTTCTCGCCGCTGCGCCCCTTCCATCTCGCCGCTTTTTTGCCGCCTCAATCGCTAGCTTCGCCCCTTTCACTCCCGCTGCGCCCCTTCACTTTTCGCCGCTGTGCGCCCCTTCAACTTTCGCCGCTGCTGCCCCTTCTTACTCGCTTTCGCATGCTCCTGCTTCCTCTGCCGCTGCGCCCCTCCCTTCGTCGCTTGCACTTTTTTCCCTCTCCCTCGCCGCTGCGTCCCTTTCCCCTCGCTTGTGACTTTAACTCCTTACTAAATGAGCATGAAAATATATCACTTGGTAATTTGGATGTTTCTTGTCCTCACGACAGTGGTGAGGCAGGAAAGGGAACGGGATGCAGCTTTGTTTGCGGAGCTGCACCGGAAACTGCAGTCGCAGGTCAGTAACACCTTCTCACTTTCCTTCACAGCTTGGGTCTTTGCATGAAGGTTCTCATATGCATATGTTATTTCCACATCAATTTGGCAGGGTATTTTACACCAGCGATGGGCTATCCTCTATCTGCTGCTTGGCCTTGCGGAAAACCCACGTAGACCCACGGACAAGGTGGGGCAATGTTGGAAGTGTTCAAACTGTGATGAAATGATCCTCATTGCTGTGACTGCTAACCTTGGCTTTGTTCCAATGCTTGTTGGAGTTTGTGAAGTGAATGATTGCACAATATGACAAGTTGAGCACTTGTTCTGCCACGATGGTGAAGTGCATTGCTTCATGTTGCTCTGTTATAGAAATTGTATATAATTGTGCAGCTCTATCCTTTCACTTAATACTTTGTCTTTTCACTCACTAATCTATCTTTTCACGTACTGAAAAGAAAAAACTTGTATGCTTAGTGGAATGAACTTTGATTTGGTCAAGTTAGTGAAAGATCCCTGTTTGAATTTTCTATCTTCAGGGCTTTTCATCCAGCACTTTGTTTACTCAAGCCTTGGCAGCACTTCCCCATTCAACACCATTGGAGCCCACTTCTACCGCCACTTCAACATCCCGTCCTTCAAGCTTGCCTCTGGCCCTTCCATCTAACCTACCTCATTCTGGTTCTAGCTGTGGCAGGAGTGGGTTTCATAGCATCACTCCGCAACCTTCACAAGGCCCAACCCCAACACCTGAGTCCATATACCCAGGGTGGGATATGTACATACTGCTTGTTTTAGGGTCTAAAATCTTAGTGCAGTCCTATTAACCAGTGCAATTCTTTTTCTTCAGACAGATACACCCCACTCCAACAGATGCTTCTCATGGTCTACCTCGTTATGGATCACTCTGGAGCCAGGGTCTCATCAAAACAACTTCTTCCACCTCCTGCAGTCATCGTCAAAACAGCAACCAAAATGTTGTTCATCACGACGGCATTACTGGTGATGGTGAGAAATGTCACGTGCAATCGCCTCTTCATAAAACATATCAACTCATCATTTTACTTGTTAAAGGAAGTACAATCATTTTGTGATGTTCATTTCGTTCTGGTTGGATCCGCTCTTAGGTGAAGTGTCAGAGTTTGCGCTGGTTCGAGACCTTATCTTTGTCTTCCAAGGCATTGATGGGCGCTGTGTGCATCTCGATTCTGCAGGAAAGGCCTACTGTGTGAACAGCAAGGTGTGCTTCGTTCTGTTCGTCTTTATCTTTACATTCTCATTTGAAAACTCAGGTGTGAGAAATATACATGGTTCCTTGGATATGTTTTTTTTATATATTTTTTTGAATGTCTGAGTAATTTGCGAATGTCAAAAAAATTAAATATTTTTGAGAGAGGAATTCTGTATCGGGGCATATTGTTGCTAGACAAAGGCGTGATGCAGCCCCGGATGGTCCTTATGTTCGTCTTGCTGTGATCCAACAGTGAGGATGACTGGGTGCCTATATCTCTTCCAGTTAAGCAGAGTTCTCCACACTTTTAAAAGTACCTGTGCATCAGACATTTGGGCATGCGTTCCACTACCAGGTGTCACCAGGCACCAAACGTCGATCTTGGCCGATTCACCGGTGCAATTCTTAACTGGACCAAGTGTAACAAATCCGTTTTTCTGCATCTCATGATATTGGAACTTAATTAGATTTCACGCAAACAATGGTAGTTGCTGATGATGCATGATGGTTAAACTGCTTGCAGCCTTCTTGGTTGAGTGGAGATCTAGCTTCTGTTTTAAGAGTATAAACCAGTTGTTTCATTTGGACAGCATTATCAAGAAAAATGCAGCTATGGTCTTGTAATTCTACATGCCTTAAACTAACTTTATCTTTTTTTTCTAAACATGCAACCCTTCTCCGTCCCCTCTTTCAATATTTCTCAAAATCAGACCATTGTTCCATCCCCATTACGAGGAGCTGTGGCGCGGCTGTCCGAGCTCGGCTGGCTTCACAACCGTTTGCGCAAGTTCACCGAGCACCGTCGTCTTGATTCCAGTACAGGACTTATGTGTCAGGTGCTCCTCACATCATGCTTCAGACAAGTACACGATTGACCGTCACACATGAGAAAAGTGTCCGGCTATATAACTGTTCAAACTGTGGAGTTTGTTAATGAACCTTTAATTATTGTGAAATTCTACTTCTTATTTTTGTACCCTTACAGAGCTTCTGTGTGGCGCTGCATCAAGAGCTGAAGGAATATTATCGGCTGCTGTCGGTGCTACGTTCTCAAGTACCAACCTTTTTTTCTGCATAGAAGTCTAGGCTCATGGAGGAGCAAAGCTACAGAGGGCAGCATGTTTTGCAGACTGACAGAGGGTCAAAGTGGAACAGGTAGACAAAGAAACACCAAGACACATTGTAGAAGAATAGTTGATTGGTAAAAAGGGAGGGAAAGAAAAATATAAAAGGTGATGGAGGAGGTCAGTAAGAGTGTGGTGTGTGTGGAGGGGAGGGAGGGAAGCATGAGGTGAATATGGGTAGTACTCTTGAATGACTATAGGGGAAAGTGCATGAGAAAATAAATGGGAAGTCCTTTGCATGGATGAAAGATTAGAGGGGTGAAGGAATGGAGGTGAATGCTCAGCTTGGATTTGGGAAATATAATCAGATGTGGGATTCTGGGTTAGGGTGGTGGGCTTGGGATCCTAGGATCCTGAGTTCAAATCCCCCTCAGCTGTTCAATTAATACCAGGTGGGTTTGACTCTGCCTGTCATCCTTCCGAGGTTGGCAAAATGAGTGCCAGCTTGCTGGTATCCTGTGTTGGAGTGGCGACCCATCCAGGATTGTACCCAACAGCCAAGGAGACTTCTGAGGCAGCACCAACACTCTGCACAGAGTATGGTCCCAATGAATGGATGGATGGATGGGAGAGGACAGAGGGGAGATATGGTGGGTGGATCGACGCCAGAAGTGAGGTGATAGAAAACCGAGTCCACAAACCTAACTGCAGTGAGCAAGAAGCAGACCCTGAGATTAGGCCTCTTTCCAAGAGATTCTAACAATCAGAAAAGCCTTGTACACGACTGCCTCTGGAGGAGCAATATGGAAAGCAAGTACATCCGCCTAGAGTGGGGAGCCATACTCTATGGTACTTAGAATGTACACCTTGTACTCTATAATGAGCTATGTGTGGCTCACAATGGACTTGGTTCTGCAGAAAATACTATGATATCAGCCATCCTTCAAGATCTTTTCCTAGATATTGTCTGCTCAAGACACATTCCATCAAATAGACATGCCTAAGAGGTTTAAGAACTTGCACCTCTTCCAGGGATTGGGTCCTGCACGTTGCCCACCTGCTTTGGCCTAACTTGTTTTGGGACAAATTATCAGAAAATGTTATAATTTATCTTTTTTGAGTTGTCATTTTTCAACTTAACATGTTCTTTTACTGCCTGTGTCTTTCCAGCTTCAGGTTGAAGAAGACCAGGGCATCACAGTAGGACACGAGGAGCAGCTAAGCATGAGGCGCCTCCTCGTGTGGACCTATGAACCGCGTCTGCGCCTCAAAACGCTTGCGGCACTTGTGGATCACTGCCAGGGTAGGATGTAGCACACGCTGCACCAGTCACTCACACCTCGTATTCCTTTATTCTATCCTCAAACACTGTAATCTACCTGATTATCCATACAAAACGGTGCTTTGAACAGGCTGTAAGGGAGGAGCGCTGGCAACTGCGATTCACGCATACACGTTGACCGGTGATCCCTTGATGAAGCGCCTTTCCTGCCGCATACTTTCCCATGTGGCGTCCCCACTCCATGCGCTGCTCGTACATTGGATTACCGAGGGGGAGTTGGATGATCCTTGCCAGGAGGTGGACGATTAGAACCTGCACTCATTCTTCTCTGCTGCCTTGAACTATTCCCTATGTTTTCCCTTCACTCATTCTTTGTAATACACACCATATTACTATTAGTCTGAAGTATTATTGAATTGTGTCTCTACTTGTTGTTTCATTGCAAGCTGCCATCATTCTCTGTCTGCAGTTCTTCGTGGCAGCCAACCCAGCTGTGCGGCCCGAGCGACTTTGGCATGACAAGTACTCGTTGCGCAAGCCCATGATTCCTTCATTCATCTCGACAGAGCAGGCCCGTCAGGTACGGAAAAGTATTTCATGCTTATGTGGTTTGTTTTGCCCTAGAAATCTCAGTACAAGTTGATTCATTATCCCCACACTTAAAAAAAAAAATGCAGGGGTGTGTTGTATTGGCTCCGTCCATCTGTCATGCTATCTCCTACATGGTTGTGTGGAAACTCACCAAACTTGGTATTTATGATCAGCACATGGGACAGAGGTGCAAGAGCAGTATAATTTTTGGCCCCACCCCCTGGGGCGGGGTCAAATACCAGAAAATGCAATTACGGGCACATTTTAAAACATTTTTTAGTGAAACTTTGATATGGAATCATCATTGGGAGACACTTGAAATATTTAATGATTCTTTGGATTTGACCGAATGAAACGAATGAAACTCTTTAGAATTACCCTTTAGTACCCTTTAGAGTTACCCTTTTGAACCTTTTAAAATTACCCTTTTGAAGCCTTTAGAATTACCCTTTTGAAGCCTTTAGAATTACCCTTTAGAACCTTTTAAAATTGCCCTTTAGAATTACCCTTTAGAACCATTTAGAATTTCCCTTTAGAACCCATTAGACTAACCCTTTGCAATTATCCTTTCGAACCCTTTAGAATTACCCTTTAGAACCCTGTAGAATTACCCTTTAGAACCCTGTAGAATTACCCTTTAGAACCCTGTAGAATTACCCTTCAGAACCCTCTCGAATTACCCTTTAAAACTCGTTAGAATTACCTTTGAGAACCAGTTAGAATAACCCTTTGGAACCCTCTAGAATTACACTTTGGAACCATTTAAAATTAAAGCCGGTGGGTTACAAAGGTTCTTCTTCATTTTTAATGGACGGATAGATGGAAGGAAGGACATAGCCAAACACTGAAGTGGCTTCACTGCTTAAAAAAATGAGGATTAAATTTTGTATAAAGCCTGTTTACAGCCTGCAAACAAATTCCTTAATTCGTCTTGCACAAGCATATTGTCAGAACTTATTTTGTTAATGGCATGCGAAGTTGCGCTTTTGGAACAGAGTGCTACGTTGGGCTTAAATCAGTATTGTGACCGCAAAATTGAGAATTTTGTGATGGTTTCCTTGCTCAACAATGTAATGATGATTGATTGTAAACTGTCTCCTCTGCAGGTGTTGTCCATTGGAAAATCCATCAATTTCCTTCATCATGTTTGTGGGGACCGGACACTGGAGACCAAGTCAAAGAATATGCTCGAGGAAGTGGGCATAAGCTCCAGTAATGGTAGAAATCACCGCTAACAGCAGGACACAGATTGTCACCTTTGATCACAGTTTCACACATTAAGAAAATATATATATATATATATATATATATGAGGTCCGTCTAAAAAGTAACGGGACTGACTTCACAGAAATTTTATTCCAAAAAATATATTGAAATCACAGCTTGTCCCCTTCAAAATAGTTTCCCTCCAGTCTCACACACTTGTCCATCCTCTTCTTCCATGCTTCGATGCACCCCCTGGAAGGCTTCTTCTGGAATCCTCCGGAGCTCCGTCGTCACGGCCTTTTTGATAGCCTCCACATCAGGAAATCGGGTCCCCTTGATCACCCCCTTGAGCTTGGGGAATAGAAAAAAAATCACAAGGGACCAAGTCTGGCAAATACGGGGGTTGCTCCAGAGTTGGCATGTTCCTCTCCGCCAGAAACTGTCATATGCTCAGGGCACTGTGAGCAGGGGCGTTGTCATGGTGGAGCACCCAGGCGTTGTTCTCCCACAGATCCCTCTTGTCCCGGACTGATCTCTTGAGGTGCCGGAGGATCTCCTTGTACACGTATTGATTCACTGTTTGACCCTGTGGTAGAAACTCGAAGTGGACGATGCCCTTGATGTCAAAAAACGTGATTAGCATCACCTTGACCTTCGACTGTTTTCTTTGGTCTTGGTAATGCTGGACTTTACCACTGACGACTCTGCCGTTTGGTCTTGGGATCGTATTCGAATATCCTCGATTCTTCGCCAGTTAATGACTCTCCCGATCAGGTCTGGATCGTCCCTGAGGTGCTCGATAATATCTTGACAGACAGTGACTCTTTGCTGTTCCTGGTCCTCGGACAACAGCTTGGGGACCATCTTTGTGCGCACCTTGCGCATTTCGAGATTTTCAGTGATGATGCTCCAGACAGTGTCCTTGTTGATGGAAAGTTCCTCATGCATCATCCGCACCGTGAGTCGACGAATTGCACGCACCATCTGCTTCACATGCTCAATTTTGTCCGCCGTTCTGCTCGTTGAAGGTCTTCCAGACCTTGGATCGTCTTCAACCTTCTCCCGTCCCTCTTTGAACCTCTTGTGCCATTCAAATGCACGTGTACGTGACAACGTTTCTTCCCGTAGACTTCTGCAGCATTGCGAAGGATTCGGAATGCGTTTTGCCAAGCTTGCAAGAAACATCAGATTGACTCTCTGCTCACGACTCATAGCGCGACGACTCAGCGAGACAACGTGTAAAGCACGACCTGTAAAAAATCACACAATGAGCGCAGTCAACCATCACCAATAATATACTATATATTATATATATATATATATATATATATATATATATATATATATATATATATATATATATCCGCTGGAATGTTGAGAAAGACTGTGACGCAACCCGTTCATTCAAGTTGTGTAAGTGAGGCACACAGCAGGCTCAGTCCGTTACTTTTAGACGGACCTCGTATGTACACCACACACACACACACACACACACACACCACACACACACACACACACACACACAACACACACACACACACATTGACCCCTCCCACACTCCTCTAGCTGAAAAGCTGCATAAGCAACCCCAAAGGACCTCCACAAAGGTAAGCACTATGCTGCTTTGAACCTTTCCCAGAGTTCCTCAACAACTATAAAGAGATGTGGGTGGGTCTTTCTTTATTTATATATTGATTGCTTTTGACGTTTGGACATGGTACATGCTTGGGAACCTCATTGGTATGCATTGCTGTCTGCGCTATCGCTGATGATTCACGGATAAGTGATGAAACCGGTCTGATAGCTGAGGGTGTGTGTAGCATTAGGATTCTCATGTGTGCACGATGTGTGAACGTCTTTATAGTTGTTGAAGAACTCTGGGAAGGGTTCGAAATAGCATCGCACTTACCTTGCGTAGGTCTTCTTGGGTTGCTATATGCAGCTTCTTCGGCTGGAGGAGTGTGGGTTGGGTCAATTGTTTATATAATCCCAGCCACCTGGGTTTAGTTGATTAGGTGAGAGCTGATTGGCTATTCCCTCCATTCACAGGT
>CM068966.1:47792424-47824686 GCA_035128595.1 Eptatretus atami
CTAGGTCCTCTGTGAGGGAAATTTGATGCAGGGGGTCCTCAAGTATTTTATAGGCACTGTTGCTTGCCCCCATTACCTCTGGGTATGCCTGCAGGGAATGATCTCCCTCAAAACTGTTGTCCTGAGCCACGGAGTCCTCCAATATTATACTCTCAAAACCCACCTGAACCAGCTCGTCTTGGTCCGCCATGGTTCGTACCGATAATTAAATAAAATTTGAATCCTGCTCTTGATTTCGGGGCGGTGGGGGGGGGGGTTGCAAAGCACACCCCTGGCTCGAATCCCGTTCCAGATACCAAACTGTTATGGGTTCGAATCCCGCAAATTTTTTATGGGTCCATCCCACTCTGACGCCAAACTGTTGCGGGCCGGGGGGTCGGTGGAGAAGACCACTAGGTGGGGGAAATTATGTCGTTCCCACCAGACTCCCTGGAATTGTAGGCCATCGCACACGGATAATTCCGTGACGCGGCGGGTCGCTTAACCGACCGTGGACGCCAATAACTCAACCGCGTGACCTAGGGTCCTCCCGTCTATCGGTTAATCGGGTCACCTAATTAATCACGTGATTTAATTACCGGGGAACACGCCCTCACCGCGGCGCGCACGCGCTGATCTCCACGAGGCCCCACCTTACAGCGAAGGCGCACGTGGCTGATTTACTTCAGGAATAATCAGAAAAGAAGAAGAGTAGGGATGAAATGAAGGAGAAAATGATTTAAGCAACCCTAGCTATTGGATCATCGCAACGCACTCTCTTGTTGTCCCGCTAAACAAAAGGAAGGGGACTATGTACACGTATAATAAGAATAACTGTCTTGGGACACCTATCTGTTGTATGCATGCGGTTCCGAGAACCGCAACAATATATATCTGATGCTGTTTGGGCTTTTATTTTTCTACCACATAGGTTCATTCCCACTGTGATTACAATTTATCCTGCATTCGCCTACACTGTCTACAGATGGTGATTGGCTGCTGAGTGCTGAGCGGGTGAGGTCCACGTACGAGTGTACGGCAAAGCACCTGCTGCACATACTTTCATCACGTTATCAGATTTTGGAGCACCTTGGCGCACTTCGACGTTACTTGCTGCTGGGACAAGGGGACTTCATCAGACACCTGATGGACCTGCTGAAGTAATAGCGATGAACCATCCTGGTTTATATCTTGCTTCAATCTTTCCCCTTGGATTAATCAGCATGTTAGTTTGCATAATTCGTATATCCGACACAATCCGAAACTACCAATCATCATGTCAAGTGTAAAATGCGCGTGATGTCAAATGCTTGCATGAAAAGAAACAACATTTCTCTGAAAAACAAACTAGAGTGGTCAATATCCACAAATAGATGCTATTGCAGTTATAGCTGTCAGTTTTCGATGGTTCCTCAGATTTCAGTGTTTTGTTTTTTCAGAAATTTGGTTATTCACGAAATCGATGCAAGGTTGAAAAAAATATTTTAAAGGGGGTAATTGGTGGTTAGATGTTATACTGATCTCGTAACTTTATTTCTGACTCTCTAACTGTCTTCCGAACTTGTCTGTTTTGCTTGTCAACTCGGGCTGAGCAATATCTCGATATTATCGACTTGATAAGATATTGAAAAAGTATCAACAACACGACACTACATTTTTCAAACTCAATATATCAGCACATTCGATAATGGAAAAAGTGGTGTGCGGTATTGTAAACCGAAGATTTCGAGATGTATTTTCATAGATTTAATAAGAATATCGTCTTGAAGACTCCTTTTATCATACCACGATTAGTCCCAGTAAAAAAAAAATACAAGATATACACAACACCATTTTCTCTCGCCTTTCATGTGAATGGTAAGAAAACTTTGTCCTATCTCAATTGCTAGTTCTGCCTCATCATCAGGGTCTTCCGTTGAGGATCCTGAGGAGGAGGGGGACTATTTGGCATTTGCACCGGTACAATCACCGCAGCTGAACTCCGACTCAGACCCAGTGCAGGAGAGCTTTTATCAAGATGGCGAAGCATGCACATAAAAGTCGCTACCCCCAAAGCGCTAAACACTATAGTCAAACACAACACTCAACCCCCCTCCCCCCGCCCACTCCACCATCACGGTCGGTGCACATTTCATCCTGCCATGCACCCATCGTAAACAAAGAAAAAGCTTTAAAGAAAGCGATAAGTATTGGATGGGTGTGTACCCCCTCCTCTCCTCAAGCACCAACTATTGCCGTCGGGTGGTCAATCGACATTAGCGTAAGTGATATTACACAATGTTGATATATTGCTGTATCGTTGCTACTTGGAGGGACGATAGTTGACATGCAAAAAAAATCAATGCTGCCCAGGCCTAGTGTCAACAATATATTTCTGGATAATTCACTGATGTTGTGTAATGAGTGACATGCTATGTTAAACAACAACCTGGACTTTCTATTTTTGCCAAACATTCTCAGCATGACTTTACTGGAATAAACAGGAGCCAATCACAGGAGTGGGATTTACAGTTAGTTCGTGTTCTCCATCTCCGAGGGTAGACTCGCAGGTGGATATTGCATGAGGATCTTCCAAATGGGATTGAAGAAAATGAATAAATTTTCAAAGGAAAATGTTCGAGCACGCACCTTTTGATAAGGTGATGTTGAAGCTGGATAGGAACCTTTGCGAAGGTCGCATGCACATGTACGTTCACTGTGATGGGGGTCATTGAGAGATTGGTAGATGATAAAGTGTGAGGAATTGATGCCGGCCGGAAAAAAAAAGTTTTGTTCGCCTCGACTGGGGAAAAATCAGTTACATTGAAAGAATGCAAATTATGTACAGTTTCTCCTGAGAGTTTGTTTTTTCCCAGAAATTGGACAAACCATGACTGGCACTTTGTGTTACCTGTGATAAGGCCATACGATACGGTTATAAAATGTGTTCATTTTTGGAATCTGCAACAAAAAATTGGGATCCGTTCAGAATTTTATACTTTGCTTTCTCATCAAAAGAACTGAAAACGTGTTACCTTTCAGTAATCGTTGAAATGCACAAAGCCAGAAGGGTGAGCAAAGAAGCACATGATAATCTGAGAAATCGGAACTGAATATGCCCAGAAGCAAAAGGCTATGACAAAGGATGGTAGGAAGCGGAAGAGTAGGATCAGTCTTTTTCGACAAAGGGAAACTGAACTCCAGCTTAATTACTATATACTAGCCCTGTGCCTTTTCAGGAGGTACATTACGGTCATTCAGGCCAAGGATGCAAAGATTCATTGGCTTTATGGCACTCAGGTTGAAACCTTCAATAATTTCCTGGCTTGCTTCTTGAAGGCAGAGATTCTTCATGGCAGATCAGCCAGGCAGCTGAGGACTCTTGAACGTCGTCTATGAAAATTAATGAATGTGTGTGTGTATGGGTAGTAGACGTGAAATTTCTTTTTGAAAGAGGTCAAGAAAGAAGGCAGCTTTGTCAAGGAATCAGGTTGCTGCTGCCTCTGTGAATTCTGGACTTGATATGCAAAAAAAAAAAGAAACAGCAGCTTGCTCCAGGCCATATGCATTATTGACCGTACAACTAGAGGTTGCACTTTGATTGCGAATAGCTTGGAAAAACAACTGTCAGCCTATCTGATGCATTTGCTAAATGAAGAGGTGTGAGACCATATCCCACTTGAAATCTTGAAGTTCCAGGTGGACTCATCGCTTTACGTTATTAACCTCCGCCATCGAAGATCGGAGGTTACTGTTTTCACCCCTTTCTGTTTGTTTGTTTGTTGTGAACAGTATTACGGAAAAACTCCTCGACGGATTTCGACGAAACTTGGTGGGGGGTTAGGTATGGTCCAAGGATCATGCCATTAGATTTTGGACTTGGTCCAAAATCAATATGGCCGCTATGGCGGCCATTTTGAAAAAATATTTGAATTTTTTTTTTTTTGCATTTCTACATGTTTTAAGTGATTTCCAACCCCCCCCCCCCAAAAAAAAAATTGTTAGAGAAAAAAAAATTTTTGCAACTTTTTTTTCAACAAAATTTCGATTTTTTTTTTGCATTTCTACATGTTATAAGTGATTTCCAACAAAAAAACATGCCAAAATTATAATTGCGGCTGATTTTGGAACTTCAGGTAGATATACCCACGTAAAATCAATTTCTGTCTCAAGGAATCTAGTTATGACGAATGAATTGAGTATGTAAAAGGAAAGTTGCAAACTATAACTCTGTGAGCACTGTTGACGTCAAATTGAATGAATAGGATATCAGGTTCACTTGAGTGACCTAGCAGTATTGGCGGCGGAGGTTTTGCACTCTACCGAGTGCTCCCCCTCTAGTTGTTAACTGATAATATTGTCAACTTGTGGGCCAGTGTAACTCATTCAAGAATGTAACTTGTTTGAGCAAGCAAGCTGTAGTAACGCTCTATGTGTTCTATGGACCACTGGTTGAATCATGATTCAACATCATGGAGAAACTATTGACTCAAAATCATGCCAGCTTATGTCGGAGACACTTTGTGCCATGCAGACTGTCAATTATGCATTCTAAGGACAACTAGCATCCGTTGAAGACAAAGTCTTCGATATCCCCGCCATAGTAAATGAGGATTAACAAACTTATATTCCCTAAGCGTGTGCAATATGTATGTGAAGTTTCCCCTTGATCTGACCAGCCGTTCTGGAGAAGAGGATGTTTGAGGGTTTAGGGTAAATTCAATATGGCCACCAAACCATGTGACCTATCAATTAGAAATTAACAAACTTCTGAAAGGATGTCTTGGGGAAAGTGTATGTGAAATTTTGCCTCAATCTGTCCAGCCGTTCTGGAGAAGAAGATTTAAAAATTTATTAATTTTCAATCCAAGATGGCTGACGAACCATGTGACCTATGACATCATAAATTTACATTCTGCCTTCAATCCTCCAGTGGAATACGTGTGTGAAGTTTCGTATTAATCGGATGAGGTGTGTTTTTCTATCCAAGATGGCCGCCAAACTATGTGACTTGTGACGTCATTTTTACTATGTATGCAGACATGATGGAAGATGATACTTGCAAATTTTCGCTTCGTTAGGTTATGTGATTCCAGAGAAAACATTATTTAATATTTTTCTTGAATCAACATGGCTGCCAAACCATGTGACCTATCAATTAGAAAATATCAAAAGGCACCAGATCACCACTTGCTTGATATGTGTACCAAATTTCGTAAAATATCTTGAGGGGATTTGTAGTTAAGCTCCGGAAACGAAATGTGACGGACGGACGGAACCATTTCTATAACCCCGCCAACTTCGTTGGTTGGCGGGGGATAAAAAAACAAGAGCTATTACATACTTTAACAGACCTGATCCAAAGTACAAACCAGTTAACATGTGTGCAGAAAGATAAGGTTGCAGCTCAGAGCCCATTGTCTTAGTTCGTATGCACCACGTCGCTGTGGGTTAGCATCAGTTCTCCGCAGGTGTGCAGCAGTGCTACTGATGCAGTGCCCTGTGAAGGTTTGATCAGGAATTCGTAATTTATTCAGGATGCAGGCGATAGCCAGCAATCCCTTCTGATCAACCTACCAAAATCAAGAATCACTGCTCATCTTCAGTCTTTTTCCTTTTTTCCACTTTGGAACAAACTCCACACTCTCTTCATCCATTCTTCCTCCAGGTCTTCAAAACGTGTTCACCCCATCTTTCCCCCTTATCACTTCATCAACCGACTTTCCGCATCCACCCAAACCCTCAATTCCCTGCTTTCCTCCTGAAATTCACTTGGAAATCATCTTTATCTCTTGCTGATGACCACCTCTGTCGTACATCTGCCATCCCTCAGATTGGCGCAGCCCTCTACTCTGCAGATTTGGATAAAATCAACGCTGGTCCAACATGTGGAACATGTCTTTCTCACAATCTCACCATTTTCTCCAAAAGGGCGTCTGAAACCCCATCGACTTTTAACACTCTTGAAGATCCTTTCATTCAACTTCTTCTACTTACCCCAGATTAGCAATCGATCAGCGGACCACCTGCTGCTAATAGTGAGCACCAAAAGAACTCTCAGCTTAATCTCGTGGAGACTATTGCCATCATCTTCCTGGCAAGCCACATTCCAAGCTGGCCTCGCAAAAGTTGCCAACTGGGCATCCTCTGTTGTGCAAAGTCCTTCCTTGGCACACCTGAGCTCCTGACACATACAAGCTTTCGTCCGCATCTATGGAGTACGGCTCTCCACTCTGGGCTGGTGCTACTGCCTCTCACCTTCTCGGTTCACACTGTGAAACCAAGGCATTTAGGATCATTGGTATCTCCCACGTGAAGTAGACGTTCTTTGGGTCTCTCACTTACTTACCGCAGGCAGGTCGGTGGTCTTTCTGTCTTCTTCCGTCTCTCGCTCTCGCGCCTCCCCCCTCCCCCCCCCCTGCTCTGTTTGAGATATGTCCCCATATTTCGTAGGGGCTCAATGTCTGCCAGCAACCCCCTTCTGGTAAAACTAAAATCAAGAATACTGCTCACCTTCACTCTTTCATTCCTCTTTTTTCCTGTCTTTGGAACAAAATCCCACTCCTCCCTCCAGATCTTCAAAACAGCTATTCACCACCTTCTCTTATCTTCCCCCATCTAAAACCATGATCTTTTCTCCCCGCTAATCCACCCCAAACCAACCCCTTCAAATACCCTGCTTTCCTTCCTGAAAGTCCCTGTTGTGTAAGGACCTGAAAGTCCCTGTAGTGTCCATCTTGTTTACCCTGTGTACCCCGCCCCATCCCTCTCCCTTCCACAGATCTCCTCATGTCTCTGTTCCACCTGTTTTTTTAATTCTCTCTCCTGCTCCTCTTGTCTCCTGTCCCCTTGTTGTACATTCTGTGTGTTAGCTCTCATACGAGCCTCGATAGTGGTTATACAAAAAAAACTCGCGTACTCTTCACGCAGGACACCATGTGATCTTTAACCGACTCATGCTTGCAGATGGGGCGTCCGATTTCTCCTCCCTCCAATGGACGGCACACACACTGATGCCCAATCCTGCCTGCGAAACACCAGGATGACAGTTTATAGCTGGGTCGAGATTCAAACCAAGGTTAGACAGCTCAGAGGTCCAAAAATGAGAAAAAGAGAAAATTTGTTGATAGAGGTTCATTGTCCTGCATCATCTGTCATGACTTTCAAGAAGTTGCGTGGAACTTTCTCAGACATTTTGGACAAGCTAGCTATCTTCAAACTGTAGGCAGCCGTCGTCGTTGGAGATGAGAAGGGGTGGGGCTGAGTGAAAATCCTGGACCAATGAATTTCTGGGTCCCTACAGGTGAAACACAATTTATCTGTGTATCCGAAATAAAGTTACTATTCAGACTTGTATTTTATTGCACATTAGATGCTGGCATAATCATCACTGGTCCCTTTTAGTCTCTTATCCCACTGCTTTTGTTTGTCCTATCTAGGCCTGAGCTGCTGCGTCCTGCGACCTCCCTGTACCAACACGACCTTACGGGCATTTTGGAGACTGCCGTGCGTGCCACCAATGCACAGTTCGACAGCACAGACATTCTCCGCAGGGTGGATGTGAGACTCTTTGAGGTGACAATCACAGTTCCATAAAAGCTGCCTCATTGTTTTCAAATAGAAACACCCGCTCCCACTGGGAACAGTAAGGGAGGGAAACTTTAAGTTGGAGATGGTTATCCCAACTTTGGAGAACATTCCCATGCACACCCCAAGTAAAACCACCAAGTTTCAATGCATTTCTTCCCACAAACATACAAACAAACAGACATATATTTCAATGCATTCCCCAAAATCGATGATGACTATAGTTTTCATTATTTGATAATTAATACAAGGAATGGCATATTTTAGAATGATTTGTACAACTTCAGGGCATTTGAGTAATTTTTTTTAGCAATAGCATCCAGGTTCAAGTTATTCTGTTTCGTGGTGCAGCATCGCATTGCCATGTATGACAATTCACCTACTCATGATAATTCCCGACTTGCACCTAAAAGTAAAGAATATGAATGAGAGGTGGCCATCCCAACTTTGTAGAATGTTGGAAAGCTAATAATCGCTTCAATTCGAACCAAAACTTTGTGTCCGCTAACCACCAGAATACCCATTTTAAAAGGCCGTCTTTCCCTGAGGGCAGAAGAATAAGCAGGACTTGGGGCTTTAATGTAGTGGTTCCAACAGTACACCATCAGGAACCCTTTCGAATAAAGCATCACATACGCAAAGGAGCACACAAAATTATATACGAGGTGTGTTCAAAAAGTATCCAACCTTAATTTTCGTGCGTAAACAAATGAAGCTAGGGAGGCTGGGTTTGGTGCACTATGTAGGTGATCCTAATCCGTATGCGTGAATATTTTCCCGCCTGCAGAAGCTGTCAGTCGCCGACAGACCGCCGATGAGTGAGGAAGTGTAAGTGAGCGCCGTCGATTTTCGTTTTTGACAAAATGACGGAAAAACTTGAACAACGCTACTGCATCAAATTTTGTGTAAAGCTTGGCGATTCCCAAGTGGAAACGATCCGCAAGATTCAACAGGCCTTCGGGAATGAAGCAATGGGCACCACACAGATAAAAGAGTGGTACAACCGCTTCAAAGATGGTCGCACATCAGTGAAAGTGAAGCACGTTCTGGTAGGCCCTCAACATCCCGAAATGAGATCGTCATTGACCAAGTGAGGACCATGCGATGCAGGATCGTCGAATCACGACAGAGAACTTGCAGACGAGGCGGGCGTCAGCATTGGATCCGTTCATTCCATGTTGACTGAGGATTTGGGCTTAAGGAGAATCTCAGCGAAGTTCGTGCCAAAGCTGCAACGATCGAGCAGAAGCAACTCCGTTTGGAGATCGCACAGGACATGCTGGAGACTGTGAACAGCGATCCCAACTTCTTCAACACAGTGATCACTGGCGATGAGCCCACAGTGATCCGTCATTTTGTCAAAAACGAAAATCCGACGGCGCTCACTTACACTTCCTCACTCATCGGCGTCTGTCGGCGACTGACAGCTTCTGCAGGCGGGAAATATTCACGCATACGGATTAGGATCGCCTACATACGTGCACCAAACCACGCCTCCCTAGCTTCATTTGTTTACGCACAAAAAATTAAAGTTGGATACTTTTTGAACACACCTCGTATAGTAATACTTCTTGAAACAATATAAAAAGATATAATATTTCATGGAAGGAGCACACAAACAACAACAACAACCACATCCATGGTGACAGCAGCAGCAACACCAACTATGTGTTATAAAATAATATTTTTCACTTGTTTCACTTCATTTTACATCCTCATTATTGGAAACAAACATAGACATGCAATATGTTTAAAGTGCAACATTCAGTATTCAGATTAAATCCATCAGCAAAGCGATGGGTCGGCATAGCTAGTATTACTGTAAACCACTGGGACTTGTAATACACTCTCCCACCAGGAGCAGTGCTACACGATACTCATTTGCAAAGAGAATATTATCCCCCCCCTGCCTCTCTCCCGAACCCCTGCGACTTTGAATTTTGTTTTATGCTGCAAACCTGGGAACACCCAAGTATAACCACAAGTTTCAGCTCATTCCATCCAGTGGTTTAGGAGTGCATAAAAGTAATGCAAAAAAAAACACACACACACACACACACACACACACTTGCAAAACCCTGTCTCTGGCTGAGTGAGGGACGGGCTAACTAGAACCTCATGCGAACTTGCACTGAATGACGAAAAATTGGCAGAACAACTGAAATTATGTTTGCCTCCAAGGTGTCCTTCCTTGACACACCTGAACTCCTATCATCTACAAGGCTTTCATCTGTAGCTTGATGGAGTACTGCTGGCTCCCCTGCCTCACATCTTACTCAGCTGGACACCATGGAACCAAGGCCTTTAAGATTTTGGGAATCTCCCATGATGAAGCTGAATCTATGGGCCTATCACTTTGCCATCACAGACAGGTCGGTGGTCTCTGTATTCTACCACCCACCTCCTTTCTGGTCTTGCACCCTCTGATCTTTCCGTGCTTGTCCCCCCGGTTTCTGCAGGGCTTGCACGGTCAACCATCAACGCCCTTCTGGTGAAATAAATCCAGGTTCACTGCTCACCTCCACTCATTTGTTCCTCTTTTTTCCTGCCTGTGGAACCTACTTCCACATCCTCTTCTTTCTCATTATTCCCTCCAGGTCTTCAAGACAGCTGTGCACCATCATCTCAGATGATCCCCAATCCAAAACCATGATCCTTTTTCCTTCATTAATCCACCTACCCCAATCCCTCCTTCCAAATTTCCAGTTTACCCTCTGGAGAGTTCCCTTCTCTACCCATCTTGTCCACCCCATGCATTCTCTCCTGCCTCCATTCCTCCCCACACCCATTGTTTGTCTGCCTCCCTCTGTGTTGACCTTTGGCTCTGCTGTTGGTGTTTTCACCCTCTCTCTGCTGTTCCTTTTTATCCTTTTCTGTCCTGATCCGTTCAGTGTCCTGATCTAGTACTAGCTCTTCCACAAGCCGAGACTATATATACGAGAAAAATAATCGTCAAACATTACTCCGACAACATCCAAATGGAATTTGGCCGAGATAATTGTGCCAAGTGCACAGTCATGCAAGGAAGAACAACAAAAATGGACAACATAAAAATCGACCTAAATACAACTATACAGGAGCTAGATTTTTTTCACAAATATTTTTCACAACTAAGCATCTCACAAATATTTTGGAGTAGAAGAAGGCCACCAAATATGTCACAAAAATGCATAAAACAATTACCAAAGAATACCTGCATAGAACGAGGATGATCCTGAAAACGTACCTCTCCCAAAGGAACAAAATCAAAGCCATTAACCAACTCGCGATACCAGTGTTCTAGTACAGCTGCAGAATAGTAAACTGGCCACAAGCGGAAAAAAAATGAGACATCAAAACAAGGAAACTCCTCACTATCCTCAAAATGCTGTATAAAAATCAGTGCATCCCAATAATGTACCTGCTGAGGAAAGGAGGTGGTCACGGCCTGATGGAACTCAATCAAGTGCACAGAGTGACGATTATAGGAAGTGCAGAGTGTGAAAGTTTCACAAACTTCCGAATACAATTTGTACACAAGCATGAACACAACAAACCAGAAGAAGTATCTCTCACTCACTTTGCAAAAAAAACTTCCAAAAACAGATGCGAATAAAAGATGTCATGCATCAAACCGAAATGGCAACACAAACAGCCCCAACAATTGAAAAACAGATAAAAAAAAAAATATGAAATACCAACAGATATATAGTGACAACTGCAAGAAAGACAAAAGAGCAGGGAAATATACAAAAAAAAAAAGAGTTGGACAGATTTGGGATCAACAAAGAAGGATCACTGGAATGACTAAGAAGAGGTCAGCTCAATTGGTATGGAGAACGAATCATTTTAAATGCCCAAGACAAAAGGACACTACACCAATGACTTTAAAAAGATGGCAGGACTGAGTCAATTGTACAACTGTAGATTTTGCAAGGCAGAAACAGAAAGCATGAATCTCCTCCTATCATGATGTATAAAACGCATGTCAGAACAGCTGTACACACAAAGGCACAACAAGGTATGTAGAGTAATCCACTGGCACACCTGCAGAAATGTCAATATCCCAGTCCCAGAAAACTCCATTGAAACATGAACCAAATGCAATCATTGAAAACAATGACACAATGCTCATGTATGACCTAATGATCCCATTCAATTTTCATAAAATAATGATTTTTAACCAAAAATCTGGGTTTTACCATCGTTTTTCACTGTGTCTGTTACATCACCTTATCGAACACATTACATTATTTATTTGTGCTTGCTGTATGTGTACATTATGACGTCCTTAAAAACAGTAAGTATCCGATTTGGAATTATTTTCACTTTTGCTTGACTGCCAGACATAGTAAAAATTATCTCGTTCCTCGCTGCGCATGTGCAATCAGGATGAATTCAGAGAAAAAGTATGGTAAACCGACAAACTTGTCTTCCTAATCATGTTCTGATTTGTGCTGAAAATATAACATTAAATTTAAATAAGTTGTTCCTCTATCGTAAACTGATTCCCTTATTATAAGGGAATATCGTAAAGTGTGCACGTGACAACAATATCCCAAGCACTCCACAAGTCTGGCCTGTACGGTAGGGTGGCAAGAAGGAAGCCATTACTCCAAAAAGCCCACCTTGACTCCCGTTAGAGGTATGTAAAAAAAACACTCTAGAGATTCTGAAGCCATGTGGGAAAAAGTGGTATGGTATGATGAAACCAGGATGGAATTTTTGGCCTAAATGCAAAATATTGCGTTTGGTGCAAACTCAACACAGCACATCACCCACAGAAAACCACATCCCCACTGTGAAGCATGGTGGTGACAGCATCATGTTATAGGGATGTTTCTTATCAGCAGGGACTGGGGCACTTGTCAGGATAGACGGGGAAATGGATGGAGCAAAATACAGAAAAATTACAGAGGAAAACCTGCTGCCCTCTGGAAGAAAGCTGAAAATTGGACGGAAGTTCACCTTTCAGCATGACAACGACCCGAAGCACACACTCAAAGCTTCACTGGAGTGGTTAAGGAACAAAAAAAAATGAATGTCCTTGAGTGGCCCAGTCAGACCCCGACCTAAATCCAATCGAAAATCTGTGGCATGACTTGAAGATTGCTGTCCATCAACACTCCCACGCAACTTGACTGAGTTTGAACAGTTTTGTACAGACGAATGTGAAAATATTGCCCAATCAAGGTGTGCAAAGTTGGTAGGATCTATCCCAACAGACTCACAGCTGTAATTGCTCTCAAAGGTGCTAACACCAAGTATTAATCCAGGGGAGTGGACACTTATTCTAACCAAGATATTCTAGTTTTGTATTTTTAATAAATTTTCTGAAATTTGTAGAATTTGTTTTTCACGTAGAAGTTGTAGATTACTGCTCTCAAAGGTGCTAACACCAAGTATTAATTCAGGGGAGTGGACACTTATCTAACCAAGATATTCTAGTTTTGTATTTTTAATAAATTTTCTGAAATTTGTAGAATTTGTTTTTCACGTGGAAGTTGTAGATTACGATGTGTCAATAAAGGTGGAAAAGTCTGCTTTAATGCAATTTAATTATATTTGTTTATCATGTCAGTGGTTCCTAACCCCCCTGGGGGTGTGAAATGTCATTTCTGGGGGGTGTGAAACATGCCAGCCAGTTCAATTACAGAGTTGCTAAAAGAGTGCTAAGAATGTAATTTGAAGTCTAATTCTAAGAGCTGTCCTAAGTCATTGATTTTTGATGAGGGGTGTGAGAAAATATTCTGAGAACCAAAGGGCTGAGGGCATCACCAAAGGTTAAGAACCACTGTATTATGGATCAGTCTGAAACACATAATTTATGTAACCAAAATCCCCCTCCACCCCCTCCCATGCTTCCCCTCCCCTTCTAATACATTTGTCTTTCTGCTTAATCTTATCCTCTCCATACATGTTCTAACAATCTAACCCATCTCATAATACCCTTTCATTTAATTCTGTTTTTTTTCCAATCTACTACTGCACCTCCCACCCCTGACCATCCGCTGCCACCAACACATGAGCTGAGTCAAATGTCCTAGACCTACCCTCAATGTTAGCCTATCTAAAATGTGAGCCGTTGGGATTGTGAAGATCAGCAGTTAAGTCTAATTTCATTTTCTAATTTTTATTTTCCTTAAACAATCCGTTTCATTTTCCATTTGAAGGTATCTGAGGGGGATACCGGCTGGGATGTCTTTTCATTGGAGTACCACGTGAATGGACCAATTGCGACGGTATGTGTCGTATCGGTGCATGCAACGAATTGCTTTGTAATCCCTTGAATGTGAGTTTCTTTTTTTAAAATGCAAGTTAGATAAGAAATTATGAATGTTTCCCCACTGGGTTAATGCTCTTTTGCTAATCTAACTTTTGGCATCAGAATGAAAAACACAGTGAACAATAGGAGATGATGAACATTCAAATTTATTCTAGCATGTGACTTTTGGATTGATCTCTATTTTCTGTTAACTTCAGTGGCCTGCAAAAGTATTCACCTCCCTCTAAAGTTTTCACATTTTGATGCACCTGAGCTTATTTCATAATGCTTTCAAATAAAACTTAATATATGGAGTCCTCACAAACTATTCCAAAGTGATAAAACTTTAAAAAATGCTGATAAATTGTGAATACGGTGGATTAACAGACAAAATCTGATGATTCTCAGTTGCATAAGTATTCAACCCCTTTGTCTAATTAACCGTAAATCACTTCAGGAGCAAATTATTTGTTTGAAATGTTACAAAATAAGTGTAATCGGTTTCACCTGCATGTAATCAGTGATTTAACTTAATTAAGTTCCACCACTTATTGAAAGAGTTTTATGGTGCAACTCACTTGGTCAACCAACAAGGCAAACATGAAGATCAAGGAGCTTTCCAAAGAAGTCAGACATAAGTGGTGGAGAAGCTCGTTCAGGAGAGGGTTATAAGAAGATTTCAGTCACTCATTATCTCTTTGAGTCTGAAATGCATCATTAACAAGTGGAAGACTTATCATACCACCCAGACTCAACCAGATCAGGGTCACCCATTCAACTCAGTCGCTGGGCAAACAGGAAACTGGTTTGGGATGTCACTGTACATCCAACAATAACTGAAAGATCTGCAAGGCTCAATGTCTGAGATGGGGTCAGAGTTCATCAGTCAACAATATCCCATTCCCTTCACAAAGCTGGCCTCTATGGACAGGTGGCAAGAAAGAAGCCATTACTCAAAAAGATGCATCTAAAAGTTCATATGGAGTTTGTGAAAAAGCATCTTAATGATGAGGGAAAGTTTTACGGTCAAACAAGACAAAAATTGAACTTTTTCGTCTAAATTCAAAGTTTTACATTTAGCGCAAGCCCAACGTTGCACACCACCCAGTGAACACCATCCCTACTGTCAAGCATGTTGACTGCAGCATCATGTTGCGGGGCTGCTTTTCATCAGCAGGGACTGGCAAGCTTATCAGGAGAGGAGGGACAATGGGTGGTGCAAAATACAGGAGAATCCTTGATGAAAACCTGCATGAGCCAGCCATGAATTTGAAACTGAGTAGGAGATTCACATTTCCGCAGGACAATGATCCGAAGCACAAAGCCAAAGCCACACTGGAGTGGCTGAAAACGAAGAAAATAAATGTTCTTGAGTGACCCAGTCAAAGTCCTGACTTGAACCCAATTGAATATTTATGGCGAGACTTGAAGAATGCAGTTCATCGATGATCCCCATCAAACTTGGCAGAACTAGAGCAATTTTCATGTGAAGAATGGGCAAAGATTTCACCATCTCACTGTGCAAAGCTGGTGGAGACCGACCCAAAAAGACTCATAGCAGTCATTTTACAACCAGTGAATTCTGATTTGTACATGTATTTTTGCAGGTATTCCTGACATGTAACCACCTTCAACTATAAGTTTTTAGTTTGATCTCTTCAGTTATTAATAAAAAAGTTAATTTGGAAAAATTGTTTCTACATAATTCATTTAAATGTGGCATTATTGGTAGAGGGTGAATACATTTGCAGGCCACTCGATATAAAGCATTATTCCCAAAGTTCATCAACCCGAATTAGCTTCACTCGAAGGGAGACTATTGTAATTGGTGTGTGTGTGTGTGTGTGTGTGTGTGTGTGTGTGAAGAGAGACAGACAGACAGATAGAGAGACAGAGATTCCATGTGCAACTATAATATCGATTGTTCATAACAGAACTTATAAATCCTGGCCATTTCTAGTTTTTATTTTTATAATGAAAATGGAACAAAGACATTTAATGTAACCATACCAAGTGAGGAATGCACATATACTGTGCAGCATCTGCAGCTGCAGAAAGATGTTTTTTGATAACATTCTCAGTATTTCTCTCGTACTCGACGAGCGAACCCGGGCGGTCTCAGTCATATTTTGAGCTGGCTGGTCAAGTCTGTGGTCCGACCTAAGCTGCAAGGCCAATGGGCTCGACTATCTCGCCTGGGCAGCCTCAGACACAGTTCTACAAAGTTGTCTAATTGAAGCATAACATTTTTCTCTAATTTAACAGTAAATAGATTTTATTCCTTAAATTTGGATATGTCTGGGGAGATGCTATTGTAATAGTGCAGTGTGTCAATGAGTTCACACTGGTTCTCAGATCCACTGTAATCTATATATCCCAGAGAAGCTCTGCATTGTTATTTTCTCTGTCTTTTCATACGTTTTCTGAATGTTGGCCAGCATGTAAAAATGCTATTTAATTGGGCTATTTCACCTCTCATTTGCACAAATAATTTAATCCATCAGGATGGATGGAATCATTCATTGAACCTCACTTTTTTAAAATTCAAAACCAGCGTTGGGTTTGATGATTGCACTGGCAGGTGAACTATTCCAACATCGTGACAACATGAATGAACTTTCTTGTCATGCCCCTCGACTCCCGACACAGAGTTCCACCAATTTGCGGATTTCCACTTTTTGCCTCATCAGTTTGATGTAAAAATCAACTATACATTTTCTAAACGTATGTCTTTTGTCAAATGCGTTTACGGAGTATCTTGTTTTTTTTTCCAAATGAAAGCAAGTTATTAATCATTCCAGAAAGTGTGGAGACGAGAGCCAAGCTGAGGAAGGCACCGGCGCTCAAATCAAAAAAATTGATACATATTTCATGTGTCCCCCAATGTTGATTGCACATACAAAGTTTAATAAAAAAATGTTTTAAAATGTGCCCATAATTACATTATTTGGTATTTCACCTTTAGATCCCACCCCAGGGTGTGGGGCTAAAAATGATACTGCTCTTGCACCTTCGTGTCATGTGGTGATTATAACTACCTCTCAGTAGTTCTCTCGCTTCCATGCTCGCCATGCCTGGTGCTTGCTTAATGGTTAGGGTGGCGGGCTTTGGATCCTCGGGTCCTGAGTTCAAATCCCGCTCAGCTGTTGAATTAATACCAGGTGGGGTTAACTCGGCCCGTCATCCTTCCTAGGTTGGCAGAATGAGTGCCAGCTTACTGGTTCCTGTGTCGGAGCAGCGACCTGTCCAGGATTGTGCCCAATAGCCAAGGAGACTGCTTAGGCAGCACCAACGCTCTGCACAGAGTATGGCCCTAATCTCCTCCTCCTCCTCTCATGCTCGACGAGGAATACAAAGACCTAATTATGCATTGGTGATCATAATTCCTGCACAACCAGGAGATAGCTTGACAGACAGACGGAGGGAGCGATTACAATATCTCCCCGTTTTTTTTCCAAAAGTGTGGGGATAACTGGTGTGGATTATAATTATAATATATACATGTGAAAACTCATGTCGACACATGCAGATTAAAATAGAAGAGTTAACTCGGGATAGAGAGGCATGTTAAGTGAATTTTATTTCTCAAGAATAATTTTTCCAAAGTAATTCCTCACAGACCTAAGCATTTTCCACTTTGAAATTGGAAACTTTATTTTCTTGGGTGGAGAGGGTGGTTTTACCTGGATGACAGATTTTGTACAGAAGAGGATAATGTTACTTATCCATACTTTTGCAAAGCTCTGGAAACTTTGCTTGCACTTCGTATTTGCTCATTGTGGCTTTGATTGTCAATAAAGGATTAACTTGCATTCCCTTTCATTGTCACTGGTAGCTTTTCAGGTAATCTCGGGCAACCGTGAAGACCTGGCTGGTGTCTCAGATATCTCTGACCCATGCATGACCTGGAAATTGAAGGAACCCAGTAAATCTTTCCTTCATAGCTTCCACTTCCACCCTTGTCCCCAGGTGTTCACGGAGGAGAGCATGAAGCTGTACCGGCGTGCATTTCACTTCCTGTGGCATGCCAAGCGAACAGAACACGCGCTCACAGACATCTGGACGAACCAGATGTGCAACGGGCGCCTGCTACACTCCCTGCCCGGTCTGCAACTCACACAATGGCACATGGGATTTCATGGTTTTATTCGTTATCTTATCCCAGCAAACTTTGTCACGTTATTCTATTTTGGGGATCCTGTTATGCTCACCGTCAGTGGTTGCATGTTGGAAAAGTGTTAGCTTTCGTGGCTGGAAGCAAAACAGGCCGAAAGCTTGTTACAGTAAGAGTTCCAAAATCACTACATTTAAAAATTTTTTCCAAGTACTGTAACATGAATGTAGTTGTTGAACTAGAATGGCACTCGTTAGAGTGCATACCTCTGCCAGACTGAACAGCTTACGTTTTGTATCCCACTGACAGGCCAGATCTTGATCCGGACATGAACCAGAATCTATTTGGCTTGTTTTTGTCACCTACCTAACTCATTCTCCAAGTATTGTCATCACCCGTCCATAACTTTTGGAGATATCGTGCTACATGTAGTGTTTGGCTCTATCTTTCAATGGTGAAGAATCATTTTAAAAATGATAGTGTCGAGATCCAAATCTTCACCATCTAATAAATCCGTCCTTGTCACACATCCAATATGTCCACCAAGTTTTATCCGAATCCGTCCATAACCTTTTGAGATATCCTGCTCGCAGACAGACAGGCAGGCAAACGGGGATGGAAACATAGCCTCTGTCCACCTTTCGGTGGTGGAGGTAATTAAACATGGTTAAAGAATTGTTGAATTGATTTCTTGCACAATGCATTCACTGTATGTTAGCTGCACAATACAGCATGCCTTTTACAGGAAGAATTGACAGGTTGAGCATCAGTTACACCTTCATCAGTACCACACCTGTATCCCTTACCCCCATCAGACAGTGGAGCATAAACAAACATAAATATTTTGATTAGCATTCTCAATATATCAGAAGGATATTACGTCATGCTATATATTTGATTATGCACATATTTTACTGTCGCAGAATTTGACAATTTCCACTTGTGACATTATTTTGATCTGAGGGTTAAAAAGTGCAAATTACAACCAGAGAGGGAATGTTATGACTGCTTATTTATTTTGACCAATCTGATACAGTCTTGTCAGTAAGGAAGGTTTTGCTCAACAATTCAAAACATTTTTGGATTGGGATACACGCATTAGTCCAAGACACAGTGACGTTTTCTTTTAATTTCTCAATATAATGTCCCTCGACTTGATTACACTCGCTCCATTTGTCTTTCAAACCGTCTTTGCCCACATAAATACAAGAACGGCATTCAGTAGAGCACATAGCTCCGCCAGGCTGAACAGTTTACGTTTTGTATCTCACCAATAGGCTGGATCTGGATCCAGACCTGAACCAAAATCTAATCGGCATGTTCTTGTCGCCTAACCAACTCATCCACCTAGTTTTCTCATAAGTCGTCCACAACTTTTTGAGTTATCGTGCTGCACTGTTTCTCGTTTTGGTCCTATCTCTCAATGGTGAAGAATCACTTAAAAAAATTCTCTGATCCGGATCCAGATCTTCACCGAAATCAAATCAATTCTTCCTTGTCATGCACCCAAGCTGTCCACCGAGTTTTGGCCGAATCAGTCGACAACTTGAGATATCCTGCTCACAGACAGACAGACAGACAGACAGTGGTGAAAACATAACTTCCGTCCACCTTCGATGGCAGAGGTAACAAGTTGTTTTCAGATTGCTCCTTCAGCTTTGCCTCTGTTGCTTCAGTCAGTTTTTCCTCATCAATATATCAATAGCCACACAGGTGGGACTTCAAGTGTTGGAATTGATAATTATGGTTGCTAGGGGCATGCTCTGGAGCTGTATGAGGGTGATACATTCACGGGTGATATACACCTTGTGCACCGGCATGAGGCGTGATGGAGTAATCACACCTTTGGCCAACATCCCTCGGCATTTATCCTTGACAGCCTGTTGTAGTTATTGTATGATACTGGCCTAATAGTCTCGTGTGGTTGTTATTTTATGAAGCATTTTGAACCAGCAGGAATCCCTTGACATCGAAAAAATTGAGACCATGATGTTGCCGGCTGAGGGTTTGGTGTGGAATTTCTTTGGTGGTGGTGATCCCTTGTGCTTCCATTGCGTGGATTACAATTTGATTTGGGGATCCCAGTAGTGGAGCCACACTGCCTCACCAGTTACCAACAAGTGATAAAGTCGGCCATGTCTGTGTTTATCAGTATGAGAAGCTTGTGACATGGTGCCAGCTTTATGTTGTCAATCGTGTGTGCTCAGGTTTTGGGAGACTTACCTTGCTGAGACCTTAGACACACCAAAGTGTCTGTGGAAGGGAAAACACTGCCTTTCCGAAGTGTTGAGCAATGTGGACATGACTAAGTATTGAGGAATTCCATGTTCTGTGGACATTTCGGTGATCTTAACGTAGAGATCATCCATGATTAATGCTTCAACCTGAGCAAGTTTGTAGGGCAGTCGCACATTCTGGCCGTCCTGACCCGGGGTCACCTTCAAGGGACTCGTGTACACGCTTGAAGTCAGCCGCCCATTTGGCTACCACAGAATATACATGACCACCATCCTTTCCTGGATTTCTTTTGAGCTGGCACATTCTTTGCATGAAAATGTGATTACCGTACACCTCGATGCTCACTTAAAGCAAGATCCATAATAGTTTGATGCAGCAAACCTCTCGATGCTACTCTGGAACAACCAGCGACTTGGAACTGATGAAACCACTGGCATATAACAAACATAAATTTAAGTCTATAACAGGAATAAAACCATGGTGCTCGAATGTTGAGGAACAGCCCATTCCGAGAACTTTTTGAACGCCTCTCTTATTATCATCATCTTCTTTGTGCACGGGCCATTTGGAGATCATCACTGGACCGAAGAGCCTTTCATATGCCATCATCACCACCTGCAAAGAAAGACAAATATATTTCCGTGCTTAGATGTTGATAACTTGTTCGTGTCACTTGTGCAGCTTCGACTAGAATGCCACTCGGTAGCACGTATACCTCCGCCAGGCTGAACAGTTTACATTTTGTATCCCACTTATAGGCCAGATCTGCATCCGAAGCTGAACCAAAATCGAATTTGCTTGTTCTCGTCACCTATCAACTCATGCACAACCTTTTTGAAATATGCTACGTTTCGTTTTTGGCCCCATCTATCAACGGTGAAGAATCACATCAATTTTTTTTAATCCTCCTATCCCTATCCTGTCTCGGATCTTCACCAAGATCGAATCAATTCGTCCTTTAAATCGAATCGACACCCAACCTGTCCACCGGATTTCGTCTGAATCCGGCCACAACTTTTTTGAGATATCCTGCTCACAAACAAAGACAGACAGACAGACAGACAGACAGTGTTGAAAACGTAACCTCCAAGCTTGTTTTGCACATGTTCCAGGAAAATAGTAATCTCAAAAGGTGTTGATATTTTTTGTGCCATTTCTTGTCTGGTGCATTGTCATTTAAAATACCAAGTTTAGTATTCCCTTTAACTTGCCATTTATCATCAATTGACCAGTTACCAACAAGTGATATGATTAATGCTTCAACCTGAGCAAGTTTGTGAGTCAGAGGCTGTGTTCACGGACTATTATTTATATTTATTATCATGTGGTTGCTTAAGCAATTCTTTTTTTCATTCTGGGAAAGACTTTCATACCATTTTAAATACTTACCTTCAGGGCAAATGGTAACCTGTTCACGTGCAGTGTGCACACCTTGTGTTATTACGGCTGATTGGCTGCCACCTGCTAATGTTGTGACCAATGAGCTGTGACTGATGGAAGCTGGTTGGATGCGTCTGTGTCAAGTTGCATATTCGCCCGTGAGGCCCACATCAAAGAAACCTTTCATCCTAACATGTCAAGTTGACTGACAAAAGCTCACACCTTGCAGGTGTAGTGGTGGTTGTGGTGGTGGTGGTGGTAGAGGCCCATACTATTGACAGCATCAGGGTGCTAACGACAAGTTGTGAACGTTTCTGTGGTTAAGAACCAATCGTGATCAGGTCGCCACTCAATTGCATGGTGTGGAATTTTCCCGCCAGATCAGCCATTGGAATCAAACCCACACGGGCGAGGGTAGAACAACAAGACTTTAACCACTCCACCACCCAGCCGCTCCCTTGCAGGTGTAAATCCCTGAAAGTTTACTGTGACTCATGCTAATTTTCCTTCTCGTCCTGTGTTGGGAATTGTCTTGTCTTGACCTTTGGGGTCTAGGAATACTGATTAATCCTTGGGTACGGGGAAATACAGATTGATCTGCATTAAACTCTTGAGAATGACTTTTTATAATATGCTTAATAACGATGAGGCACTTTGCATAACCTAATTGAGGTGAAGGTCATTTGTTCCATCATGACTGTGGCGTATCCACATCCTTGGTGTCCTTTCCGATTGCATGCGTGCAAATGTGCTAACCCAAAGCTTAAGAATAAATTGGAGTACGTACCTATATACATTGCTTCCGATTTCCAAAAGATATTGTGGATTTTGTTTTGATGACCACATCTTAAAATGTATATTTTTGGCCCTCGTTGGACTTCATCCGAAATGGGGGCTTATGGATTGGATTGGGTCTCGTCCGTCCGTCCGTTCACAGCCATATCTCGGACATGTACAGACCGATTTTGTTCAAACTTGGCACAAAGACAGCATATGATGGTATACATAAGCACATAATTGTATTTCGCGGTTTGATCAAAAAATGGTGACCATTTTAGTTGTAATTAAATTATGGCTAGCCCTTCAACTCCATTCTGAAAATCGACGAAAACCACAGGGGCTACGACATTTTATGTCTGTTTTCGATCAGAATGCCAGTTTTACATCCCCATCCAAGGATGATATGCTTTTGACATGCAGGACCTCCTGTTGGCAATTATGCACCAGAATAGCAATTTTCTCAAATAAATCGGATCCCATCATGGTAGGAAACCAGAACCAGACATTTCCTATATGACCTCATAACTACCAAGTAATCAACTCTGTCGGTCTTGGAAGATCTCAGCGATAAAAGAAGGTAAGGTTTGCATACAAACAGTGAGATGACCATGGAGTGGGTAGACTTTCCACACGTAGATTAATAGGGAACGGTAGAGGATAGGTGATCACAAAATTAATGCAGTGATGAAATTTTGGGAGTGATGAGTTGCCACTTTAAAGAAGTCCTGGAGCAGGTACTCTTGATACCTTTTTACCAGTGCCGCATGTGTACCATGTTTGAGGTTTTTACTTTGTTGCAGGTTCCATCAATGGAAATCCTCTCTGATCAAGAATTGCTTTGGCATGTTTGGTATATGCCTGGTGTTGGCTTAATGGTTAGGGCGGTGGGCTTGGGACCCGAGGGTCCAGAGTTCAAATCCCGCTCAGCTGTTGAATTAATACCAGGCGGGGTTAACTCGGCCTGTCATCCTTCCGAGGTCGGTAAAATGAGTACTAGCATGCTGGTATACTGTGTCGGAGTGGCGACCCATCCAGGATTGTACCCAATAGCCAAGGAGACTGCTTAGGCAGCACCAACGCTCTGCACAGAGTATGGTCCCGATGGATGGATGGATGTTTGGTATGATCATGTGAGCATGTAATGATGCCAAGTTCGAATGCCATTACCATGTTCATTTTCCTTCATCTCTTAATGTCCTTGTAATTCCATGTGAAAGTGTACTGATATCTCATAATATCCTTCTCTACATGTGATATACATAAATAAGCCATAGAAGCTCATAAAAAATGGTTTAGTGACCATATCTTAATATTAGTGATACCTTGGATCAAAGTTGCAGTTTAATTGTTTTCTTGTTTTGTTTTTAGAGCTCTTCGGCGTTCTCCATCAGTGTAACATCCTTGCTGCTGAAATGATCCACTTTGTACATCAGATGCAGTATTATATTACCTTTGAGGTACGGTCTGTATTTGGACCTATTTCTCTTTTTGTCTCCGAAAAGTGAATCGGCGATTTAGATTTTGAAGTTTTTACTTGTATTGGTGGAAGTCTGATGAGAGTGAAAATGGATTTGCCGCATGCTTCCGGTACGTGCAGGTGCTGGAGTGCTCATGGGCGAGCCTGCTACATGCCGTGCACCAAGCTGGTGACCTGGACCACATCTTGGCAGCACACCATGATTTTTTGGATGCAGTTATTTCACGATGTCTGCTTGAGAAAGAGTCATGGGTGGGTGTTATCACAATGTCCCACTTTTGAATAGGATGCTTCAGGATGGCTGAAGTCTCGTACAAACAAAACCACCGTTGCTGGATTGAACAAAGCGGGCAATTTGCTTTTGTGGCATTAGAAGTCCGAAGCATTATGATTGCAGATATCATCTCGATGTGTGATGTAATTGTTGATCTTGGAATTGCACCTGCACCTTGAGCATCACAAAAGTTAGCCTCACTGTGAGGAGAAACGGCCCTGTGATTCAAAGGCAAGTTGGTTGTTTGATCCGTGTTCTCAGGCTATGCTCACTCAACTGCGCACGATCTTTGACCAGATCGTTGCATTTCAAGGTACCCAGAAGGCCTTGCATCAAACGGCACTCTCCGAGCTGCACCGTAGATTAGAATACCATCGGCTCGTCGAACTGCGCCTGGAACAGGTAAATCTGAGCGACTTGTTATTTTTGGGCCAAGTGATCTTGTGTCGGTCATTTATGGATCCAATCAAGTTGAACATGTTTCTTTCGTTCCGATGTAAATTTTCAATCTGTTTTGATCGGACTGTGGTGTTTTGCAATTTGATGGTTGTTGATGTTGTTGTTTTTGCTCCAAATTTAAATTTAAGAAAAAGAAAAACGTGTTCTTTGTGTTTTTTTTGTTCATACCAAATTAATTGTGGATTCTGTCATGTGAGTACATGCGTGTTGGGTTTATATCGTGCAACGATTTGTTGTTGACTTGTCATGACCTAAGTCGACATTCTCTGTAAAAGCCAGTTGTTTATGTACACCTACTGAACAGCACACCGCTGTCTATTGTTGCCTTTAAAAGGGAGGGGGGGGGGAGAGAAAAGAATCAATTTTACCTTTTGTTTGGAAAAAAAATAAATGTGATAAAAAAATAAATGTGATAAACAATGGCCTTTGGTGTTGTTGTTGATTAGCCCTGGTCAGTTCTGCTCAATCAAGCCCATGGCATGGAGATAGCCGATTAATCTCCTGGAGCGACTCAGAGATCCCTCACATCGAAGTTGTTGGGTCTTTGTTGTTGCTTATCCCATCAAAATTCATCTGTTTAGCCTCACCTGCTCGTGAGGCTCTTGCAGCGTGTACGTGCTTGTGTACGTGTACTGTGCACGCACACATGTTCTTTTTGCCGAGCTGTTTGGAAAGACAGTGACTCGTACTCGCTCTGAGTTTGGAAAGACAGTGAAATTAAGCAAGCCAAACGGGGTTTAAGCGGAAGCTCGTTCGCTAAATTATAAACTTGAAAAGAACAAATGAGAAAGTGTGTCGTCATCCGCCATCAGTACCATTTATTAAATATCTCGAGAGACCACAAGACAAGGCTCTTGAGATGTATCCATAATTTATTGATAAACATCGATTAAAATCCCCTTTTTTGAAATTGACTATTAGATTTGGAGCAGCTAAAGTTATCGTGAATTATTATTGTTTTGTTACCCTCACCGAAGGAGAGAGGGAATTGCATTTGGGTCCGTTTTTCTGTTTGTTACTTGGCGAAATTTTTTGTTTTTTTTTGCCAAGGATGTTGGTCTGTAGCGTCTCTGTCTGTCTGTCTGTCTGTCTCACATGATTTTTGGCTACAGTTTTCAAGGAATGGTTCTGAAATGTTTGGTGTGTAGGTGACCGGCCAAGGACAGCAACGCTTAATTTTGGTGAAGATCCGAATCCGGATCTAAGAATTTTTCAAGTGATTCTTCACCCATTGAGAGATGGGGGCAAAAACGATGTGTAGCATGATATGTCTAAAAGTTGTGGACAACTTGTGACAAAGCGAGGTGGAAGAGTTGGTTCGGTGATGAGAACAAGCCGATTCGATTTTGGTTGAGGTCCGGATTCAGATCTGACTTATCAGTGGGATACAAAATTTAATCTGTTCACTGTTCACCCTGGTGAAGGTATGTGCTCTACTGAGCGCCGTTCCGTTTCGCCAAGTGTCACTCAGTGATTTTTTTTTTCATTTGTTTGTTTGTTTGTCCGCACAGAACTTTTGTGATTTTCTCCGCCACCGCTTGTCGGATTGAAACAAAATATTCACCATGGATGCGACTACTCATGCAAAATGTTTGAAGCATAATTATGACGTCATAGGTCTCGTGATGTGGCAGCCATGTTGGAAAAAACGGAAAACCTTTGGACCTCTGCGTGTCTGAAATAGCACGAAGGAAAAAATTGAAACTTGGCAAACGGCAAGTACTCCTCATGGGGAAAAAGTGTGATTTTGTTTTTTATTTTTAAAATGATGTCATAGGTGCCTTCGTTATGACATCGTAATTGCATATGTTAGAACACTACATCTGATCAGTATGAACATCGTTGAGGGTCATCTCGGGATAAAATGGTCCACAGAAATTTTTTTTTGATGATGTCATCCTGCATGTGATTCGGCAGCCATATTGTTTAAAAAAAAGAAAAAAACATTCAAAAATCTTCTTATCTAAAGTGGCTGAACAGATCGAGGCAAAACTTTACACGTATGACCGCCTATCCATGAGGAACAAAAGGTTCACACATATGACATCATAGGTCACATGGTTTCGCAGCCATATTGGTTTTAGCCTAAAACCTCTAAAAATGTTCTTCTCAGAACAGCTGGACAAATCGAGAGTAAACTTCACACAAATGTTCCCCAAGCTTGATAAGTCTTGATAGGGTTCGCCATCATCTGCTTGAGCACCAGCGCCCAGAGAAACCAGGCTTTACACCAAAGAGGTCAACGATTGACCGTATCCTTCCACTTCGGGTCCTCACCGAATGCAGATTAGAGTTTTGGCAGGGGCTGCTTGCAGCCTATGTTGATCTATACAAAGCATTCGATTCAGTGAATCGGGATGCCCTCTGGAGAATTCTTGGTCTTCCTGGGGTGCCACCAAAACTGGTCAATCTGATGTCTGAACTATACTTTGGTACTGAGCATGCTGTGAATTGTGGTGGTACCATCTCCGACTTATTTCCAGTTGTTACTGGAGTTCGTTAGGGGTGTGTCCTGGCCCCCACACTTTTCAGCGCTTGAATGGACTGGATTCCAGGGAGGATGTCGGAGAGATCAAGCTGTGGTGCATCGTTTGCGAATGTCAAGATCTCTGACCTTGATTTCGCAGATGATGCCATTATCTTTGCAGAGATTTTGGATATCCTTTTGGGGGCCCTCGAGCTGCTGAATGAGGGAGGAGTCGGAGCAGTTGAGATTACGGGTTTCCTGGGTCAAAACTGAGATCCAGGCTTTCAATAACATCTTGGATTCTGCTATCTTGTCTGTACCTGTTTGTGGTGAGGATGTTGAGGTCACGGAGAGATTCACTTTACCTTAAGGCCTGTCACACCTTGACGATTTAGCCAGCGTTGCCTGACGTATGCAAAATTTGGCTAAACGCTGGCACACGTCGAATACGTTATGGGTAAGTTTGTATACGTTAAGAGCGTGCTGGCATACGTCGTAGTACGCTGGCTTTTTTTTCGTGGTACGCTGGCATACTCGTCTTGTACGCTGGCATACGTCGTAGTACGCCGAGGTGTTAGACAAATTTTCCATGCTTGAAATTTTTTGACGTATGCCAGCGTATGACTCACACGTTCGCAATAACGCTGGCCATAACTTGTAGGCACGTTACGCGATCGTCGACACACGTTACATTTTTTGTTTGTAATGTGATGGAGTCATTTTACATTCAAACGAATGTGTGAACTGTGGGTATTTGTAATTGTTTTACCTTTCTGTTATTTTCTTTTTGTGTGTTTTATCATCTGGTAGTCAAACGTATTGTGGGACACTTCCTCTGTTATGCTCCACCGCCCTTCCCCCACCCCCAAAAACTAAGCCGCTTCCGTCAGTCAATTCACTCCCTCTCTGGGCTCATGACCCACAAATACCTATACATTCCCCATTGTGTACTTTTCAAGGTGTGAAGAGTGCTGCTGAAGGAATTGTGGGTGGAGGGATGGGGGGTGGGGGGGGGGCAAGGTATGGTGCTCAACAGGATGAATTGGTCGGCACATGAGTACTGAGCCAAATGATCACGAGAGTATATCTGTCTCTGCTGTTTGGTCCCTCTCGCACAGCTCAGAATCTGGTCACACTAAGGCACCACCTATCATTCGGATTGGTTGTATTTTCAGCAAGTTTGGTGACTGCGTCAACAATGCACAGAGAGAAGCAAAGGGAATCGGACAACCGTAATAGCAACGAGTCAAAAAGGCTTGAGGCCAAAGCGCTCTTGTTCGGTGTAAAACGGTGTGAACCTCTTTACTTTTGTGATGTGTATGCAGCACGTTCTTGTCCTACAATGTGACTACTCTGGTTTGTCTATGTACTTTGGTTCTGTACTGTGCACGTGCTCTCATAGTTGTGACCTGAGCGCTATACACATTCGATGTTGAATAAACGGGGAGGTTGATGGACACTCAGAGAGAGTATGGTTTATATCGTGCAACGATTTGTTGTGACTTGTCATACCTAAGTCGACATTCTCTGTAAAAGCCAGTTGTTTATGTCACCTACTGAACAGCACACCGCTGTCTATTGTTGCCTTTAAAAGGGGGGGGGGAGAGAAAGAGCAATTTTACCTTTTGTTTGGAAAAAAATAAATGTGATAAAAAAAAAATGTGATAAACAATGGCCTTTGGTGTTGTTGTTGATTAGCCCTGGTCAGTTCTGCTCAATCAAGCCCATGGCATGGAGATAGCCGATTAATCTCCTGGAGCGACTCAGAGATCCCTCACATCGAAGTTGTTGGGTCTTTTGTTGTTGCTTATCCCATCAAATTCATCTGTTTAGCCTCACCTGCTCGTGAGGCTCTTGCAGCGTGTTCGTGCTTACGTGTAGTGCACGCACACATGTTCTTTTTGCCGAGCTGTTGGAAAGACAGTGACTCGTACTCGCTCTGAGTTTGGAAAGACAGTGAAATTAAGCAAGCCAAACGGGGTTTAAGCGGAAGCTCGTTCGCTAAATTATAAACTTGAAAAGAACAAATGAAGAAAGTGTGTCGTCATCCGCCATCAGTACCATTTATTAAATATCTCGAGAGACCACAAGACAAGGCTCTTGAGATGTATCCTAATTTATTGATAAACATCGATTAAAATCCCTTTTTGAAATTGACTATTAGATTTGGAGCAGCTAAAGTTATCGTGAATTATTATTGTTTTGTACCCTCACCGAAGGAGAGAGGAATTGCATTTGGGCCGTTTTTCTGTTTGTTACTTGGCGAATTTTTTGTTTTTTTTTGCCAAGGATGTTGGTCTGTAGCGTCTCTGTCTGCTGTCTGTCTGTCTCATACATGATTTTTGGCTACAGTTTCAAGGAATGGTTCTGAAATGTTTGGTGTGTAGGTGACCGGCCAAGGACAGCAACGCTTAATTTTGGTGAAGATCCGAATCCGGATCTAAGAATTTTCAAGTGATTCTTCACCCATTGAGAGATGGGGCAAAAACGATGTGTAGCATGATATGTCTAAAAGTTGTGGACAACTTGTGACAAAGCGAGGTGGAAGAGTTGGTTCGGTGATGAGAACAAGCCGATTCGATTTTGGTTGAGGTCCGGATTCAGATCTGACTTATCAGTGGGATACAAAATTTAATCTGTTCACTGTTCACCCTGGTGAAGGTATGTGCTCTACTGAGCGCCGTTCCGTTTCGCCAAGTGTCACTCAGTGATTTTTTTTTTCATTTGTTTGTTTGTTTGTCCGCACAGAACTTTTGTGATTTTCTCCGCCACCGCTTGTCGATTGAAACAAAATATTCACCATGGATGCGACTACTCATGCAAAATGTTTGAAGCATAATTATGACGTCATAGGTTTGTGATGTGCAGCCATGTTGGAAAAAACGGAAAACCTTTGGACCTCTGCTGTCTGAAATAGCACGAAGGAAAAAAATTGAAACTTGGCAAACGGCAAGTACTCCTCATGGGGAAAAAGTGTGATTTTGTTTTTATTTTTAAATGATGTCATAGGTGCCTTCGTTTGACATCGTAAATTGCATATGTTAGAACACTACATCTGATCAGTATGAACATCGTTGAGGGTCATCTCGGGATAAAATGGTCCACAGAAATTTTTTTTGATGATGTCATCCTGCATGTGATTCGGCAGCCATATTGTTTAAAAAAAAAAAACATTCAAAAATCTCTTATCTAAAGTGGCTGAACAGATCGAGGCAAAACTTACACGTATGACCGCCTATCCATGAGGAACAAAAGGTTCACACATATGACATCATAGGTCACATGGTTTCGCAGCCATATTGGTTTTACCTAAAACCTTAAAAATGTTCTTCTCAGAACAGCTGGACAAATCGAGAGTAAACTTCACACAAATGTTCCCCAAGCTTGATAAGTCTTGATAGGGTTCGCCATCATCTGCTTGAGCACCAGCGCCCAGAGAACCAGGCTTTACACCAAAGAGGTCAACGATTGACCGTATCCTTCCACTTCGGGTCCTCACCGAATGCAGATTAGAGTTTTGGCAGGGGCTGCTTGCAGCCTATGTTGATCTATACAAAGCATTCGATTCAGTGAATCGGGATGCCCTCTGGAGAATTCTTGGTCTTCCTGGGGTGCCACCAAAACTGGTCAATCTGATGTCTGAACTATACTTTGTACTGAGCATGCTGTGAATTGTGGTGGTACCATCTCCGACTTATTTCCAGTTGTTACTGGAGTTCGTTAGGGGTGTGTCCTGGCCCCCACACTTTTCAGCGCTTGAATGGACTGGATTCCAGGGAGGATGTCGGAGAGATCAAGCTGTGTGCATCGTTTGCGAATGTCAAGATCTCTGACCTTGATTTCGCAGATGATGCCATTATCTTTGCAGAGATTTTGGATATCCTTTTGGGGGCCCTCGAGCTGCTGAATGAGGGAGGAGTCGGAGCAGTTGAGATTACGGTTTCCTGGGTCAAAACTGAGATCCAGGCTTTCAATAACATCTTGGATTCTGCTATCTTGTCTGTACCTGTTTTGTGGTGAGGATGTTGAGGTCACGGAGAGATTCACTTACCTTAAGGCCCTGTCACACCTTGACGATTTAGCAGCGTATGCCTGACGTATGCAAAATTTGGCTAAACGCTGGCACATGTCGAATACGTTATGGGTAAGTTTGTATACGTTAAGAGCGTGCTGGCATACGTCGTAGTACGCTGGCTTTTTTTTCGTGTACGCTGGCATATCGTCTTGTACGCTGGCATACGTCGTAGTACGCCGAGGTGTTAGACAAATTTTCCATGCTTGAAATTTTTTGACGTATGCCAGCGTATGACTCACACGTTCGCAATAACGCTGGCCATAACTTGTAGGCACGTTACGCGATCGTCGACACACGTTACATTTTTGTTTGTAATGTGATGGAGTCATTTTACATTCAAACGAATGTGTGAACTGTGGGTATTTGTAATTGTTTTACCTTTCTGTTATTTTCTTTTTGTGTGTTTTATCATCTGGTAGTCAAACGTATTGTGGACACTTCCTCTGTTATGCTCCACCGCCCTTCCCCCCACCACCCAAAAACTAAGCCGCTTCCGTCAGTCAATTCACTCCCTCTCTGGGCTCATGACCCACAAATACCTATACATTCCCCATTGTGTACTTTTCAAGGTGTGAAGAGTGCTGCTGAAGGAATTGTGGGTGGAGGGATGGGGGGGTGGGGGGGGGGGCAAGGTATGGTGCTCAACAGGATGAATTGGTCGCACATGAGTACTGAGCCAAATGATCACGAGAGTATATTGTCTCTGCTGTTTGGTCCCTCTCCACAGCTCGGATCTTGGTCACACTAAGGCACCACCTATCATTCGGATTGGTTGTATTTTCAGCAAGTTTGGTGACTGCGTCAACAATGCACAGAGAGAAGCAAAGGGAATCGGACAACCGTAATAGCAACGAGTCAAAAAGGCTTGAGCCAAAGCGCTCTGTTCGGTGTAAAACGGTGTGAACCTCTTTACTTTTGTGATGTGTATGCAGCACGTTCTTGTCCTACAATGTGACTTACTCTGGTTTGTCTATGTACTTTGGTTCTGTACTGTGCACGTGCTCTCATAGTTGTGACCTGAGCGCTATACACATTCGATGTTGAATAAACGGGGAGGTTGATGGACACTCGTATGTATTGTTCCTCGCAAATCTCATTTGAACACAAGGGGACCCCCCCCCGCCTTTTCTCCCCTTCTGGCAACTTCACCCACAATCCCAATATTTTCCCTTCTGACAATCTTTGCCTTCTGATACCCATTCAAGTACG
>CM068966.1:47824711-47846638 GCA_035128595.1 Eptatretus atami
GGTATGTATTGTTCCTCGCAAATCTCATTTGAACCAAGGGGACCCCCCCCCGCCTTTTCTCCCCTTCTGGCAACTTCACCCACAATCCCAATATTTTCCCTTCTGACAATCTTTGCCTTCTGATACCCATTCATAGGTAATTCTCTGACGTTCGTATATCGGCTCGTGAAATCGTACACATAATCTCCTCTCCGGTAAATTTAAGAAAGGCATACAAACTGCCAAGCTATGTAGGTGAAAAATCTACCTGTAGTAGCAGTTCAAGATTTTCATCCCGTGATATTTGTTTTTCCATAATCCCATTGTACATAGTGAGGAAGACGACGCTCTTCTCTCTTTTGCCTTGACTCTCTCATCTCAATACTCGACGTCAAAAGATTCCTCTCTCGTATTCCTCTGACGATATCTTTCTGGAAATTAAGAAGGCAAAAGCCAATTTTATATACTTGGTTGTGCTTTGTCATATCCATGAAGGCTCCTCCTTTCATTCAAACAGAGAAAAGCGGGAAAGAGACTTTGCCTTATCAAGATTTGTATTCCTCCTTTCCGAAGTATCCCATTTGAGGTCTGTTGCACCTCGAATAATTACCCCGTTCCTATTTGGGTGTGTAAGGTCATCCTTAATGGCCATATGTCCGCTGCGTCAGGGCCAGCTTCAGGTCAACGTAAGAAGTGAAAATGTATCCTTCAATTAACGTTTCTAGTTCGGCTTTGGTGACCACCTGAAAAATATGCTCACGAAGTCTGGAAATGGGTCGATTCGGCAAGACTTCATCCTGTGTCAGGTCCCCAAGATCCCTTTACATTTGAAGGACTAACCAATTGCACAATTACCCTCCCAACGGACTTAATTGTGTACACTGGGTTAGTTCTTCATTGTGTACACTGGGTTAGTTCTTTCATTGTGGTACACTGGGTTAGTTCTTCATTGTGTACACTGGGTTAGTTCTTCATTGTGACACTGGGTTAGTTTCTTCGTTGTTACACTGGGTTAGTTCTTCGTTGTGTACACTAGGTTAGTTCTTCGTTGTGTACACTAGGTTAGTTCTTCGTTGTGTACACTGGGTAAGTTCTTCGTGTGTACACTGGGTTAGTTCTTCGTTGTGTACACTAGGTTAGTTCTTCGTTGTGTACATTGGGTTAGTTCTTTGTTGTGTACATTGGGTTCGTTCTTCATTGTGTACACTGGGATAGTTCTTTGTTGTGTGCACTGGGTTATTTTTTGTTGAGTAAACTGGGTTAGTTTTCATTGTGTACACTGGGTTAGTTCTTCATTGTGTACACTGGGTTAGTTCTTCATTGTGTACACTGGGTTAGTTCTTCATTGTGTACACTGGGTTAGTTTTCATTGTGTACACTGGTTAGTTCTTCATTGTGTACACTGGGTTAGTTCTTCATTGTGTACACTGGGTTAGTTCTTCATTGTGTACACTGGGTTAGTTCTTCATTGTGTACACTGGGTTGTTCTTCATTGTGTACACTGGGTTAGTTCTTCATTGTGTACACTGGATAGTTCTTTGTTGTGTACACTGGATAGTTCTTTGTTGTATAGACTGAGTTTGTTCTTCATTGTGTACACTGGGTTAGTTCTTTGTTGTGGACACTGGGTTAGTTGTTCGTTGTGTACACTGGGTTAGTTCTTCGTTGTGTACACTAGGTTAGTTTCTTCGTTGTGTACACTGGGTTAGTTGTTCGTTGTGTACACTGGGTTAGTTGTTCGTTGTGTACACTGGGTTAGTTCTTTGTTTTGTACACTGGGTTAGTTCTTCGTTGTGTAACTAGGTTAGTTCTTCATTGTGTACACTGGGTTAGTTGTTCGTTGTGTACACTGGGTTAGTTTTTCGTTGTGTACACTGGGTTAGTTCTTCATTGTGTACACTGGGTTAGTTCTTTGTTGTGTACACTGGATAGTTCTTTGTTGTGTACACTGGGATAGTTCTTTGTTGTATAGACTGAGTTTGTTCTTCGTTGTGTACACTGGGTTAGTTCTTTGTTGTGTACACTGGGTTAGTTGTTCGTTGTGTGCACAGGGTGAGTTCTTCATTGTTACACTGGGATAGTTCTTCATTGTGTACACTGGGTTAGTTCTTTGTTGTGGACACTGGGTTAGTGTTCGTTGTGTACACTGGGTTAGTTCTTCATTGTGTACACTGGTTACTTCTTCATTGTGTACACTGGGTTAGTTCTTCATTGTGTACACTGGGATAGTTCTTGTTGTGTACACTGGGATAGTTCTTTGTTGTATAGACTGAGTTTGTTCTTCATTGTGTACACTGGGTTAGTTCTTTGTTGTGTACACTGGGTTAGTTGTTCGTTGTGTGCACAGGGTGAGTTCTTCATTGTGTACACTAGGTTAGTTCTTTGTTGAGTAAACTGGGTTAGTTCTTCATTGTGTGCACAGGGTGAGTTCTTCATTGTGTACACTGGGATAGTTCTTTGTTGTATAGACTGAGTTAGTTCTTCATTGTGTACACTGGGTTAGTTCTTCGTTGTGTACACTAGGTTAGTTCTTCGTTGTGTAATTGGGTTAGTTCTTTGTTGAGTAAACTGGGTTAGTTCTTCATTGTGTGCACAGGGTGAGTTCTTCATTGTGTACACTGGGTTAGTTCTTTGTTGTGTACTGGGTATTGTTCGTTGTGTGCACAGGGTGAGTTCTTCATTGTGTACACTAGGTTAGTTCTTTGTTGAGTAAACTGGGTTAGTTCTTCATTGTGTGCACAGGGTGAGTTCTTCAGTGTACACTGGGATAATTCTTCGTTGTATAGACTGGTTTAGTTCTTCATTGTGTACACTGGGTTAGTTCTTCGTTGTGTACACTAGGTTAGTTCTTCCATGTGTACATTGGGTTAGTTCTTTGTTGAATAAACTGGGTTAGTTCTTCATTGTGTGCACAGGGTGAGTTCTTCATTATGTTCACTGGGATAGTTCTTTGTTGTATAGACTGAGTTAGTTCTTCATTGTGTACACTGGGTTAGTTCTTCGTTGTGTACACTAGGTTAGTTCTTCCATGTGTACATTGGGTTAGTTCTTTGTTGAATAAACTGGGTTAGTTCTTCATTGTGTGCACAGGGTGAGTTCTTCATTATGTTCACTGGGATAGTTCTTTGTTTGTATAGACTGAGTTAGTTCTTCATTGTGTACACTGGGTTGTTCTTCATTGTGTACACTGGGTTAGTTCTTCATTGTGTACACTAGGTTAGTTCTTCATTGTGTACACTAGGTTAGTTCTTCATTGTGTACATTGGGTTCGTTCTTCATTGTGTACACTGGATAGTTTCTTGTTGTGTGCACTGGGTTATTTTTTGTTGAGTAAACTGGGTTAGTTCTTCATTGTGTACACTGCGTTAGTTCTTCATTGTGTACACTGGGTTAGTTCTTCATTATGTACACTAGGTTAGTTTCTCATTGTGTACACTAGGTTAGTTCTTCGTTGTGTACATTGGGTTAGTTTTTGTTGTGTACATTGGGTTAGTTCTTCATTGTGTACACTGGGTTAGTTTTTTATTGTGTAAACTGGGTTAGTTCTTTGTTGAGTAACTGGGTTAGTTCTTTGTTGAGTAAACTGGGTTAGTTTTTGTTGAGTAAACTGGGTTCGTTCTTTGTTGAGTAAACTGGGTTAGTTCTTTGTTGAGTAAACTGGGTTAGTTCTTTGTTGAGTAAACTGGGTTAGTTCTTTGTTGAGTAAACTGGGTTAGTTCTTTGTTGAGTAAACTGGGTTCGTTCTTGTTGAGTAAACTGGTAGTTCTTTGTTGAGTAAACTGGGTTAGGTCTTTGTTGAGTAAACTGGGTTAGGTCTTTGTTGAGTAACTGGTTGTTTTGTTGAGTAAACTGGGTTAGTTCTTTGTTGAGTAAACTGGTTAGTTATTTGTTGAGTAAACTGGTTAGGTCTTTGTTGAGTAAACTGGGTTAGTTCTTTGTTGAGTAAACTGGGTTAGGTCTTTGTTGAGTAAACTGGTTCGTTCTTTGTTGAGTAAACTGGGTTAGTTCTTTGTTGAGTAAACTGGGTTCGTTCGTTTTTTTTGAGTAAACTGGGTTAAGTTCTTCATTGTGTAGACAGGGTTAGTTCTTCGTTGGGTACACTGGGTTAGTGATGGCGAGGCCATTTTGTATCCTTAATGCAAAGTCTGATTCTGTTACTTTGGGGCAAACATCATGGCGAAGTTTTATCTCTGGGCATTATTGTTTACTTTTTGCATCAAAAACGGTTTGTGTTGATTGTGTTATTTACTTGACTGTGTCTTGTCCAGGTGTTTGAGTTACGTGCGTAATACGAGACACCATTTTGTCAAGTGATGCCGATTGGCCCTTCAAACAGCAGCAAATTCAACATTGTTGGTTGTCGAAGGATTTGTTCGGGAATATCCTTAACAAGCACAACGTCAAGGTCATGCAATGATCTTCAACTCATCAATTCTACCTCCACACAAGTTACTCACCTTTTGAAGAACGACAGTGCTGATCTTGCTTTATTTGAATGGTCTAATTTTCAAGGAAGAAAGTTTCTGCAGCCATTTATTTTGTGAAAAAGAAAAAACATTATGAAGTACAATTTCTTAGGTTGACCTCGGCGGTCAACCACTAGGTGGCACATGTCACATGCCAGCTTGGCAGGACACTTGAGGATGCTTGTTACGACGTCGATTCTCTCAACTATATTGTTTTCTGTAATTTTTTGTAGTTAACTGTTACTCCAAAACAAATTTGATGCACAGTCTTGAACGGTGAAGAAAGACAACATTTACATTCTCTAAAATCGAAGTCGCAGTACGAGAAGGCTATCACTGGCAGGTGTCGAATCTCCTTTCATCTCTATCGATCATGTCCTGGTACCTCAAGTCTAGTCGAGTGAGAAGGCTTGTCTTGCCTTTGAGGCCATAATGACTGCACCACCTCGAGCAGATGAAACTGGAGATGGAAGCGAGCTTGCTGAAGATTTGTCCTGGCCTCTGTCCCATTTGTTTCTCTCCGTCTCCACGTAGTACTGTGTGTATCCATTTCTTAAGTTTTGGGACAAAACTCCCAGCTACACCGGCTCCTCTCCGTGTTAACTCGATGCACTGCCAATTAAAATACAACAAATCCATCATCTTTCAAACAAAGTATCGCAATCATGAGGTCTGCGTTCCTCATTGAGATGGCGACATCAATGAATTTTGGTATTTTCCATTGCTGTGGAGTGTGTAATCTAATGAAACATCGAACCGATCATTCAATCTTTTTTTTTTTTTTTCATTCATTCATTAAAGCATGTGACCACTGGCTAAGCCTCACTTGTCATTTGCATAATCGCCTTTGTCGGACTCATCACCGTCAGGTGACAAGTTGTAAGACAGTCATTGATGTCACAAAAATGGCTGATTAATGCCTGTGTTGTCATTATCTTGTTTGTTTCAATGACAGAGCCGATCTTAAGCGAATTAAATTAATATCTCCTAAAGTTACTTTTCATTCAGTAGTATAACTTTCGATCCACTGTCTGCATACCAGAAATATCCATCGTGTTTCATTCATCGTCATCGTCGTTGTCATCGTCATCCATGCCCTCCATTGAGTGGCTATCGAAGCAGTTTCTTGGCTTGGGTTAAAATCCTGGATGGGTCGCCATTCTTGACGCAGGATACTCAACTGAGTGAGCAGAAATTTGAAATTTGTTCAGGGTGCCCGGCGATAGCTCACCTACTTTTGGCAAAGGACATGCGGGATCTGAACAACCTGGCTTGATGTCCATTTGAGGGATGATGCACACATTGATGCAATGCCCCGCTTGCGAAACACCGGGATGACGGTTTGTAGCTGGATCGGGATTCAAACCCAGTCAAGACGGCTCAGAGGCGAGTGATCATGCACTTTTGGCCCTTCACAAGTTAAACGAGTCTCCAAACGTTTTGGCTCGTCTGCCGAGGAATGGTGGACATTGTCCCGAATCTCGGCTGAGGATTTGAACCGAATTAGTTATTTGTTTATTTTAAGCATTTTGTTGCATCCGATAATTGTACTTCTGTTGTAAGGTTTGTTTTAATCATTTCTGAAAACATCTCGACCAACTGAGGGAACTTCGAATTTGTTGAATTCCACTTGCTTATTCTGTCATTACGACACCACTCACGTGTGCGGTGCACACGTGTGCGTGTAATTGCTCTTCTCACTCGACCCAATTGCAGGGATGTTGAACGCGGGGTTTTATTTTTTTGGAGCATTTTACAGTCCGGTGTATAATGTATTATCATTCATTACTTGGAGAAATTTGCAAAGCCTATCTCCAGTCGCCTCACTCTTACGTTCTGACGGAGATGCCAATCTCGTCGCCCCGCTCATCCATTAATCACGTGTTGTTGGTGCTTGCTCGGAACCACCACTGGGCGTGTGGTGTTTGATTTTTTTTTTCCTGTGATCCAAAATAGGTTAATGGATTTGCTTTTATTTATTATTTTAATTAATTATTTTAATTAATTATTAAATCTGTGATGTTCAATTTCAATGATCTTGCCAATTAGTTCCTTAGCGATGAGGTTGACGCATTTGTTGTGCAGTCTTCGGGTTATTTTGATCTCAATGCAGTGCCCCTATGAACCGCACCGAGTTTCCTGGAACCGCACCGAGTTTCCTGCGACTGGACGTCACGTCGATGGCCATTTAAAGATCGGTTGGTCAGTGACCGGTATGCACTGCCTGCTGAAACGAGTTCAGTTTTAACTGAAACATTTTGGTGTTATTTCACCCGTTTTTGAGTGCGCTTGAATTGTTTGTTCCTGATCGTGGTGGTTTTTGTTACCATAGCAACAAATGACACACACACACACACTCTCAGGCACCTTCATTTTCGTGAGGATTTCCATGGTGATGAAAGGTCGTTCTGAATGCATTTTCAAAAATAAGCGAATGTTTGAAATTCTGTTTTAATTAATTTGTTTTTCAACTAAGGTTTTGTGACTGTCACAATGGAGGGCTTGATGTTGCTGATTTGTCGACGGAAAAGACTCGATGCAAAAAACAAATGTCTGGGGTTATGTGTTGACACTTGCCTGATGTTAAAAAGAACAATATCCAAGTATGGATGACTGTTTCCCGACAAGGGGGGTTACCTTTTTTTGGCCAGCGTCTTCTCGACTCCGTGCATCATCGCCCTGCTTATCTCAACCATGCGAAGCCACTGCAAAAACCTTTTTATTTATTTCTTTAGTTTAATTTTTGAACCTCTTTCTCTGTTCCGCCGTAACCTTCACATCACTAACGCCTGTCACCTTTGGGCTTGTCCATTCGTCCGTAACCCCGGCGCTCCCTCTCGGCACACCGTGTTTGCGCCGCGCAAACGTTCCTTGTTGAGACAGGTGCGTGACCGGCGCCCTGTTCAACTCCTCAGGTGTGCCGCGAATCCAAAGCCCTAGTCCATACTGACCAGCAGGTGACGATACCGCTCCATCCCACGCCTCCATACGAACACACATCCTGTTTGGTGATCTCTATTTTTATCGCCTTGGTCTTTCGTAAAGAGCAATGTTTACTTTGCTTTCTTTTATCGCCTTTTAAATGTTTATGAATGTTTCACTTAGTCACCTGGTTTTGGTGATGTCATTGTATTGTCGGTGTGTGTGTGGATATGTTTATTTTTGTTTTTGATGGCAATTGTTTGAATGTCTATTGGCTCGTATTGCTGTGGTTTGAACTATAATCAGCTTCAATGCCTGCATGTTCTTTCTATGGAAACGCGTGAGTTGCAAGTTAACTTTTTCCTTTGGGAAAACCTTTATTTATTTATTTTTTAAATTTTTTTTCTCTGAACTAAACAAAGAACTATCCCAGACTACAATAACAAGCATTACATTGATGTTGAGAGATGACAGACAAATCCACTTGGTATAAATATTGTGCAGCATCATGAGCCTAGTACTCGGGTAGAAACACCAATAAAGCGGAACTAATCTGAGCACATTGAGTTTTGTTGCTGATCAGATAATTTTGTTTTTAACAAACGGTAATTTTTCAATTGCATCGTTGAAGCGGTGACTTTTTGAATAAAATTCTATTTGAAGTAGTACTGTGGCTGTGGTTTGGATTTGAGTGTGGATAATAAGTCTCTCCAGCCATTTGGATGCTTAGAACCGCTCGTGGCCTTTTTGTGAAGCAAAGGTCCCCAATGAGACCAAACCTTAGAGTCTGCGCATCAAACATGCACGAGTGGTTGGCAACGCATTGTGAGTGGCCCCAGACTGGCGCATTAAACGCTTCTGCGATCAGTGAAGGCTCAGATAGTGTTTTAAAGATGGGTCGGAAAGGCCATTGGTGTAGGAGGTGAGAGATGGCTCGGGCGCTCATGCTATTTGCAACTTGGATCCGAACCACTGTTCGTAAAGTTAGACAAATTAACTTGACAAACCATCAGTTCGTATTTTAAAAAAACCCAAAAACGTTAACTCCGAGTTCTGCTTTTGAGTTCTGGCAACTTTTGTAGTTCCCTCGTTGTTGTTTTGCTGTTTTCACCTACAGCCTGGTTATATCTGAGCCTAATCTTGTAAATTTTATAGGATTGAAGGCTCTGTTTACACGGATTCCCATGATGAGGCATTTCTTCTGAATGGATGGCAAACGAGGGAGAGTTCATGTGATGCATGAGGCACCAGTAAAGTCTACCTGCATGCAGGTGCAATGCACATAAGCAGTCCTGGAATGCTGTGTCCCTGATGCTGACGGTAGCATCACGTCCTCACGTGTCCATGGTCCCTTTTTTGTACTTTGTTCTGTTCCTTGCTCATTAATCTGTTCATTATATAATTGTAAGCTATTTCTTCTTTCCAATCACAGTTTCTGCAGTCTGATATTTCATTAAGCTGCTCAGTATGTCGGTACCACCACGTCATTAATTAAATGTTTTCCCTTTTTTGAACATTATTGATGCACACAGAACAATTTTTTTAATTATTTTTGGCCACTTTGAGGACCTGCTCTTCCATTGTGAAAACATCATTGAGAGCTAAGCGAATGGTTCTTGTTTTGTCTTCTTTGTTTTGTTTCGCCCCACGCTCTTACACTCGGGAACATTCTCGGTGAATGTTTTGTTATCCGCGATAGTAACTGCAAACAGTGCGGTTGTGTAGTTGGTAATTGGGAAGTCACGATGCCACTTCACTGGAAGAGGATGTCCAGGGTAAGGTATCTTGGCTTCTTCCTTTGTGATAACGTTTTGCTTCCTCGCCGTGGGTGCCCCGTGTTTGCGTGGTGGTGGCCGACTTGCGTGTGTGTGGCTTTCAGTAAAGCGGAGCTGCCCGTGCGTGTGTGTGCAGCGAAGCGTGCCGGCGACGGGTCAGCGCAAATGCTGCGGCAACATCACTCTGTCGGTCTCTGCATTAGCATGTCCCCTTGTCTCTGACTCTCTGTGACTTCTCCATGTCCTCCAAAACCTTCCTATGGAGTGACCAAATGCAATGCCAGCATCGTCTTTGTTCCCTTCACCTCCCCCCCAGTCTCCCTCCCTCTTTAATTTTCAGTCTTTTTTTTTTGCCCTTACTTGCTGCCTACCTCTCTGCCCCTCTTTGCCTCTCCCCTCTCCCCACGCCTCGGCTGCCTCGCTGAAAGCCTTTTTTTACGCTTGGCTTGGACCCCACAACTAGCTCGACCGGATTCCAGTCCCAGATTTTGTTAGGCCGCCCATTTACCAAGAGCCTTGCGTGCTGTAGCGGATTCCACAATGTGTGTCAAAGTAAGTCCAAAAAGTTAATTGTTTTTTATTTGCTTCCCCGCCAAAATGCTAAGATGGGGGGATTTAATGTAATCCTCATTGGCTTTGAAAAATATACAGTGTATATATTTTAAACAACCTGTGACTTGGTTGTTGCACCCATATTTCTGCATATGTGTACCTTATGAATTTTACTCCGACCTGTGGGGTTGGGGGATGGGGTGGGGTTAATTGGTTAGTGGACCTTGCATGCACTCTTCCACAACCTCATGGTGCTGAATGTAAGTAACTTCAGTGATAACTTGGTTGACTTAGGTCAGAGTTGTTGCAGCCACGTATTTAAATGTTTTCTTCACTCTCTTTGTGCAGGGTGAGTGGGGTGTCACTGCTGAGGAAGAACGTCAAGAAATGGAAAAAGTTCAGGATTTTCAGAAGAACTTTGTTCCGAAGAACCGTTCTAAACTCCGCGTCCTCAAACAGGCATTTCAGGTACGAATTGCAATCGCCCCTCACCCTCACCGGCATTCTCATCCCCCTCAGCTTCTGGCACATAACAAGGAAGTAGGCCTTGATCCATCGTCGTCCATGCACTGTCCGATAATTGAAAATGGCAGATGATTAACGCTGCACTGGTCCCAGTGATTGAGGAACAACCGTGCCCTCCCCACTCTCCCATCCCAGGCCATTGTGCAGAAGTTCTTGGTAATGCTGGCGTCCAGCACCGACGAAAGCCTCCGCTTCCTCAGCTTCCGACTCGACTTCAACGAGCATTATGTCCGTCTTGAGCCGAGCCTCCGCCGCTCGCTGGGGAGCCGTCCTCGCTCCCAGCATCCCACGCGCTGACACCGCACCATGAGGGAGGACGAGTCCGTCGCGGTGCTTCATACCACCATCGTCCGGGTGCTGTAGATCGGGAAGCCTGGATTCTCACCGAACTACATTTGATGGGACATGTCCATCCAAACAATGCAGTTCTTTCCAACCAAAACTCAGGAGGAAGCAAAGCTTTCCTGTTTTTTTTTTTCTTTCTTAAAAATGCTCGTGACGGCACGAGTTAGCACATATGCAGGTTTTCATCGTTCTTTGTTGCTGTTGTTCACAAGCGAATCTATTAACACTGCAAAGATTTTGATGGCTTGAAAACAAAAAACTTCACCGGATACATATTCTGGTAACTTTTATCTCTGGAGAAAGACACTTTCAGACCCCCTAATAAGGATGGCTTTCATGTCGATGGCTTTAAGTTAATGTCATTTGGCTTTTTTTTTTCCTTTTCTTTTTTCTAGCCCGATCATAACTTTGGTAATAACACCACGGTGTTCAGTTTCAGAGCCGCAGGTTCTACCCCGTGCAAGATTCAGAGCCTTTTGTACTTCGTGACCTCCTTTGCAGGTCTTTGGCCTTGATGCAAGAACTATCTAAAGATCTGAGATCGACTTGTTCTGCCTTGGGGTTACCACATGATTAAAACTTGTGATATTAAACGATTTTTGTTCATTTTCCAGTTTTTGTGAGGATAAATGGCAACAACACATTCAGGCCATATTCCATCGACCAATTTTCTCCAGCCGATGAGAACGTTGAGTTGGACAGGATGCATCATGCGGCGCTCCAGGGGCTATTAGAAATGTTGGCCTGTTTAGCACTCTTATCCAAGCCCTTGCCACAGGATGCTGCATTCACAGGTTCAAATCCCAGATATTGTTTGCCCATTGTCTACCAATGGTCATCCAAGTGAAAGTACATTGATGTCTACTAATGATCATTTCAATCATGTTATACATGTGCAAGGTCTTCCATGAAGCTTTTGTCAACATTTAAAAGGGGTAATGTATTATTTGAGATTCTTTCGTTCACAGCATTTTGCTGGCAGGATACCCTAGAGCCGAGACTTTAGAGGTATGCAAACTCGCCTCTGTGCTGCCGAGCCTGGGTTTGAATCTCGACCCAGCTACAAACTGTCACCCTGGTGTTTTACAGGTACATCAGTGAGTTCACCATCCCTCAGGTGAATGTTAAACCGGGCATCCTGTGTGCCGGCATTAATTGGTGAACGTTAAAGATGGCCGGGGTGTCCTTTGCGAAGAGTAGGTGAGCCATCACCGGCACCCTAAACAAAATACAAAATCCTGCTCTAATCTACAGGGCCACTGCATCAGCGACACAACGTGCTCCCAGCAATGATGCAACCCACAGCCACAGGCTGCATACAAAATGAATGAATTCGCAACCTTTTCTCTCCAAATTTGTTTTGCGTGTTAAACCGTGTTTTCCTGAAGCTTTGAAAATGGGTCCAGCTCACGGCAAAAATCAGTCCTCAACATGACCCCCAAAAGCCGGTCTTGGGAAGATGTGGGGTGATGGCGGCGCCGGCGGCAGGGAGAGGTGTCTGTTCTGTGTGTGAAGGGTGAACGGTGTGAGTTTCACGATGTCCCCCATGGCCTTTTCCTGCAGATGTCGGTTTCCCTTGCAGTTTAGTAGCGCAGGGATGTGTAGTTGCATGAGCTAGGACAGTGAGCAAGTTGTCATTGGAGCTGTTAGCAAGGGAGTTGTACAAGCTATGGACAGCTAGGAAGGAAGTTGTACAAGCGATGGACAGCTATCAAGGGAGTTGTGGTTGTATGAGCATTGGACAGCAGCGTGTGAGTGAGTTGTTGTAACGAGCCTGTGTGCAGCGTGTGTTTGGGGTGTAGTTTTTATGAGCTGTGTACAGCATGTGAGTGGGATGTAGTCTTATGAGCTGTGTACAGCGTATGATTGGGGTGTAGTTTTATGAGCTGTGTACAGCGTGTGTTTGGGTGTAGTTTTATGAGCTGTGTACACCGTGTGAGTGGGGTGTAGTTGTACGAGCTGTGTGAGGGGTGTAGTTGTACGAGCTGTGTACAGCATGTGAGTGGAGGTGTAGTTGTACGAGCTGTGTACAGCATGTGAGTGGGGTGTAGTTGTACGAGCTGTGTACAGCGTATGATTGGGGTGGAGTTTTAATGAGCTGTGTACAGCATGTGGAGTGAGTTGTTGTACGAGCTGTGTGCAGCGTGTGTTTGGGGTGTAGTTTTATGAGCTGTGTACAGCATGTGAGTGGGATGTAGTCTTATGAGCTGTGTACAGCGTATGATTGGGGTGTAGTTTTATGAGCTGTGTACAGCGTGTGTTTGGGGTGTAGTTTTATGAGCTGTGTACAGCGTGTGAGTGGGGTGTAGTTGTACGAGCTGTGTGAGGGGTGTAGTTGTACGAGCTGTGTACAGCATGTGAGTGGAGGTGTAGTTGTACGAGCTGGTGTAACAGCATGTGAGTGGGGTGTAGTTGTACGAGCTGTGTACAGCGTATGATTGGGTGGAGTTTTATGAGCTGTGTACAGCATGTGAGTGAGTTGTTGTACGAGCTGTGTGCAGCGTGTGTTTGTGGGTGTAGTTTTATGAGCTGTGTACAGCGTGTGAGTGAGTTGTTGTACGAGCTGTGTGAGCGTGTGTTTGGGTGTAGTTTTATGAGCTGTGTACAGCATGTGAGTGGGATGTAGTCTTATGAGCTGTGTACAGGGTGTGTTGGGGTGTAGTTTTATGAGCTGTGTACAGCGTGTGTTTGGGGTGTAGTTTTATGGCTGTGGTACAGCGTGTGATTGGGGGTAGTTTTATGAGCTGTGTAGCGTGTGAGGGGTGTAGTTGTACGAGCTGTGTGAGGGGTATAGTTGTACGAGCTGTGTACAGCATGTGAGTGGGGTGTAGTTGTACGAGCTGTGTACAGCGTATGATTGGGTGTAGTTTTATGAGCTGTGTACAGCGTGTGTTTGGGGTGTAGTTTTATGAGCTGTGTACAGCGTGTGAGTGGGGTGTAGTTGTACGAGCTGTGTGAGGGGTGGTAGTTGTACGAGCTGTGTACAGCATGTGAGTGGAGGTGTAGTTGTACGAGCTGTGTACAGCATGTGAGTGGGGTGTAGTTTGTAACGAGCTGTGTACAGCGTATGATTGGGGTGGAGTTTTATGAGCTGTGTACAGCATGTGAGTGAGTTGTTGTACGAGCTGTGTGAGCGTGTGTTTTGGGGTGTAGTTTTATGAGCTGTGTACAGGTGTGAGTGAGTTGTTGTACGAGCTTGTGCAGCGTGTGTTTGGGGTGTAGTTTTATGAGCTGTGTACAGCATGTGAGTGGGATGTAGTTTATGAGCTGTGTACAGCGTTGATTGGGTGTAGTTTTAATGAGCTGTGTACAGCGTGGTTTGGGGTGTAGTTTTATGAGCTGTGTACAGCGTGTGAGTGGGGTGTAGTTGTACGAGCTGTGTGAGGGGTGTAGTTGTACTGAGCTGTGTACAGCATGTGAGTGGAGGTGTAGTTGTACGAGCTGTGTACAGCATGTGAGTGGGGTGTAGTTGTACGAGCTGTGTACAGCGTATGATTGGGGTGGAGTTTTTATGAGCTGTGTAGCAGCATGTGAGTGAGTTGTTTGTACGAGCTGTGTGCAGCGTGTGTTTGGGGTGTAGTTTTATGAGCTGTGTACAGTTCGTGTGAGTGGGGTGTAGTTGTAGAGCTGTGTGAGGGGTGTAGTTGTACGAGCTGTGGGTACAGCATGTGAGTGGAGGTGTAGATTTATGTACTTGAGGGCTGTGTACAGCATGTGAGTGGGGTGTAGTTGTACGAGCTGTGTACAGCGTATTGATTGGGGTGGAGTTTTATGAGCTGTGTACAGCATGTGAGTGAGTTGGTTGTGTACGAGCTGTGTGCAGCGTGTTTTGGGGTGTAGTTTATGAGCTGTGTCAGCATGTGAGTGGATGTAGTTTTATGAGCTGTGTACAGGGTGTGTTGGGGTTGTAGTTTTATGAGCTGTGTACAGCGTGTGTTTGGGGTGTATTTTTTATGGGCTGTGTACAGCGTGTGATTGGGGTGTAGTTTTATGGGCTGTGTACAGCATGTGTTTGGGGTGTAGTTTTATGGGCTGGCTGTGTACAGCGTGTGTTGGGTGTAGTTTTATGGCTGTGTACAGCGTGTGATTGGGGTGTAGTTTTTATGAGCTGTGTACAGCAATGTGTTTGGGGTTGTAGTTTATGAGCTGTGTACAGCATGTGAGTGAGTTGTTGTACGAGCTATGTGCAGCGTGTGTTTGGGTGTAGTTTTATGAGCTGTGTACAGCGTGTGAGTGGAGTGTAGTTTATGAGCTGTGTACAGCGTGTGTTTGGGGTGTAGTTTTATTGAGCTGTGTAACGCGTGTGTTTGGGGTGTAGTTTTATGGGCTGTGTACAGCATGTGAGTTGGGTTGTAGTTGTAGAGCTGTATAAGCCATGCGATTGGGGTGTTCGTTTTATGAGCTGTGTTCAGCGTGTGTTTGGGTTGTAGTTGTAGAGCTGTGTACAGGCGTGTGTTTGGGTTGTTGTACGAGCTGTATAAGCCATGCGATTCGGGTGTAGTTTTATGAGGTGTGTTGTGTGCGTGCATATTGGAGTTTGTAACGAGATTTTGACAGCGTGTGAGTGGGGTTAGTTGTACGAGCTATGTACAGCGTGTGAATTAGATTGTAGTTGTATGAGCTGTGTAGCGTGTGTTTTGGGTGTAGTTGTACGAGCTGTGTACAGCGTGTGTTTGGGTTGTAGTTGTATGAATGTGGTCCAGCTGTGCGTTTGGTTGTAGTTATATGAGCTGTGTAGCGTGTGTTTGGGTTGTAGTTGTACGAGCTGTGTCCGGCGTGTGTTTGGGTTGTAGTTGTATGAGCTGTGTACAGCGTGTGTTTGGGTTGTAGTTTGTATGAGCTGTGTACAGCGTGTGTTGGGTTGTAGTTTTTATGAGCTGTGTACGCGTGTGAGTGAGTTGTAATTTATGATTACTGTGTACTGCATGTGAGTGGGTTGTAGTTGTATGAGCTGTGTCCAGCGTGTATTTGGGTTGTAGTTGTATGAGCTGTGTCCGCGTGTGTTTGGGTTGTAGTTTAACGAGCTGTGTACGGCGTGTGTTTGGTTTGTAGTTATATGAGCTGTGTACAGCGTGTGTTGGGTTGTAGTTGTATGAGCTGTGTACAGCGTGTGTTTGGGTTGTAGTTGTTATGAGCTGTGTACAAGCGTGTGTTTGGGTGTAGTTTATGAGCTGTGTACAGCGTGTGAGTGAGTTGTTGTTGAGAGCTGTGTGTGCAGCGTTTGTTTGGGGTGTAGTTTTATGAGCTGTGTACAGCGTGTGTTTGGGTGTAGTTTATGAGCTGTGTACAGGGTGTGTTTGGGGTGTAGTTGTACGAGCTGTGTAAAGCCATGCGATTCGGGTGTAGTTTTAATGAGGTGTGTGTATGTGCGTGCATATTGGAGTTTGTACGAGATTTGTACAGCGTGTGAGTGGGGTGTAGTTGTACGAGCTGTGTACAGCGTGTAATTAGATTGTAGTTGTATGAGCTGTGTACAGCGTGTGTTTGGGTGTAGTTGTATGAGCTGTGTACAAGCGTGTGTTTGGGTTGTAGTTGTATGAGATGTGTCCAGCGTGCTGTTTGGGTTGTAGTTATAGAGCTGTGTCAGCGTGTGTTTGGGTTGTAGTATATGAGCTGTGTACAGCGTGTGTTTGGGTTGTAGTTATATACGCTGTGTCAGCGTGTGTTTGGGTTGTAGTTGTATGAGCTGTGTACAGCGTGTGATTGGGTTGTAGTTGTATGAGCTGTGTCCAGCGTGTGTTTTGGGTGTGTAGTTTGTATGAGCTGTGTTCCAGCGTGTGTTTGGGTGTAGTTGTATGAGCTGTGTCCAGCGTGTGTTTGGGTTGTAGTTGTATGAGCTGTGTCGGCGTGTGTTTGGGTGTAGTTTTATGAGCTGTGTACAGCTGTGTTTGGGGTGTAGTTTTAATGAGCTGTGTACAGCGTGTGATTGGGGCGGAGTTTATGAGCTGTGTGCAGCGTCTAGTGGGGTGTAGTTGTATGAGCTGTGTACAGCATGTTGAGTGGGTTGTAGTTGTACGAGCTGTGTACAGCGTGTGTTTGGGGTGTAGTTGGTATGAGCTGTGTACAGCGTGTGATTGGGGTGTAGTTGTATGAGCTGTATAAGCCATGCGATTGGGGTGTCGTTTTATGAGCTGTGTTCCAGCGTGTGTTTGGGGTGGTAGTTGTACGAGCTGTGTACAGCGTGTAAGTTATTGTAGTTGTATGAGCTGTGTACAGCGTGTGTTTGGGTTGTAGTTGTATGAGCTGTGTCCAGCGTGCGTTTGGGTTGTAGTTATATGAGCTGTGTCCAGCGTGTGTTTGGGTTGTAGTTATATGAGCTGTGTACAGCGTGTGTTTGGGTTGTAGTTATATGAGCTGTGTCAGCGTGTGTTTGGGTTGTAGTTATATGACTGTGTCCACGTGTGTTTGGGTTGTAGTTGTATGAGCTGTGTAAGCGTGTGATTGGGTTGTAGTTGTATGAGCTGTGTCCAGCGTGTGTTTGGGTTGTAGTTGTATGAGCTGTGTCCAGCGTGTGTTTGGGTTTGTAGTTGTATGAGCTGTGTCCAGCATGTGTTTGGGTTGTAGTTGTATGAGCTGTGTCAAGCGTGTATGGGTTGTGTTGTATGAGCTGTGTCCAGCGTGTGTTTGGGTTGTAGTTGTATGAGCTGTGTCCAGCATGTGTTTGGTTGTAGTTGTATGAGCTGTGTACAGCGTGTGATTGGGTTGTAGTTGTATGAGCTGTGTCAGCGTGTGTTTGGGTTGTAGTTATATGAGCTGTGTACAGCGTGTGTTTGGGTTGTAGTTATATGACCTGTGTCCAGCGTGTGTTTGGGTTGTAGTTGTATGAGCTGTGTACAGCGTGTGATTGGGTTGTAGTTGTATGAGCTGTGTCCAGCGTGTGTTTGGGTTGTAGTTGTATGAGCTGTGTCCAGCGTGTGTTTGGGTTGTAGTTGTATGAGCTGTGTACGCATGTGAGTGGGTTGTAGTTGTATGAGCTGTGTCCAGCGTGTATTTGGGTTGTAGTGTATGAGCTGTGTCCGGCGTGTGTTTGGGTTGTAGTTATACGAGCTGTGTACGGCGTGTGTTGGTTTGTAGTTATATGAGCTGTGTACAGCGTGTGTTTGGGTTGTAGTTGTATGAGCTGTGTACAGCGTGTGTTTGGGTTGAGTTGTATGAGCTGTGTACAGCGTGTGTTTGGGGTGTAGTTTTATGAGCTGTGTACAGCGTGTGAGTGAGTTGTAAGTTGTATGAGCTGTGTACAGCGTGTGATTGGGTGTAGTTGTTATGAGCTGTGTACAGCGTGTGTTTGGGTTTGTAGTTATATGAGCTGTGATCAGCGTGTGTTGGTTGTAGTTATATGACCTGTGTCCAGCGTGTGTTTTTGGTTGTAGTTTATGAGCTGTGTACAGCGTGTGATTGGGTGTAGTTTTGTATGAGCTGTGTACAGCGTGTGTTTGGGTTGTAGTTATAGTGAGCTGTGTACAGCGGTGTTTTGGGTTGTAGTTTATGAGCTGTGTACAGCGTGTTTTGGGTTTGTGTTGTATGAGCTAGTGTATCAGCGTGTGATGTATGATGAGCTGTGTACAGCGTGTGTTTGGGTTGTAGTTTATGAGCTGTGTACAGGCGTGTGTTTGGGTTGTAGTTATATGACCTGTGTCCAGCGTGTGTTTGGGTTGTAGTTGTATGAGCTGTGTACAGCGTGTGATTGGGTTGTAGTTGTATGAGCTGTGTCCAGCGGTGTTTTGGGTTGTAGTTGTATGAGCTGTGTCCAGCGTGTGTTTGGGTTGTAGTTGTATGAGCTGTGTACTGCTGTTGGTGGGTTGTAGTTGTATGAGCTGTGTCCAGCGTGTATTTTGGTTGTAGTTGTATGAGCTGTGTCCGGCGTGTGTTTGGGTTGTAGTTATAGAGCTGTGTAGCGTGTGTTTTGGTTGTAGTTATATGAGCTGTGTACAGCGTGTGTTTGGGTGTAGTTTGTATGAGCTGTGTACAGCATGTGTTTGGGTTGTAGTTGTATGAGCTGTGTACAGCGTGTGTTTGGGGTGTAGTTGTATGAGCTGTGTACAGCGTGTGTTTGGTTGTAGTTATGAGCTGTGTACAGCGTGTGTTTGGGTTGTAGTTTTGAGCTGTGTACAGCGTGTGATTGGGTTGTAGTTGTATGAACTGTGTACAGCGTGTATTGGGTTGTAGTTGTATGAGCTGTGTACAGCGTGTGTTTGGGTTGTAGTTATAATGAGCTGTGTACAGCGTGTGTTTGGGTTGTAGTTATATGACCTGTGTCAGGTGTGTTTGGGTTGTAGTTGTATGAGCTGTGTACGCGTGTGATTGGGTGTAGTTGTATGAGCTGTGTCCAAGCGTGTGTTGGGGTTGTAGTTGTATGAGCTGTGTCACAGCGTGTGTTTGGGTTGTAGTTGTATGAGCTGTGTACCTGGCATGTGAGTGGGTTGTAGTTGTATGAGCTGTGTCAGCGTGTATTTGGGTTGTAGTTGTATGAGCTGTTCCGGTTCGTGTGTTTGGTGTTAGTTATAGAGCTGTGTACGGCGTGTGTTTGGTTGTAGTTTATGAGCTGTGTACAGCGTGTGTTTGGGTTGTAGTTGTATGAGCTGTGTACAGCGTGTGTTTGGGTGTAGTTGTATGAGCTGTGTACAGCGTGTGTTTGGGGTGTAGTTTTATGAGCTGTGTACAGCGTGTGAGTGAGTTGTTGTACGAGCTGTGTGCAGCGTTTGTTTTGGGGTGTAGTTTATATGAGCTATGTACAGCGTGTGAGTGGGGTGTAGTTTATGAGCTGTGTACAGCGTGTGTTTGGGGTGTAGTTTTATGAGCTGTGTACAGGGTGTGTTTGGGGTGTAGTTGTACGAGCTGTATAAGCCATGCGATTCGGGTGTAGTTTTATGAGGTGTGTGATGTGCGTGCATATTGGAGTTGTACGAGATTTGTACAGCGTGTGAGTGGGGTGTAGTTTGTACGAGCTGTGTACAGCGTGTAATTAGATTGTAGTTGTATGAGCTGTGTACAGCGTGTGTTTGGGTTGTATTGTATGAGCTGTGTACAGCGTGTGTTTGGGTTGTAGTTGTATGAGATGTGTCCAGCGTGCGTTTGGGTTGTAGTTATATGAGCTGTGTCCAGCGTGTGTTTGGGTTGTAGTTATATGAGCTGTGTACAGCGTGTGTTTGGGTTGTAGTTATATGACCTGTGTCCAGCGTGTGTTTGGGTTGTAGTTGTATGAGCTGTGTACAGCGGTGATTGGGTTGTAGTTGTATGAGCTTGTCCAGCGGTGTTTTGGGTTGTAGTTGTATGAGCTGTGTCCAGCGTGTGTTTGGGTTGTAGTTGTATGAGCTGTGTCCAGCGTGTGTTTGGGTTGTAGTTGTATGAGCTGTGTCTGGCGTGTGTTTTGGGGTGTAGTTTTATGAGCTGTGTACAGCATGTGTTTGGGGTGTAGTTTTATGAGCTGTGTACAGCGTGTGATTGGGGCGGAGTTTCATGAGCTGTGTGCAGCGTCTTAGTGGGGTGTAGTTGTATGAGCTGTGTACAGCATGTGAGTGGGTTGTAGTTGTACGAGCTGTGTAAGCGTGTTTTGGGGTGTAGTTGTATGAGCTGTGTACAGCGTGTGATTGGGGTGTAGTGTATGAGCTGTATAAGCCTGCGATTGGGGTGTCGTTTTATGAGCTGTGTTCAGCGTGTGTTTGGGGTGTAGTTGTACGAGCTGTGTACAGGGTGTGTTTGGTGTAGTTGTACGAGCTGTATAAGCCATGCGATTCGGGTGTAGTTTTATGAGGTGTGTGTGTGTGTGTGTGTGTGGCATGCATATTGGAGTTGTACAAGATTTGTACAGCGTGTGAGTGGGGTGTAGTTGTACGAGCTGTGTACAGCGTGTAATTAGATTGTAGTTGTATGAGCTGTGTCAGCGTGTGTTTTGGGTTGTAGTTGTATGAGCTGTGTCCAGCGTGCGTTTGGGTGTGTAGTTATATGAGCTGTGTCCAGCGTGTGTTTGGGTTGTAGTTATATGAGGCTGTGTACAGCGTGTGTTTGGGTTGTAGTTATATGAGCTGTGTACAGCGTGTGTTTGGGTTGTAGTTATATGACCTGTGTCCAGCGTGTGTTTTGGGTTGTAGTTGTATGAGCTGTGTACAGCGTGTGATTGGGTTGTAGTTGTAATGAGCTGTGTCCAGCGTGTGTTTGGGTTGTAGTTGTATGAGCTGTGTCCAGCGTGTGTTTGGGTTGTAGTTGTATGAGCTGTGTCCAGCATGTGTTTGGGTTGTAGTTGTATGAGCTGTGTCGCGTGTGTTGGTTGTGTTGTATGAGCTGTGTCCAGCGTGTGTTGGGTTGTAGTTGTAGAGCTGTGTAGCTGTGTTGGGGTGTAGTTGTTGAGTGTGTACAGCGTGTGTTTGGGTTGTAGTTATATCGAGCTGTGTACAGCGTGTGTTTGGGTTGTAGTTTATGACTGTTGTCCACGTGTGTTTGGGTGTGTTGTTGTATGAGTTTGTGTACAGCGTGTGATTGGGGTTAGTTTGTATAGCTGTGTCCAGCGTGTGTTTGGGTTGTAGTTTGTATGAGCTGTGTCCAGCGTGTGTTTGGGTTGTAGTTGTATGAGCTGTGTCCAGCATGTGTTTGGGTTGTAGTTGTATGAGCTGTTTACAGCGTGTGATTGGGTTGTAGTTGTATGAGCTGTGTCCAGCGTGTGTTGGGTTGTAGTTGTATGAGCTGTGTCCAGCATGTGTTTGGGTGTAGTTGTATGAGCTGTGTCGGCGTGTGTTTGGGTTGTAGTTGTATGAGCTGTGTCAGCGTGTGTTTGGGTGTTGTTAGTTGTATGAGCTGTGTACAGCGTGTGATTGGGTTGTAGTTGTATGAGCTGGTGTCCAGCGTGTGTTTGGGTTGTAGTTGTATGAGCTGTGTACAGCGTGTGATTGGGTTGTAGTTTATATGAGCTGTGTCCAGCGTGTGTTTGGGTTGTAGTTGTATGAGCTGTGTCCGGCTGTGGTTTGGGCTGTAGTTATATGAGCTGTGTACAGCGTGTGTTTGGTTTGTAGTTTAATGAGCTGTGTACAGCGTGTGTTTGGGTTGTAGTGTATGAGCTGTGTACAGCATGTGTTTGGGTTGTAGTTATATGAGCTGTGTACAGCGTGTTTTGGGTTGTAGTTTTGAGCTGTGTACAGCGTGTGTTTGGGTTGTAGTTGTAGTTGTATGAGCTGTGTACAGCGTGTGTTGGGGTTTAAGTTGTATGAAGCTGTGTAACAAGCGTGTGTTTGGGTTGTAGTTATAATGAGCTGTTGTCCAGCGTGTGATTTGGGTTGTAGTTGTTATGAGTGACCTGTTTGTGTACCAGCGTTGTGTTTGGGTGTAGTTGTATGAGCTGTGTACAGCGTGTATTAATGGGTTGGTTGTATGTT
>CM068966.1:47847638-47879361 GCA_035128595.1 Eptatretus atami
TTGTAGTTGTATGAGCTTGTTGTACCAGCGTGTGTTTGGGTTGTAGTTGTACGAGCTGTGTGCAGCGTGTGTTTGGGGTGTAGTTTTATGAGCTGTGTACAGCGTGTGAGTGAGTTGTTGTACGAGCTGTGTGCAGCGTTTGTTTGGGGTGTAGTTTATGAGCTGTGTACAGCGTGTGTTTGGGGTGTAGTTTTATGAGCTGTGTACAGGGTGTGTTTGGGGTGTAGTTGTACGAGCTGTATAAGCCATGCGATTCGGGTGTAGTTTTATGAGGTGTGTGTATGTGCGTGCATATTGGAGGTTGTACGAGATTTGTACAGCGTGTGAGTGGGTGTAGTTGTAGGAGCTGTGTACAGCGTGTAATTAGATTGTAGTTGTATGAGCTGTGTACAGTGTGTGTTTGGGTTGTAGTTGTATGAGCTGTGTACAGCGTGTGTTTGGGTTGTAGTTGTATGAGATGTGTCCAGCGTGCGTTTGGGTTGTAGTTATATGAGCTGTGTCCAGCGTGTGTTTGCGTTGTAGTTATATGAGATGTGTACAGCGTGTGTTTGGGTTGTAGTTATATGACCTGTGTCCAGCGTGGTTTTGGGTTGTAGTTGTATGAGCTGTGTACAGCGTGTGATTGGGTTGTAGTTATATGAGCTGTGTCCAGCGGTGTGTTTGGGTTGTAGTTGTATGAGCTGTGTACAACGTGTGTTTGGGGTGTAGTTTTATGAGCTGTGTACAGCGTTTGTTTGGGGTGTAGTTTTATGAGCTGTGTACAGCATGTGTTTGGGGTGTAGTTTTATGAGCTGTGTACAGCGTGTGATTGGGGCGGAGTTTCATGAGCTGTGTACAGCGTCTTAGTGGGTGTAGTTGTATGAGCTGTGTACAGCATGTGAGTGGGTTGTAGTTGTACGAGCTGTGTACAGCGTGTGTTTGGGGTGTAGTTGTATGAGCTGTGTACAGCATGTGAGTGGGTTGTAGTTGTACGAGCTGTGTACAGCGTGTGTTTGGGTTGTAGTTGTATGAGCTGTGTACAGCGTGTGTTTGGGGTGTAGTTTTATGAGCTGTGTACGGCGTGTGATTGGGTTGTAGTTGTATGAGCTGTGTCCAGCGTGTGTTTGGGTTGTAGTTGTATGAGCTGTGTCCAGCATGTGTTTGGGTTGTAGTTGTATGAGCTGTGTCTGGCGTGTGTTTGGGGTGTAGTTTTATGAGCTGTGTACAGCGTGTGTTTGGGGTGTAGTTTTATGAGCTGTGTACAGCATGTGTTTGGGGTGTAGTTTTATGAGCTGTGTACAGCGTGTGATTGGGCGGAGTTTCATGAGCTGTGTGCAGCGTCTTAGTGGGGTGTAGTTGTATGAGCTGTGTACAGCGTGTGTTTGGGGTGTAGTTGTATGAGCTGTGTACAGCGTGTGATTGGGTGTAGTTGTATGAGCTGTGTACACGCGTGATTGGGGTGTAGTTGTATGAGCTGTGTACAGCATGTGAGTGGGTTGTAGTTGTACGAGCTGTGTACAGCGTGTGTTGGGTGTAGTTTTATGAGCTGTGTTCAGCGTGTGTTTGGGTGTAGTTGTACGAGCTGTGTACAGGGTGTGTTTGGGGTTGTAGTTGTATGAGCTGTGTACAGCGTGTGATTGGGGTGTAGTTGTATGAGCTGTGTACAGCATGTGAGTGGGTTGTAGTTGTACGAGCTGTGTACAGCGTGTGTTTGGGGTGTGTAGTTTTATGAGCTGTGTTCAGCGTGTGTTTGGGGTGTAGTTGTACGAGCTGTGTACAGGGTGTGTTTGGGTGTAGTTGTACGAGCTGTATAAGCCATCGATTCGGGTGTAGTTTTATGAGGTGTGTACAGCGTGTGATTGGGTTGTAGTTTTATGAGCTGTGTACAGCGTGTGTTTGGGTTGTAGTTGTATGAGCTGTGTCCGGCGTGTGTTTGGGTTGTAGTTGTATGAGCTGTGTCCGGCGTGTGTTTGGGTTGTAGTTGTCGGGTGTGTGTGTTTGGGTTGTAGTTGTAGGTGTGTGTGTGTGTTTGGGTTGTAGTTGTACGGGTGTGTGTGTTGTAGTTGTACGGGTGTGTGTGTGTTTGTAGTTGTACGGGTGTGTGTGTGTTTGTAGTATTATAGGTGTGTGTGTGTTTGGGTTGTAGGTGTACAGGGTGTGTTGTATGGGTTGTAGTTGTACGGGTGTGTTTAGGTTGTAGTTGTACAGGTGTGTGTGTGGGTTGTAGTTGTACAGGTGTGTGTGTGGGTTGTATTTATGGTGTGTGTGTGTTTGGGTTGTAGTTGTACAGGTGTGTGTGTGTGTTTGGGTTGTAGTTGTACAGGTGTGTGTGTGTTGTGTTTGGGTTGTAGTTGTACAGGTGTGTGTGTGTTTGGGTTGTAGTTGTAGTTGTACAAGCTTCTGACAGTAAATTGGATGCTTTTGTTACATTAATGAAACACTTTGACTTGCAGGGAAGTTTCTCCATCAGACGCTCTCTCACTATTTGAAGATGTTATTCGACCTTTCTGTGTCCTTTCTCGTGATTCGTGAAATGTACATTTTAAATGGTAATGTTGTTGTTGTAGTTGTAGTTGTTGTTGTTGTAGTATCGTAGAGATAAGGTGTGCGGCGGTGATGTCCACAGAAGATGGTGGACCATTTGAGAGGTCATCCTGTTGTTGTTGTTGTTGTAGTATCGTAGAGACAAGGTGTGCGGCGGTGATGTCCACAGAAGATGGTGGACCATTTGAGAGGTCGTCCTGTTGTTGTTGTTGTTGTTGTTGTAGTTGTGTTGTTGTACTATCGTAGAGACAAGGTGTGCGGCGGTGAAGTCCACAGAAGATGGTGGACCATTTGAGAGGTCGTCCTGTTGTTGTTGTTGTTGTTGTTGTGTTGTTGTTGTTGTAGTATCGTAGAGACAAGGTGTGCGGCGGTGATGTCCACAGAAGATGGTGGACCATTTGAGAGGTCGTCCTGTTGTTGTTGTTGTTGTTGTTGTTGTTGTTGTACTATCGTAGAGACAAGGTGTGCGGCGGTGATGTCCACAGAAGATGGTGGACCATTTGAGAGGTCGTCCTGTTGTTGTTGTTGTGTGTTGTTGTACTATCGTAGAGACAAGGTGTGCGGCGGTGATGTCCACAGAAGATGGTGGACCATTTGAGAGGTCGTCCTGTTGTTGTTGTTGTTGTTGTAGTTGTTGTTGTTGTACTATCGTAGAGACAAGGTGTGCGGCGGTGATGTCCACAGAAGATGGTGGACCATTTGAGAGGTCGTCCTGTTGTTGTTGTTGTAGTGTTGTTGTTGTACTATCGTAGAGACAAGGTGTGCGGCGGTGATGTCCACAGAAGATGGTGGACCATTTGAGAGGTCGTCCTGTTGTTGTTGTTGTTGTAGTTGTTGTTGTTGTACTATCGTAGAGACAAGGTGTGCGGCGGTGATGTCCACAGAAGATGGTGGACCATTTGAGAGGTCGTCCTGTTGTTGTTGTTGTTTTTGTTGTACTATCGTAGAGACAAGGTGTGCGGCGGTGATGTCCACAGAGATGGTGGACCATTTGAGAGTCGTCCTGTTGTTGTTGTTGTTTTGTTTGTACTATCGTAGAGACAAGGTGTGCGGCCGGTGATGTCCACAGAAGATGGTGGACCATTTGAGAGGTCGTCACTGTTGTTGTTTTTTGTCGGTTGGTCTCTTCGCGCGTTCATAATGTTCCCGGAACAAGTGACAATCCATACCAAGGGTGTTTTCCAACGTCATTTTAGTTTGGATTATTTTCTTCCTCCTGGTGATGTGAACCTTCCTGGATTGAAGAATAACAACGTGATCCTTGGATCGTCCTCGTTCCCATCACTTTTTGAACGGCCCACAATAAGTCGTCCATTAACTGCTCGTCCGTGTGTCGGTTCCGATTTTATAACTTATTAACTCGATTACCGGATAATGAGGCGTCTTGTCATGAAACGGTGTTGGGTCATGCGGTGTGTTCGGTGTGTCACCGGGAGAGGAGGAAGGGGGAGGGAGAAGGATGGTTTTGGGAAATGATCGATGTCCAGACGACGGCCATACTACAACTGGGATGTTTACAGCCTGTGCTGATATAGTAAAGGAAATGAACTCTTAAAGTAAAGTACTGGAGTGAAATAAAATGGAGGTTTGGATCAGAGAGAGTGGAGAAGTGAAAAATTTGGAAAGGGTCAAAAATTGCGTACGTAATAAATAAATAAATGGTCCCTTGTGCACCATTCCCGATTCATTGATGGCTCTCGAGTTTCAAACTTGTACGTGCAGCTATGGAGCCTTACACAGACAGCATCACCGTGTGTCCGTTCACTCGATCTCGTCTAAGACGTCTTTCAATGTCCACTTAACTGCAGACAAAGTTACATTTGTACATCTGGCTGTACATCTCTCTCTCTCTCTCTCTCTCTCTCTCTCTCTCTCTCTCTCTCTCTCTCTCTCTCTCTCTCTCTCTCTCTCTCTCCTCTCTCTCCTCTCTCTCTCTCTCTCTCTCTCTCTCTCTCTCTCCACGAGTGTATGACGTCACAATGCAGCAAGCTTGACAACAGGAGGAGATCGTTTGGCCCATCATGCCTGTGTGACACCCATCCCGTTCACCTTGCATGTATCTTGCGTCCTCCAAGGAACTAACAACCCGTCCACACCTGTTGTCGGTGACGTGATTTATAAAGTAAGTGGAGATAAACCGATGTGGGGCAGCGACACACAACGGTGCACTGCACTTTCGCGAAATCGAACATCCATCACCTGCAAACGAGATAGCCGGCTTTCCGTGTCCTCGGGGCAGCATCGTACTGGAATCGGGACTCAAAGTTGGCACAGTGTTGTGGGGATCGACCCTGGGGCCAGTGAGCCCAAAGGGGATCGCACGTGATACCGTGTGAGTACTAATCTGGCTCAAGTCTCTTCTGGTCCCTTCTGAGATTTCAGGAAATCCTCGAGTTGATGTGAAAACGATTCAAACGTTTCTTTCCACTTTTTCATGCCGACCTGTTCAACCCGGTGACGGGTCGACCGGATCATCACCACCGTGGCCCACCTGAGTTTCAAACAGCACGAGAAAACGTTCGTGCGATGAAGGAACAGCTTGGAGTGTTACAAACTCCGGAGCACATTGTTTCCTTGGGAGGAGTCCCCTGATCCCCTCTCCAGGTTTTGATCTCTATCTGAGAAACGTTTGATCGCATCGGTTCGTATGCGACCGCAACCACAAATCCTTCAATGACACCCACAAACCCCATTGGGGGCTGGATTGCTGGGACCAACAACAACCGCATTCGGAAGAGCCTCCGGGCGAACCGGGTCTCGAGAGCCGAGATTTCCGACAGCAAGGTATCAGGTGTTGCAACGAGTGGCACCTTGTCTGCTACAGCAGGTCACAGCCATGGCCTCGGCCACCAGCTCTCGTTCCACGGCTCACGGATTTGGTGGTTCCTCAATCTCATCTGATTATTCTCTCACTCATTTATCGGAATAATATCGGACCGGCGGCTGTCCTCTAATTTTAAATCACAGCCCCTAGAGAGCCCTGCGTACCTGTTTGAAGGTGTGCATCGTTGACTTTCGTCAAGGAAGGTAAGCAGCACGCACACCCGGCTTTAACATCCCTTGCGAATCACCACGACGGAGGTTTGCAGTCAGTCCTGTTCTCAAATAAATTTCAAAAAAAAAAAGATGGGGGGGGGGGGGTCTCGAGGGTTGGATTGAGTTGATTATTATCAATCATGACACCAAAAACCGACTCCGCAATAACTGATATACATCACTAGATGACGCTACGTACGTATCGCCCGGTACCGAGATCTACCTGAAACTTCAAACAGGTGTGGCGTCGCCGACGTTGTGTTGTCCTCATGCTGTTATTGCAGATTAATCGTTTAGTCAAGACAAGCAATGATGTACATGTGGGTTACACTGCATTTTCAGTCCACTCCCCCTTTCCCCACCTGTGATGGCAACACACCTCAGCAGCTATATTGTGCTCTCCTCTGACTCGTCTGGTCAGGTATTTGTTCCCCTGTGAAGTGGAATCCCACAAACTGGCGATACCTGGTGCGGTTCCGGCTCAGAGGATAGCCAGCTTTTGTTGGCGGTTTAAAGCCAGCTGTTCCGTCTACATTTGGTTTGTGACAATCTCTCTCGGAATTTATTACGAAAAGAGTAGGCCGTTGTGAGTGCCCTGACCAGGTGATTTTACTCACTTTTTAATGTGGTACGAGCTATGAAAGGTCATCAGAAAAAAGTGTTTATTAAATTTGAAGTAGTTCGTGGTAATAAAGGGGTATTTAGGTAAAAGAGGTCAAAACTAAGATCCAGGCTTTCAATGACATCTTGGATGCTGCTGTCCTGTCTGTGTCTGTTTGTGGTGAGGATGTTGAGGTTGTGGAGAGATTCACTTTCCTTGGCAGTGATATTCATGTCTCTGCTGGCTGTGAGTCAGAGGTCATTAGATGTCTAGGTCGGGCCTGGGGAGTCATGGATTCACAGGAGAATGGGGTGTGGCGCTGCCGGTACCTGTGCGGGAGGACGAAAGTCCGAGTCTTCAGGTCCTTGGTACTTCCAGTTTTGCTCTATGGATGCGAGACTTGGACTCTGACCAAGGATCTGAGACGGAGACTTAATTCCTTCGGTACCAGGTCTCTTCGGAGAATCCTTGGCTATCGCTGGTCGGATTTTGTGTCCAACGAGCGGTTGCTGAGAGAGACTCTGATGAGATTTGTTACCTGCATAGTCCGTGAGTGGAGGAGGCCAATGGGCCGACCACGTGCCTCGTGGTTGCAGCAGGTTGACCGGCATCTCAAGGAGATGGGGATGGTCCTGGCATCTGCCTGGGGGATGGCCAGACGGAGGCCCCTGGAGTACCGGTGGAAAGTGGACGCAGCGACGCGCTGTTCTGGCACATGCTCCCATACCTGACCTGAGGTGTGGATACAGCATGGCCAGATGCGCCAAATGACAAAACCCTGAACTTCCTTGTAACTTCAGTATATTGATATCAAGGGGTTGAGAGGATTTCCTCTTGTTACACACACTCACCTTTAAGTTTGTCTCCCCTGGGTTTGAATCCCAACCCAGCTTATGAACCGTCATCTCGGTGTTTCACAGGTGGGGTGATTCATCAATGTGTAGGTTGTCGCTCGGATGGACGTTAAACGGGAATACCATCTGACGGCATTAGTTGGTGGACGTTAAAGAACGCAGGGTGTCCTTCGCTAAGAGTGGGCGATTACTCGCTGGCACCATGGACAATTGTTTTTTTCCCCCAAATTCCTGCCATAACTAGTAGGGGACACTTCGCTGACGGAGGTAAACGTTGAGGAAATAGCGCTACACAACAACGGGAAAAAGGCCATAGAAAGGGTTTTTAAAAATGAAAAAAACTCTTCCTTTACATTTCTGAGCACGAAGCACCATTTTTCCTGGATCTCGATATTTACCCGCCCAAAGAGTAGGGCACGAGTGGCAAGTTTGATTGGTTGAGACGGTGTAAAGTTTTGCCCAAGTACTGCTAAACTGGAGGTTTATGGAAGTGTAAACAAGATGATTTGTGTTCTCCAGTGTTCGTGTGTGTAATTCAATTGAAATAATAAAAAAAAAATTTAGGCTGTAGAAAAAAAAAATACAAACAAAAAAAACATTAAATCCTAAGTTTACCGCAGTTGATGCAGCTTCTTTTACACCACCCTACTAGATCACATTGAATTAGTTATTCGTGCCTGTTGTTTGTGTCCTTTATGACGTCCCTAAAAACGGTAAGTTTCCTGTTTTGGAATGATTTTCAATTTTTTGGGACTGTCAGACAAGCATACAAAGTAAATAAGTTACTTTAGTCCACTGTGCGCGTGCGTGATCGAGATGAGATCCCGTACAATTTGCCAAACTCACAAAGTACTGCGAACCTGCGGGTTCATGTTCTGATTCAAATTCCAGTGTTCCACTGTGTTCAAAATATAAAATTCAATTGAAGTCAAGTAGTTCCTTGATGATAGACAGACGTTTGTCAGACAGACAGTGAGACAGACAGAGAGAAGCAATATGCAACTTTTGGAATAACGTTTGAATGATGACCTTCCATGCATGCGTTGTGTGTGTTTTCAGTGACCCGTTTCTGTTCATAACTTTGTGTGTAGGGTTTCAGAAAAGAAAGCAAATACATATTTTGGGGAGCAACCCCACCCCCCCATTGAACCCCCTAGATTGAATGTCGTGAACAAACTTTTGTACATCATGGGTGATGAAGGTTGTGGTCAAATTTCATTGAAATCGTTTGTGTAATTTCTGAGAAGTTGCTGCAAGTATTTGTGGAAGGACGGACGGACTGATGACATACCATCCCATAAGTTCTCCAGAACTACTTTACAGGTGAGCTAAAAACAATCCCTGTGAATATTATTACAAACTTTTCTTACAAAATGCAAATATTATTACAAGTAATATTATTATTACAAATCTCCACATTTCCGCAAGGCGCTCAAGGTCCACCAGCAACTCTTTTCTGGTAAAACTACCAAAATCACGAATCACTGCTCACCTTCACTCTTTCATTCCTCTTTTTCCCGGCTTTCGGAATAAAACTCCCACACTCTCTTAAATCCCATACTTCCCTCCAGGCCTTCAAAACAGCTGTTCACCACACCTCTTATCATCCCCCATCCAAATCCTCGATCTTTTCTACCCCGTTAATCCACCCCAAGCCCACCTTCAAATTCCCTGCTTTCCTTCCTGAAAGTCCCTGTAATGTCCATCTTGAATACCCCGTGTTCCCCGCGCCATCTCTCTCCCTTCCACAGATCCCTAATGTCTCTGTCCCCCACTGTTTTGTCCTTACCTCTCCCGCCCTTCTCCTTGCTCATGCCCCCTTGCTGTGTGTTGTGTGTTAGCTCTCATACAAGCCTCGACAATGTCTACAAAAAAAAAATTAAAAAACACAGTAGGAAGCTGTCCGGGGCTCAGCGACGATCCAAGAGAGCACCCTCGACACAAAACTTTGAGAACAGAAAATTCACAGCTTGGTCCATGAATCGTGACCACTCACTGAAATGAAGGTGGATACTTTGAGCCCACCTGGGAGGATTCCATTCCACATTCTGAACCACTAATATATGATTCAATCGATACACACACAACAACACACACACACACACACACACACACACACACGGTGGGAGCATCCAGATAGGAGAATTATTCAATTGTCAAAAATGATTCTTACACCATTGTATGGGGCCAAAAACGATTTGTTGTATGATATTTCATAAAAAAATGCTTCGGACCGATATGTTCTCGTGGATCAGGCATTGCGTGGCGGAGGTATGCCTCTACCGGGTGCATTCTAGTTCCACTTTATTTTACACATGGTAACCCACAACTTCCAAGTGAAAAACAAATTGTACAAATTTCAGACATTTAATTAAAATACAAAACTAGATTATCTTGGTTGGATAAGTGTCCACCCCCCCCCCCCCCCCCCCCCCGAGTTAATACTTGGTGGAACCACCTTTGACAGCAATTACAGCTGTGAGTCTGTTGGGAAGGTCTCTACCAACTTTACACACGCTTGATTGGGTAATATTTACCCATTCTTCTGTGCAAAACTGTTCAAGCTCAGTCAAGTTGGTGGGGAGCATTGATGGACAGCAATCTTCAAGTCATGCCACAGATTTTCGATTGGACTGGATCAGGGCTCTGACTGGGTCACTCAAGGACATTTATCTTTTATTCCTTCGCTACTCCAGTGAAGGCTCTGTGCTTCGGGTCGTTGTCATGCTGAAAGATGAACTTCCGTCCCAATGACAGCTTTCTTGCAAAGGACAGCAGGTTTTCCCCTCAGATGTTTCTGTATTTTGCTCCATCCATTTTCCCTTCTATCCTGACAAGTGCCCCAGTCCCTGCTGATGAGAAACAACATCCCCATATCGTGATGCTGCTAACACCATGCTTCACAGTGGGGATGGTGTTCCTTGGGTGACATGCTGTGTTGGGTTTGCACCAAACCTAATGTTTTGCATTTAAGTCAAAAAGTTCCATCTTGATTTTGTCAGATCACAAAACCATTTGCCACATGGCTTCAGAATCTCCGGAGTGGTAGTCTGCATATCTCAAACGGGTCTCAAGGTGGGCTTTTTGAGTAATGGCTTCTTCTTGTCACCATACTGTACCATGCCCGCCAGACTTGGAGATCGCTGGGGATATTGATGTCACATCCACACAGTGACCAGTCTTTGCCATAAAGGCCTGTAGTTGCCTCTTCTAAAGTTGCCATTGGACTCTTGGTGGCCCCTTTGATCAATCTCCTCCTTGCTTGGCTATCCAGTTTGGAGGGACGGCCTGATCTAGGCAGGGTCTTGGTGGTACCATACGCCTTCCACTTCTTAATGATCATCTTGACTGTGCTCAAAGGGATATTCAAGGCATTTGAAATATTGTTACACCCATCTCCTGATCTGTACCTTTCCACAACTTCATCCCGAAGGTCTATTGAAAGCTCCTTGGTGTTCCTGGTTGAGTCTTTGCTGTGAAATGCACCACCCAGCAGAGGAAACCTACAGGAGCAGCTGATTTTATTCTGAAATGATCAGAATCACTACAATTTAACACAGGTGGAGGCCAATTAAATTGTGTGATTGTGAAAGTGATTAGTTACACCTGAGATAACTTACAATTGCTATTATAAGGGGGCTGGACGCTTATCCAACCAAGATATTCTCGTTTTGTATTTATTTAACTTTCGGAAATTTGTAGAGTTTGTTTTTCACTTGGAAGTTGTGCGTTATGATGTGTAAATAAAGGTGAAACTAGAAGGGCACTTGGTGGAGCACATACCCCCACCACGTAATGCCTGATCCACGAGAACATATTGGGCCCAATACATTTTTGAAATATCATGCTATACAGGACGATATCATTTTTGGCCCAATCTTTCAATGGTGAAGAATCACTTTGAAAATTAAATAATTATCGTATCCAGAGCCGGATTCGGATCTTCACCAAAATCTAATCAATTCGTCCTTGCGACACATTCAACCTGTCCAGCAAGGTTCGTCCGAATCCGTCCACAACTTTTTGAGATATCGTGCTATATATTATTTTTAGCCCCATCTCTCAATGGTGAAGAATCACTGAAAAAATTATTGTCATCGGATCCGGATCTGGATCTTCACCAAGATCGAATCAATTTTCCTTGTCATACACCGAACCTGTCGCAAATTTATTTGCCAAAAAATTCCAGACCCGTCTGCATCCCCCGCAGATGCCAGGCCCATCCCCATCCTGTAGATGCCCGATCAACCTGCTGCAACCTGAGGCAGGTGATTGCCCATTGGTCCCTCACTCAGAGTGCTCACTGCATACGAATCTGTGGAGCAGATCAGCAATCAGGAAAACGAGCCATAGTCCAGACCGCACATGTATCTACAACAGACGATGCAGGTCAGAATCTCTCATTGAGTCCTCTCATGCAACACTCGTTGGACGTTGGACACGAAAGTCGACCAGCGTAAGCAAGGATTCTCCAAAGAGACCACAAAGATTAAGTCTCATCATTCATATCCCTGGTCAGAGTCCAAGTCTCACATCCATAGAGCAGACTGGCAACCAAGGACTGAAGACTCGGACTTTCATTCTCTGCACAGGTACCAACAGCGCCACACCCCATTGATCCAGTTAACTCTTGACTCTAGTCTACCTGAACCAGATCATCACTCATGTTCCTAAATCCTGTTTCTTTCACTTCTCTCTTCTCTTTCTCTCTTCTCTCTCTCTTCTCTCTTCTCTCTCTCTCTCTCTCTCTCTTCCTCTCTCTCTCTCTCTGCCATTTTTCACCCTTTCATTCACTCACAAAGTCATCTTCCATTTGCTTGGAAATCAGCCACATTCAAGCAATTTAACTCCCTAATGTATCCTCCCTTGTGCCCCTGTGGATGAGGTGGTGTCCCCCGTATATGTGGTGATAGTTCTTCTGGGAGATTGTTGGGAGTGGTCATCCCATAAGGTTGATGGGATTGACTCTACTGTGTCAATCGTCATTCAGAAATTCGTAGTCTGACAGCTCGGTGTTGAGGTAGTGCACCTCCCTGGCTAGCTGTCTAGTCTGGGTTTGATGCTCTCCCCGACTTTAAAGTGTCGATTTGGTGCTTCACAATCAGGGTGCTTCACAATGGACTCGTGGATGTTTTCCCATCGGGTTTTTCGATAAGGAGTCGGCGAGTTATCACCGGTATTTTTAACCAATTCCAAATTCCTGCCCTGACTTACATCAGCAACACAGTTCTGCCTCAATAATGATACAAACAGCAGGCGTTAAATGGGTGTACCGTCTAACAGCATTCTTTGGTAGACGTTAAAGATACCATGATGTCCTTCACGAGGAGGAGACGAGCTATCACCGGCACCCTGTGCAAATTACAAATTCCTGCCCTAACCTACAGAGGGCACTGCATCAGAGGCACAGACATGCTCTCAGCCAATGATGCTACCCGCAGCCTTGTGCTGTATACAAAAGAAGTCCAACATACACGGTGGCCACAAAGTGGGGGATGAAATTGATAACATCCTACCATTCTCTATATTATGTGTGTAGGTCTGAAAATCATAGAAAAAACATGAATAAAAAACAGGGCTGGGCAGATCCCCACAAAATTTTGCATTTGTGTTGCTGGTACCCTGGGTCAGGTCATGGGCACAAATAAAAAAAATGAGTGTTGCGGGGTGGGAACAACTTACTTACTTTGCCTGTACGTGTCACAGTGCAAGTGGTTTACTGACCTCTGCTGCAGACGGGGGATTATTAACCATGGCAAAATATCCCTCCCCCTCGATCCACTTACGCAACTTAGAGTAATATTTAATCAAATGAAAGAACAAATACTGTGTCGCAACCATCAGAAGGAACCCAAATAAGCAAAGAGCAAAGATAGAGCCATCAGGAGGAACCTGGATAGGATTTGGGTTTTAGCTGCGACTCTCTCAAACACATCCAGGTGCAGCCAAATCAGTCTTACAGAAACAATTTTATGTAAGGATTCTCTTCTCCCAAGACAGATAGATAAAGAAAGGGAGAATTTAAGATTAAAAGAGGGCAACGATAACGGCACTCGGTACAGCGCATACCTCCGCCGGGCTGAACGGTTCACGTTTCGTATCCCACCTATCTGGATCCGGACCTGAACAAAAATCGAATCGGTTTGTTCTTGTTACCTACTCAACTCACCCAGCACGTTTTGTCATAATCCGTCCACAACTTTTTGAGATATTGTTCTATATATCGTTTTCAGCCCAATCTCTCAACGTTGAAGAATCACTTAAAATATCCTGCTGTATCTGGATCCGGATCTTCACCAAAATCTCATCAGTTCTTCCTTGTCACACATGCAACCTGTCCACCAAGTTTCACCAAATTTGTCCACAATATTTTGAGACATCCTGCACACAGACAGACAAAGGTGAATACAGAACTTCAGTCCACCTTTGGTGGTGGAGGTAAAATTACCAGAGAGTTGGTGTCAAAGCCACCCAATGCTCGCCTGTTTATACATTTATCGTTTTTAAAAGACTAGTCTAATAATTAATATTTTTTATAAAGAAATGCAGTGAAGTCTGATCCAAATAATTTTAAAGCAATATATGTATTTGTATATTGTAATCAGTAACAACTGAAGCGCAAGTGAGGACAATATGCGCACCGAACAGAAGGTATATACAGAATTGTGCTACTACATGGAAAACAGCATCCTGGTTGCCATGGCAACCACTTTTAGATGACGATCGTATGTCGCGACACCACCGTCTCCACAGTCTGTACCTATGTACCAAATATGAAAACGTGAAAAGTTAAAACTTTGGAGTTAGAGTGCGGACAGGAACGGATGGAAAACAGCATCCTGGTTGCCATGGCAACCAAGCTTTAGATGACATCGTATGTCGCGACACACCGTCTCCACAGTCTGTACCTATGTACCAAATATGAAACGTGAAAGTTGAAAACTTTGGGAGTTAGAGTGCGGACAGGAACGGATGACGGATGGACGGACAGGTATCACATTATACGTCCCGATATTATATATATAATATATAATTATATATAATTATAAAATATAATATATATATTATAATATATATATATATATCGGGCGTATAAAAAATAGTGTGGTCGATATAAACATTAGAAAGGAAAAAATAACTTGCACCAAAAACTTTAACATTTTCATGCTGACTGGCCTCACCGCTCCACGCTCACGCTCACGCTGGGGGTATCGCTATAGCTCTCTGTTCTTCGAACAGGCGAGCTAAAAAGGAAAAGCAAGAATTAGAACGAACAAGTAAAAAAGACATAAAATGTCTTAGCCCCTGTTGTTTCAGTAATTTTACTGTTCGGAGTTAAAGGGTTAGCCCGTATTTAATTACCACTCAAATGGCCGCCAGTCTACCAGTCGGCCATCTTTGGACAGATCGCAAAATAAAGTGAGCTGCACGTATATGCCTTTAGTACTGTGCCTGTGCCAAGTTTGAACAAAATTGGAGCATGCATGTCTGAGAAATGGTTCGGGACACATTTAAGTCAGAAAATGGCCGCCAGTCGGCCATCTTGGATGTGATCTTGGAAGAAAAAAACAAACACGTGCATATGTAAGCCATCATTCGTTATGCGTGTGCCAAGTTTGAACAACACCTGTAAATTCATGTCAGAGAAATAGCTGAGGACGTATTCAACATCAGGGTTTTTTAAATAAGTAAAATGGCCGCTAGTCGGCTATCTTGGACCTGATCTCGAAAAAAGAATGACGTGCACCTGTATACCATCATCATGCGTTGTCCTTTTGCCAATACGAATAAAATCGGTCCATACATGTCAGAGATATGGTTGCGGACGGACGCATGGACACGAAAATCGAGACCAAATGCATAAGCCCCCGTTTCGGACGAAGTCTAAACTGGGGCTAGTAAAAGAGAAATGTGAAAAAGTATCAAGATGTTTGAAAGGAACAAAGATCAAAGACAGGAAAAAATCCAGAGAGATAGATTTCAGCAGTTACCACGCAGGGCTCAAATGCGACGACAGGTGCAGGCGACCCAGAGGTCCATCAGCGGGGAGGCACAGTGCACACAGCATCAGGATATGGTGCAAACAAAATCAAGTGGAAGACCAAATGCTGCATTGAAATAAACACCAGGAAACCGAATAAGGAAATATGGAGTCATTGCTAAGACAAAGTCGAGGCGGGACAAGCAGCACCGGATAGGCATTTTCTCCCTGGATCCGAAGCCATGGGGGATCATGGGATTCATGGACATAGCTGGATAACTTGGTATTGCCACATGCAATTAAATGGTCTATCCAGCCTCCTATTTCTACATGATAATTACATAAATGAATAAAACTAAAAGTGTGATGTAGTATTTAGCACAGATCAGTTAACAAAGCTGATAATTATGAAATTAGGAAGGTAATGAAGCAATTAATTGTTTACAGAGGGCCTGTGGCCCTGAATGCCAGACATGGCGTTTCGATACCATAGCATATTACGCGAGCAACGAGTACTTTGCATTATAATACATTGTGATTAATCCATTATTATCATTTTAAACTCTATTTTCACTTCATATAAACTGTCGCTGCACATTTCTCCGAAACTCACCACTGTGTGTTTGTATTCAAAGCGGTGCTGGTGTTATTTGGGAATTAAAGGAAAGGATGACTTTTGGAAAAGAGCGGGAAGGTTTTCAGGACGGACATTGACAACGAAATGTCCCATCACAGTTATAATACTATTAGATATTAATATGACCGATTGAACCACAATGCTTCAGGTTGATGGGGGCTTGGGGGCTGCTGACACTTTGAAGTTGTTTGCCGATCAGGACATGTGGATGGACGATGTTGTTTGTTGTTGTAAAGGGAGTTCATGTCATGTAAACCAGTTGGTGCGTAATTTGGGGCGAACAACTTTCTTTAAATACCAGTCAGGCCTTCCTGTCACTTCCCTGATGGATTTCAACAAAAGAGAGCATGTTGTACATCACAAACACATTGCATGTCTATCGATAAATCTCAATGAGGATGAAAAATGAAGTGAAACACAAATTTTTTTTTAATTAACCTTTTTTTGTTGTTGTTGTTTTGTTGCACATTGTTGTTTTGTTGTTGTCATGGCTGTGATTATGTTTGTGTGTTCCTTCCATTTACTATTATATATTTTTCCATTGATTCACCAAAATATATACATACACACACAAAAATAGACATTTTGAAGGATATTACCATAAAACAGAATAAAAAGAAAACCACAAAACTTTTCAATGTGCTCTCAACAGGTGAAATTCGTACAAAGTGATTGAGGTAAGGAAGAAGTACAGTCTAATGGACACCGATGAACAAAGTCAATTCTGATTGGACATTCTCCACTGATGCGTCATCACCTCCCAATGGTCACGATCACAAATGTTGATGAAGAGGATTCTGCAGCAGTCTTAGGGGCTCCGCCTCAGCCTCTGCAACCTCTAATTGGAGAGATGAACACTGAATAGGCTCCCCCCACCTAGATCGTTGGGAGGTGATGACGCATCATAACGTCCAATCAGAATTGACTTTGTTCATCGGTGTCAATTAGACTGTTCTTCTTCCTTACCTCATTTACTTTGTGCAAATTTCACCTGATGAGAGCAAAACGAAAAGCTTTGTTGTTTTCTTTTTATTCTGTTTTATGGTAATGTCCTTCAAAATGTCTCTGTTTATGTCTATATTGAAGTTCTGTAGTACAAATCATATATATATATATATAGACAGAAATTTATCATCACACCATTTTTAAAGCCTTTTTCCCTGAGCAGGGGTCATCTTTTTGCGGACTCCAATCATGGTACCCTTTCTTGTCGCAATGTTTTTACGGCCGGATGCCCTTCCTGACGCCAACCCTTCAGTCACCTTTGACATGCAGGGATAATTACCAGTACACTGGTGCTCATTTCGCCAACCTCGAAAGGATGACAGGCTGAGTCAACCCCCCGATGTTCATTCATTGGCCAGCAGGGCTCAAACTCAGGACCTTGGGGATCCCAAGCCACCACCCTCATCACTAAGCTAACACCAGGCATATATATGTATGTGTATATGTATATGTATATGTATAAATATTGTTGCGGGCCGGGGGAACGGGTGAGAAACCACTGGGGGGGGGGGGGAAGCTATCTCGGCTCCCACCAGACTCCCCGGAATTGTAGGCCGTCGCACACGGATAATTCTGTGACGCGGCGAGTCGCTTAACCGACCATGGATGCCAATAACTCCACCACGTGACTTAGTCCTCCGTCTAGTTAACCCGGTTACCTAAAGATAACCACGTGATTTTATTACCGGGGAACACGCCCTCGGTACGCCTTGTCCGAACCGGATCACTCTACCAGACTGGATCACTTTACCGGATCGGATGCAGCGAGCGACACTGCCAAGGACGTACCGGCTAAAAGGAACGGATCGTTGGGAATAAAGTCCCGGCTAAGCTAGGATTCGGACCATGCTGGATCAATGGAAGAAAGACAAAAATGAGCAGGGAACATTCCTAATAATAATTTATTTACAATGGGCGAGGAAAGGTATGTGGGTATGATCAAGAGATTTATTGGGGTGTGTTGTGCAGCAATAAACAAGCAACTTATAAAAGCGGACGCAGAGCAGACTTAACCCGAAAATAATAATAACGACCTTCTGCAGGCTTACTTACAAAGACAGGCGCCAGGACGCACACACACACGCACACATACAGTCACAGAAAACCCGATGAAGAGGGATTGAAGCAAGACAGGAGAGGAGTTGAGGCTACGGTCTATCGGTACCTTTGTATAACTGATACGCGGTACCCGGACATGCCACCAATACGTTTGGGGGGAATGCTCCGTGGCGCGGTACCTCCCCCCCCCCCCCCCCCCCCCCCCGACAGCTGGCGAGTCATCTCTCGCTTCGAGCAGCTCACGTCGAGACTGTGGGCATGAAGGAGGGGCTTGAGTTGGGAGGGTGGAGTCAGAGTCATGTGGGCGGACAAGAGGAGGAGGAGCCCAGTGTTGACGACAGAAGGCGGAGTCGAGGTGATGACGACAGAAGGCAGAGTCGAGGTTCAGCTTGAGCAGAAGGTGAGGCAGGGCAGCAGAGAGAGAAAGAAGGATCCGCTCGGATCTTTGTAGGCCCAGCGACGCGGGGTGGGGGGCCACCCCAAAACTCAGTGACGTCACCCGAATCGGGTGCTCTGATTGGCCCCGACCCCCTGCGCGGCCCGCCGCGATGGCCGGAAACTGCAACATTCCATTTCCGGCAAGATGACCCTACGCCACAAAGATATCCCGCTCCGACCTCACGACATGATATGAATCACCCACACCGAACTCTGAGCCATGAATCGCCTTGCAAGAACCCCCGGGCCGTGCCCTGATGACCGGCCGAGGGCAGTGTCGGTCTTGCACGCCCGCTCAGACGCCCTCGACCAGCGCTGGCCAACGCGCCCGCTCCGTGTGTGCCAACGTGGCCCGAGCTGGACAACATGCCTCTGCCCGATCGCAGCTTCGCTGGCCATAGAGGCGAGAAGGTAAGACGTTATGGCGAAACCATACACACAGTAAGATGTGTCCATTCGTGCCATGCTCTGCACAATAACAAAGTGTCGTGGGCGGTACATTTGTGCCCTGCTCTCGACGATAACAAAGTCGCGAGCGGTGCACGGGTCTGCCTTAGAGCACGTTCCATACAGTGCGCGTGGATCCGCCATTACGCACATGGCCAGCGCTCGCATTTGCCAGATTCTGCTAACGTGTGCGCGGGGCGAAACCCGATTGATATAATTAGTCCAGAATGGGTTGAAAGGAACGCGCCGCTTACGCCTTGCACACTCGCATCGAGCACAACGTGGCGTGGGGTTGCCTTTCTATTATCAGCCTCGGTAGGCGTTCCGTGCCGTGTGGGCGTCGTGCTGGGTGTGTTTCCTGTGTTGTGGAAAACACCATCGGGTGGAAATTACCGCTGCGAGTGCGTTTGGCAGGCTGTGTTTTGTACTGAGGGTTGTGGGTGTAGTGCCTGCTTGGCCTTTGCTGAGGACCCATCTCACAGCGCAGGGCGCACGTGACCCAGATTTACCTCGGGAATAATCAGAAAAGAAGAGTAGAAATGACGTTAGAAATGAAATGAAGAAGAAATGATGTAAGCAAACCTAGCTATGAGATCTTCGCAATGCATGCCCCTGTTGTCCCACTAGACAAAAGGGAAGGGACTATCTTCACGTATATTAATGGAATAACTGTCTTGGGACCACAATCTGTTGGATGCATGCGGTTCCGAGAACCGCAACAATATAAATGCATAAATATATCCATTTTATATAATGTATAAATTATATATGTTTTCATGGGAAAAATTAATAAATATACATTTAAATATCGATGTACATATATATACAGGAAAAAAATGTAACATATATATGTAGATGTATATGCATATTGTTACGTCTGGGGGGGGTATGCATTCAAAGGGTAATTAGGATGTTTAATTAGGTATGCCATGCTGTTCGAGTTGTACCAGGATCTCGATGTAATAAGTAGCAATTCAGTGGTGATAAGTTGTCTAGTAAATGTTCATTTCTTTAGGGGGAAATGATAATTGTCACGTAATTAGATAGGGAGACGGGTAGGGTAAGTGTTTATGCGTATCCTTTTTAGTATTCCCTGTAGGCTTGCCGTGATGTAACAGGACGGTGCTGCAGATGGCTCCGCCCCTTGATCACGATTGCGGAAGGCGACAGGAGAGGGCCAATAAAAGGGCTCCATTGGAAGTGACGAGGACTCGAGTATAAAAACGTTCTGATTGGGAGAGGAGGGAGAGTCATAAAAAGAAAGCGTCTGGTTGAGGCTGTTTGTCTCTGAGCGCGCTCTCTTCGTTGCGCTGGTTCGTTCCTGGATTCATCGTGTTTCATGGCCTTGTGTGCTCGTGCCTCACCTCGGTTGGCTCTGGAGTTCTGCTGGCTCGGAGTACGGGACGAACGGCGGGCGGACATGCCTCCCTCTCCTGCTCGCATCTTGGCGCTAGAACTGGCTCCCTGGCGGCTGTGAGCGGTCTTGGGCCTACACCAGGAGGTCGACACCACAGGAACAGCACCACGGTGGCTGGTTGGAGCTCACAGGCCGGAAATGCGGTTCTGCGTGGAAGGGCTGACGACCTCGCGCACACCGTGTTCCTGCCCTCTGACGAGCGCAACGCCAGCTCGTCCGGCACCAATCCAGTGACTGTTACGTCGACACACGAGGGCAAGCTCTGACCACTAGCTACGTTTTGTGTGGTGTGTGTGGCGTGTGTGTGTGTGTGTGCGCGGCGCTTGGAGGGTTTGAGTATTGTAATACCATTGGAATTGTTTGTGTTTCCCCCACGCCCGAACCACACCATCTTCCATCAATCGCCCCGGATCCCTCCTCTTGCCGAGTCTTATTATCGTTCTGGTTAGAGAAATAAACATTATTAACTCAGTGAAAAGTGACTCGTGCCACCTTCCTCGTCCCGTTTGCTGGAGAGCGATTAAAACGCCATCCTCGGGTTATAAAAAAATAAACCGCCTCCATTGTTTCGGCTCATTCAACGTTGGGATGATCAGATCAAGTCCTGTGGACGTCAAAATATATATCTTGTAAAAGCTATGTAATGTTATAATATATATATATAATAATATACATATATACACTTTGAAGTTTTTGTTTGTCTGTTTGTTGGCTGCACACGCCAATCTCCTGAACAGTGAAAGATAGGAGGAAACCTCAGAAACAAAAAAATGTCGGGACGGGCCCCGGAAGGTTAAGGCGAGGTGGAGGCCCTCGGCAGGGGGGGGTTTCCCCTCACCACATCCCTTAGGCTATGATTCCATGGCCAATGGGGAACTAATATGGGCTCGGTCATACCTATGTACAGAAGTTTAAATTCATTCAAAAGAACCAGGGCAATGCCGGTGCATTCACTTGTGTATGTAATATATGTATATTGTAATAGAGTGTATATATTATATAATAATGTATAGTTATGTTATATGTATGATGTATATATATATGTATGTTAGTGATATATATGTATGTATGTATAGTATAGTAATTATGTATAGATGTGTATGATATATGTATGATATACTATAAATATAGTATGTTTGTATATATATATATGGATACATACATACGTATACTGGCGTAGTGGCGTGCGCCTGTAATCTGAGGCGACCAGGGTTGCGTCAGGAGGGCATCCGGCGTAAAACTATGCATCAGTATGCGGATCATAGGATATCCGCTGTGGACGACCTAACGGGCAGCCGAAAAAAAGAAGAAGATACATAAATAGTATATCTTCTTCTTCTTCTTCTTTCGGCTGCTCCGGTTAGGGGTCGCACAAGGATCAACCGTCTCCATTTCGCTCTGTCCCCCACATCTTCCCTTGACACTCCATCCGCCCCGATGTCCGCCCTAACCGCATCCATGAACCTCTTCTTTGGCCTTCCTCTTCTCTCCTGCCTGGCGGCTCCATCCCAGCATCCTTCTCCGATATACTTCGCTTCCCTCCTGTGCACATGTCAAACCATCTCAATCTCGCCTCCTCACTTTGTCTCCAAACCGTCCTGCCTGCGCTGTCCTCTAATATACTCATTCCTTATCCTGTCCACCCTCGTCACTCCCAACGAGAATCGCAGCATCTTTAACTCTGCCACCTCAGCTCACTTCCTGTCTTTTGTTAGCACCCACCTGCACTCAACACCTACAACATTAGCTGGTCTCCACTACGGTCTTATATACTTTCCCCTTCATCTTGCAGCTACCTCCTGTCACAAATCACCCTGCAACTCTTCTCCACCCCACTCCATCCTGCCTGAACTCTCTTTTTCACTTCTCTACACACTCTCCGTTACTTTGGACAGTTGATCCAAAGTATTTAACCCATCCACCTTCCCACCATCCTCAACTCCTTGCAACCGCACCATTCTGCCACCTCCTCTCATTTACGCACATGTACTCCGTCTTACTCCGACTGACTATCATTCCCCTTCTCTCCAGTGTGTACCTCCACCTCTCGAGCTTGCCTCAGCCTGCTCCTACTTCTCTCTACAGATCATGAGTCATCCGAACGAAACAAGTCCATGGAGCTCCAGTCTGATCTCGCCGTCAACCTGTCCATCACCATTGCAAACAGGAAAGGGCTCAGAGTTGATCCTTGATGCAAATCCCCAGTTTTACTAAACCGTCCGGTCCACGCTACATCTCCACCTCACGCTGTCACACTGTCCTCATACATATCCTGCACGATCCTCACATCTTGTCTTGTGCGCGTCTTATTCGCCTACCCTCCCGACTTCCTCATACAATACCATCGAATCTTCTCTTGGGCCGTACCACGGACATATTCAAAACCAGTTCGTGGCAAGTCTTTAACCAACACACATAAAAACGCTTAGAACTTCACATGACGACTACGGCGCCGCCAAAAACGATCATACCCGAGGCAGATATCTCAACCACAACGTGTCGCATGGACTCGGATCGAACACTTTGTGGACCCACAGCTTGGCTGCTGCACACAGGAACAATTCTTCTCAATCTTTGCGTCGACAGAATCCGGATCCGCGATCACTGCACACTGAGAATTTATAGTCGATTCTCACCCATTCAACCGAATAAAGATGCAATATTGGCTAGAAAAATAGACTTTTCTCTAAAAATCACTAACAAAGAACACCCACAATGTCAACCTCTTCTGTGCCTTCTCTATAACTCTCCTCAACATTCTCAAAGCAAACATCTGCATCAGTGGTGCTCTTTCTCTTGGCATAAACCATATTGCTGCCTCACGATCGTCACCTCTCTTTCAAACCTTAGCTTTCCATACTTCTTTCCACAACTTCATGGCGTGTGCTTTAACAAACTTTATCCTCTGTAATTTCACAAGCTCTGCACATCCACCCTTGTTCTTGAAATATCGGAACCAGTACACTTGATGCTCCACTCCTCGGCCATCCTCTGCACTTTCCAAGACTTTATTAAACAATCTGTAGTAACAACCCCACTGCCATCTCTCCTAACACTTCCATGCCCTCACTGGTTTATACCGATCTGGCTTTCACTTTTCATCCTCTTTCATAGCAGCCTCCTCACTTCAAATCCTTTACGAATGACCACCCAACTTCTGATTCACCGTCTCTCCAATTTCTCTATCCAACCTCTCTCTCTCTCATTTCTTCATTCATCAGCTTCCATCAATTAACTTCCATCCACCTTCTCAAACAACTCTCGCTGCTGGGTTGCCATTCTCAGTAAGCTCGTACACACTACGCATGCATACTACTAGTATCTCGCAATTTTGGTATATAGAAGCCGCAGTCACATCCTCTCAGTCGCTCCCATCGTGTATAAACCTTTGTCCTTCCTATGTACCAACTTCATACAGTCGTCATATGCCTTTTTCTTAGTCTTTCAATGCACAAGTGTCTCTTCTATCTGCTTTCGCCCGCCCACTTGATCGGCCAGATATACGACTTAACCCTGCCTATTTCTTCAATCTCTCTTGACTATCCCACTTCCTTTTCGTCAAAACCGCTATCTACCTTATACTTTCCTGTAACTTCCTCGTCCACACCACAAGTCTCCCTATTTCCTTCCTCTGACGAATATGGTAACACGCCAAGTACCTTCCTACTTCATATCCCTCACCACTTCTGCTGTAGTTGCCCAATCATCCACCATCTTTACCACATCCAACACCTGTCTCGCCTCCTCCCTAAATTCCCCACAGTCTTCCTCCTTCAGCTTCCACCATCTGGTCCTTTGTTCAGCCCTACTCTCTTCCTCAACCTCACTCACAAAATCACCCTACAGACACATCGATGCTGGTCGAGCTTCACTCTCCCTGCACCACTTACAGTCTTAATCTCTTTCAGGTTGCATCTCTGCTTAAGATGTAATCCACCTGTGTGCACTTTCCTCCACTTTGTATTCACCCTGTGTTCCTCCTTCTCTGAAATACGTATTTACACTGCCATTTCATTCTTTTTGCAAACTCTACACCATTTGCCTCATCATTTCTTGTTGAGACTACACTACCCACCTCCTCATCCTCTTTATTCCTTCCCACATGCCATTGAAATGCTCCGAACACCACATCTTTCATCCTTGGATACATTCTCCACCACTTCATCTAACTATCCAGAAATCTTCTTTAACCACCACCTCACCCCCATGTTGGGGCATAATGACTGATGACATTCATTATACACCTTCAATTTGCCAACTTCACACTCACCACTCGTCCCGACTCTCCACCTCCAATACCCTCTTGACATAATCTCCTTCAGGATTACGTTAACTGACGCTCCGACACCACTGTCTCTCTCTTCATTGCCACACCTTGTAGAGACAGTTTAGAACAACCACCTGCTCAATGCGTCCAGAGCTTACTCCCCATCTCACTTGGTCTCTTGTACACACAGTAAATGTCCACGCTTCCACTCTCTCATCATATCGAGCGAACTCTCGCCTTTCCAGTCATCTCCAATATTCAGTTCCATACTCTCACTCTCACCTTCTACCCTTCCCCTTCTCCCACTGCCTCGTGGTCCTCGCCTTCCCCGTCTCCTTCTCTTCCCCCCAGTACACACCAATTTCACACGGTACCAAGTGGCCGCTACCGTGTAACAACGACCGGGCCGCGAGAAATGATTCGGATGGTAAATCGTATTTATTGGCCGCATAATGATTTGCATAAGATTATTTTTATAGCGACCGGGGCCTTGCCTGAAGCAGATGCCAGCATTGGTCGCCTCTTTCGACACACAGCGTATCGGGCACTCTATTCTAGACCGGGGCATATCACGGGGCCCAGTAACAATACGTACTCATTCCCGACCTCGGAAGGATGACAGGCTAGTCAACCGCCCCGGTATATATTTAGTATTATAATCAGTGCAACGGGCTTATGAACTCAGGACCTTTTTGGTGGCCAAGCCGCTGCCCTAACCACTGTGCCAACAACAGGCTCAACATACTGGTTATATATGTATTTATATGTATGTTTATATTATATATGTATATATACCATATATATATATAATATTTCACATATATCTCCATGCTCCATGTCCTATTCTTCTTCTTCTTCTTCTAACTCGGAAACAGGCTTTAAACACAGTATTACTTTTATAATTAAACCGATACCAATTTGTTCCAAGCTAATAAGCTTTCGAACGAAGTAATATGACTTTATTACTTTATGCATACCAAGTGAATGGATTATTTAGCTTTCAACCAAGTAAATGGATTATTAGCTTTCCACCAAGTAAATGATTATTAGCCTTCCAACGGTAACTATTTCTTTTGTTCTCTGACAGCAGGAAGCATTAGAATAAAGCATGAGGACGAACACACACACACACTGAGTCAGCACACGCAATCACACAACAGGCTACATCATCACACACCACCCACACACACACCCCACACACACACACAACACCACACACACACCACAACATTTCTTCTAGTAGTCCAGATATTCACATGTCGGATTCCAGATTACATCTCTTTTTCTCTAAATTGATATGGATTAGTTAATGTGTACATGCTATTGGTGGATTTATATGGATTACAACGATTATTACTTTTTAAAATTAATTATCACTTATACAATGTCCTCGATGTGTTTGGTTAATTTTTTTTCACTGTCTCTGTCTTTTTCCTTTCCTGATATTCTCCAACATCATCCAAACTGATTTCCTTACAGTTGACCTCATCAACTTACAACTTCATATACAGTTGACCTTTTACAGTAATTACACCCTCCAGGTACTACTCCCCTACGAAACCTACTTACTTCACCTTTGTCATGATTTTTTCATCTCAGAAATCCAATTCTTGATGGCACATGAAACAAAATCTCCCGTTTTCTTATAACTCTTGCAACAATTTCCGAGCAGGTAGATCTGTTTCATCTCTTCATCTGAACTGCTAGCCAATGATGCTCAGAACCCAGGTTCAAATCCCATATTCGAACAACTGATGTCTACTAATGCCTTTTTACTGCAGGTGATTTATGTACAAGGTCCTCCACAAACTTTACATAGACATAAACAAATAAATAAACTCTCATCTCCATGATGTCTTCTTTTGCATTCCATTCTCTCCATACATAAAGTTCTCGATGAATTTATGGAATCTTACAAACGACCCATAGAATTCCCTGTTTGCCTTTCCTTCATGATCCTAAGCTTTACCCTCTTCAGCTGACATCACAATTGATTTTAACCAGTTATTGCTGCAGTTTGACAATGGTCATACTCTTACCCAATCACCACGAGTTCATCCTAAATCGGGACCACTTTTCATTTGCAGCTTAAGTTCATGGCCCCTTGTTCGCAGGACGATCAGAACTCATCCACATGCTACTCCATCACAAACCCTTTTCCTTTCCTAAACATGCAGAGTACTTGACACAATGTTTAGGGCTAAGTTATCACGTTCACAACGACACTGCTGTGAACTGTCGTTGTGAATTTGGAAGGGAATACCCAACTTAGCAGTCTCGGTTTAGGAACCCAAAGAGGATGACACCACCTGTATTTGCATATCTGTCATTGAAATGGCCCTCTTGTCCTCACCATGAACACTCTGAGCCAGCAGTTCTTTTATTTTCTTCGTTTACTTCTCTTTTCTCTTCTCTCGTATCTCTCGTATTGCCTCCTCCTCTTTTCTCTTCTCTCGTATTAGCTGGCACTCCCACCCTGGTTGTCTTTGTAACCTGAGCCATGAAGTGAAAAAAAAACCCCACGGTCGCTGGAATAACCGGGGATTAGGGTCACAGGTTTGATCAATAACCTCTGACCCTTAGGCCATGACCTCCCTTGCTGCCACCTCCTTCCCTCCTATTTCCCTCCCACTACCCCCTCCTATCTGAGCATCCCCCTCCCCCAAACCTTCTCATTATACAAATGATCAAGAGACTCACACCTAAACTCAGTCTAATTCTCTTCTTCTTCTTCTTCTTCTTCTTCTTCTTGAGATTATCTTCAAAGGGCTCTTCCAGCCTATTCTCACTCCTTTATTTGCTCCTCAACTTAAGCTCTTCTTCAAATGTTCTCACAAAGTGAAGTTTCCATGAAATCTCGTCTTCTGGGACATTTTACAATGATGATGTGAGAATTCATCCAGATTGAGACAAACGAGGAAGTGTTTGACATCATGTCAATAAAATGTCCATCTTGGCTCTTCCATACGTATAACGTTCATCCTATAATGGAGGACCTCGACATGGCGACGCATGAGATTCGATGGTGGATATTTTACTTGCTTTTGAGTAAAACACCTTGACAATGTGATTTCACTGAAGGTTGCCCAAGAAGGGACGTTGTGACGATTATACGTGATCAACAGGGGCTCAATGCTTCCACGGAGTCCAGGAGGGGAGGTCCGACATTTCCGTTCAATGCATTTGAGAAGACACTAAATCCCATAATTTGTGAAAAATTGGAAAATAATTTATTGTGTAACTAACTAGAGCTCGTAGAACACCTTCACCCGCAAAATCTTGAGAAACAAGGACATGGGCGGGGGCTGCGAGAGGAAAATTTGATTGGTCGAGATGATGTAAAATGCTGTAATTTTTTTGTCCAAGTCCTGCTAAGCTAAAGGGTTTTTAAAATGCCAAAAAGGCGATTTGTATTCTTCAATGTTCAACTATATAATTCAATTGAAATAACATAAGGATTTTGAAGTTTGTTGAAAAAACAGAAATTCAGAAGTTTACCGCCATTGACGCAGCGTCTTTTACACCACCCTATCTAACACATTACATTAGTTATCTGTGCCTGTTGTTTGTGTCCTTTATGATGTCCTTAAAAATAGTAAGTTTCCTGTTTGGAATAATTAAAAATTTTGTTTGACTGCCAGGCAGGCAGACAGGGTATAAAGAGTAATTCACTCCTCTCGACGCAGGTTCGTGTTCCGGTTCATGTTCAAAATATAACATTCAATTGAAATGAAGTTGTTCTTCCATCATAAACGGGCATCTGTAGACAGACAGACAGACAGACAGACACAGCCAAAGTGAACCGATTGCTTAACCCTGTTTTTGGCTTCACATGCGGCGGGGTAATTCCAATGTCCAATCTTCGTCCTCTTCCATCAGAACAACGACCGTTGATGGCTTTTGTCAAGTTTCTTTTTGCACTTTGATGATTTTAGAGTAAAATTCCATGTCCATGAAGATCGATGCGCATTTAATAGAGAACCCTGAGGCTCATGAATTGATCATTTTTGTCAGTTATATCAGTACTTGTATATCTAAAACAATTCACCTGTTCTCATCATTCGCGTTCCTTGTTGGGATAAGTACTCTACCCTATCCGAAAAGTCATCTTCTCAGAAATGTCTCCTTCCTCAATAACTTCGGCCAATATAACACCATAACACGAGGTTCTTTTGAGGTGAGAGCGTTGATGACTCTTCATCTTTGAATGTTTGTCCAAAATTGACTCTTACCGAGGGAGGGGATTGGGTGAGTGATGGAGGGGGCTTGTTAGGGTTGTTTGAGGGGACCGTTGGCCGCATTGCCGTCTGGGCACCTGATGCTCTGCTACACCCGGTGCCAGCAACGGCATCTCTCGGCTGTCAACACGAAGCCGCCCCTTAAGCCTCGTAAAGGTCCCACAGTGTAGCCCACAGCGGCCCATCCCGTCCTCCCAGGCCTCACGGCTCATTAAGAAAGTTGAATACGATTAGAAAGTTTGGCAGATGTTCCTTGAGCCTTCCAGCCTCTGCATCACTCTCCTCGTCTCCCCCACTGTGATTTCCGATGAATGGCGGCTTCTGTGTGAGTGAACGAACCCCCTCACCACCGCCTCTTGCACCCCTCTCCCCTCCCATCACTCTCCACACCCCACTCAACTTCCACCCACGCACACCCTCTCACACTCATCTCTCCTGCTGACTCTGCTTTGCTGGTGTCACGAGAACCCAATGTAGACCACTCACTCCATCCATACCTCCCACGCCCTCTTTCATCGAGCAAAACAACAGCTGATCGCTGGGTCACAAAACCATCGCTGTTAACCAATCGTTTGGGAAGTTTGAAATACATTAACATGGAGGCAAGGGCTTGTTGTGAATACCAAAGGTTCTGTTGGGACTGGGAGTGCTCTGTCGATTGGTATTTAGATCAGGAATTGTCTCTGTCTGTCTGCACCCCCACACACACACTCCGTTCTCTCTAAAGCATTGGAGGTATAAAAGAGGAAAATTCACAATTTTCATAATTTTAAACTTGTCCGAGTAAGGAGATAGTGCAAAGAGTAATTTGTTCGCAGCGCACGAGATAACAGGCGGTTAACGGAGCCGAGGGGTCTCAGGTAAGCCTCGAGAAAAAGGTGCACACGGTGCGAATTGGGGGGCAAGGGGGGTGCGGGGTGAGGGGTGGGCAAGCTTATCCCGGGCGGAAGCTTTATGGATTAACGGCACAGAAACTGGTTAATTGGCCATGTCTGTTTGCATAACTGGCTGCTTCTCATTCTTACACCCTTCATAGTTTATTTGGAATAATTTTAACAAGTTTCAAGTGTGTCTTTGCTTTAATGTATTCCTCATTATTTTCTGTCGGACTCATCGCAAGAACAAATGCCTCAGACCTGTCTCGTCCCAAGGTAATTAATTGCAGGTGGAATTGGATCCGACTAAAACCTTGTGTGTGATGCTTTCCAGCAGGGGGTAATGCATCGTGGAGAACACACCTTTGAGAACACACCCAGCTTTCCTCATGTCTGCTATACATATGGGTGGCAAGGTTCGAACGATTGCCTTTGAGCTGGTTGTGTGGTCTGGGTTTGATTCCCGACCTGAATGTCTAATATATAGATCTTTTTCTAACCATTGACACTCACTGATAAAAAATGTTTCGTACTTTCTAGGTGAGGTAGAAAGCTGAAATTTTTCATATTACTGATGCACCTCGAAGCCAATATCCATGGAAAACTCACAAAACCGTCGGAAAATGTCCATAAACGAAAATATCTGTCAATAAAGTCGGCCAGTGCAGCCTCGGTCTGCTCACGGCAGGTCACGTGACCCAAGCCAAATGGAGCTTTACAATCAAACTGATTGCTAACACGCCCTTCTTGTTTTATAACTTTTGCTGTATTTACATTAAAAATTACTCCAGCTGTAAACTTTTAAATAACGAGTTCATTCTAATCACTGATTTTTGATTTAATAACACTAATCGTATCATTCCTTTCACGCAGTAAAGGCACATAGGGCTGCTGAGGCAGTTTCATTGGCAAGTACATTCCTGGACGGGTCACCACTCTGATGCCAGTTAACCCGAATGGTTATTACCCCAGTCCACTGGTGCTCATGTCACTGACCTCAGAAGGATGACAGGCTGAGCTAACCCCACCTGGTGTTAATTCAGCAGCCGACAGGAGCTCAAACTCAGAACCCTGAGGTCCCAAGCTAGCCACCTTAACCACTAAGGCAACACCAAGGAATTGTTGATTCACTTGAATTATTTGGCTGTTTGTAGAATGCAACTCCAAACCACTTCATTTAAAAAAAAAAAAAAAAATATATATATATATATGTTACGGTTGTGGAAATTCACAGAACACCATTCAGGTTTCCCAGAGATCAGTTATGTCGATAAGTGTGTGTTCAGATTAGATTTCCCCACCGATGTCTAAAGGGAATTATTCGTGTAACCTGGCTGTGATCTTTGAGTCAGCCATTATTCTTTTGCTATCTTTATTTTGGAACAACCACTACTTCAACAACCACAACCACTACTTCAACAACCACAACCACTACTCAACACACAACCGCATCTCAACAACCACCATCCCCACCACAGAGCAACCACAACATCGCCTCACCTTCATCTCCGTTACGCCGCCATCTTTTTGCCAGCCACCGCAAATCCACGGACGAGCGGCATCTCCGCCGACAGACGCGGGAGCCGATGATTTCTACAACGTCCGCTGTTGATGATCTCTGCCACGTCCGCTTTCTCGCATTTAGCGACGAGATCGGATCAAAATATCAAAAGGGCGGAGCCAGTGGTGGGTGAAGGGTGAGAGGTGAGAGATCAACCTCACCCACGGACCCCATAAAAAGGCGCGCTGGAACGCCAAACGAGTCAGTTGAGTCATCTGGGTTCGCCGAGAAGTCTGTGGCAGTCTGTCCAGGTTCGAGTCAGTGGAGGGCAGTCGGGGTCATCGGAGTGCAGCGAAGCCCTGAGCGCAGCCAAGCCGGCAGTCGGTGCCAACTGTGGGTCAGTGGACACAGCTGGAGAGAAGTCGCCAGCCGGCCCCGAGACGGTCCGAGCAACACTGAGAAACGGGCGGGCTTTTAAAGAGCATCAACTCATAAAGAGAGCAGAGCCCGTTCGTTCCTCCGAGGCGTCGTCGCTAGGCCAATCCACCAGGCCGCACGGCGGGCCTGGACCAACCGAGCTGCCGTGTTTACGGCAAACATCGAGGGTCACCAACGAGTCACCACGAGGGTGGCAGGTAACCAGCACGGCCTCTCGGAGCTCTTGCGGTCTCCACAGCTCCGTGGACATAAAGGCCTATGGTCCAGTTCTGCCCTTTCCTTTCCTGGGGTTTTCTTTGTATGAAAGTTGTGGCGCCATGTCCATAAGTATAACTGTTAAGTGATTGTGTACATAATAAATAGACAAACGGCTGTAGGTCTTTGTTTGCTCGTGTTTTGTCCCTTA
>CM068966.1:47885146-47899226 GCA_035128595.1 Eptatretus atami
GTGTTATTGGGTAAAATTAAAAAACCCCACCCCCTCTTGGAATACCCCAATTATGGGCCATTATTTAATTCATATTTACTTTATTCAAAAGGCGCCATTTTCCTTGGCCACCGCTTTCCAAATGGGGTCTTTCGGCATTACCCTGCGGTTTTACCATTGATGGGGGTTCTGAAAAAAAAAGCGTCATTTGATTTTTGCCTGCTAAAAAACCAATTGCCCGTTTGACCTGGAAATAGGGCCGCCAATGATTTCTTCTGATTTATTAAAAAGGTTTATTTTTTCCACTTTCTCACTTTCTAATTTTCGGGCAATTAGCCTGATTCAAATCATAGCTATGATTCACTGGGTTTTACTAGCAATACTTATAAATAAATACTGGGGAAGAACGCCAGGTCAGTCGGAGACTTTTTATATTTTATTTTCCGCGGAGGAAGGAGGGAGACAGGAGAGAACGCCGAAAGAGGGGAGAACGCAGATGAGAAAAACGAGGAAGGGAGAACGAGAGAGGAACAAGAGAGACGAGAGGAGGGAACGATGAGAGAACGGGAGAAGAGGGAAGGATGAAGGTGGGGGGGAAGGGAAGAAGGCCCAGCAAAACAGGCTGCTCATTGAAAATGTGGGAAAAATTTTATTTTTCCACGCTTTTTCCCCTTTTTGTCCGATTTTTCCATTTTTTATGGACAGGGTTAACCTTTCAGCATAGGTTAAAACCACAAAATAAAAAAAAATGCAAACATTTTCGCTTTTTTAAAAAAAAAAAGTGGGCTTTCAAGGTTTTTGTTGGGAATGGCTTTGGTTGAAGGGCCCACTTTGCGACGCGTTTTTTCCAAGCTTTTCAATGGCGATTTACCAAACCGTTTTGCTTTTTTACCCAGAGGTTGGGAAGGCAAATTAAAATTTATTATTGTTTCTGGTTTGCGGGGTAGATGGAAGAATTTAATGGGGAATTTTTAGCATTGTGTTCGAGTTTGCTTGGTCCGGTGGACGAGTAGAAAAAGCATATGATGTAAAAACTTAAAAGTTAGGGGAATCTTGCGAAGGCTTAAGTGATTTTACTGGTCACCACCCAAAAAGGGCGGTGGTGTCTGGTTAGTTTAGTTAGCTCGGGAGTAAGGGAAATAAGTTTTCTTAAGTTCCCAGTATTGCTGTTGCCCCTCTGTGAAATTTTTTCCCCCTATGTTTTTTATATTTCAATGAATCATTTCAGCAATTTAAAAAAAGGGTGGGGAATACATTCCTTTGAAAAAACAACAACAAAAAAAAATGGCCGCCAGGGGGAAAAGGCCCTGCCTTTTCCCGGGTTTGGTTGCATTTTTGCAGGCGCACGCCGAGGGCCGGAGGGAATTTGTTGTGATTGGGGAAAGCATGCCTGAAGAAGCAGAGGAGGGGCCATGGGAAGGGGTCCAAACTTGGCATAGGGGGACAGAAAATTCCCAAATCACACGTATGATTTGTGAGGGGCTTTCCATCTTAACTGGCAAATTGGATTAGGGGTTCGGTGTGATTTCGAGGGTCGATGGGGCAGGTTCCAGGCTTGCGGGCACTTGTGGTATTGTGGGAAAGGGCTTTTCCGTCCTGGATTTTTTAAGGAATGCCGAGAGATCGCGGCAGGAGGGCCCAAACACCACACGAGGGTTCAGTGAAAGAGGGAAATGCCACGAGGCAGGTTTGGCACCCTTTTGCGAAAGAGGCACAGGTCTGGCACAACTGGGAAGCCTCTTAGTGGGAAAACGCCTTGCTTTACGATTGCCTGGCGTTATGTCTTTGCCCGGCCGGCCTAGGGAGTGTCGGCGGAAAATTTTTGCGGCACGTTGTTGCCCACATTGCTGAGTGCAAAGCCCGCTCCATTCCAAAGTTGGGACAAGGACCCAGACTCTTGCGGGGCCAAAAGCTGATGTATCAGTTATTACTTTTTTAAAAAAAAGCGGGGGGGGGATTTTTCATTTTCATTTTCTGCCAACCATTTGGCTGTATTTGGCGTCTGTTGCTGCGGAGGCTCGAGAGCTTAGGATTTATTTAATTTTTATTATTATTATTAATTATTATTTTAGTATTAGCCTGTTGGAAATTATTGTTCTTTGTTAAAATATTTTTGGTATGTTTCGCTTAAATGTTATTCTTTTTAAAGCAAAATTGTATTCTGCCATTTTAGGTAGGGTTCGTGGGGAACAAAAACCCCTATGCTGCTTATTTTTTTTTTTTTCCTTGCGTGCAAGTTGCCTCTTGGTGCCGCTTATTTTACCTCCTCCCCCCGTCCGCCCATTTTGCCCTTCCGCCATTTTTTGCCCCTTTGAGCATGTGTTTAAAATTCTCCGTTCAATCCAATATTGTCCCGCCCCTCTCTTTACAATAAGGGCGGAAAAACGCTTCGGCCGTCCGGGGGTTTGCCAGTATTTAACTGCCCCCACCACCCACAAATTTTGGGCGTCGGGGGCCCTTAAACCTGGGGGCATTCCAACTTTTCCCGCCGGGAAAACAAATATTGGATCAACAATGAGTTAAAAAAATTGTTTTTTCAGGTTGTTATGAAGTTTAATGAATTCACCCACATCCATGGCAGGGGGAAAAGCGGAAGGAGGTTTGTTACACACGCTCTTCACGGCCCAGGCTGCTTTGCCTGGGGTTTTGAATTTCCCGGAACCCCAGGCTCATTAAAACTTTGTATCCAGTGTTTTTTTCCACAGGCCCAGGGGATATTTCCAATTTTTTTTTCAATTTTTGTGTGTGCTTGTTCCTCAGGATGAACAAATTAAAAAAAAAAAAAAAAACTGGGGCCATCCACAATCTGGACGAAATTTTCCTCTCCCCCATTCCGCCTCTCCCTCCCCTTCACCACCCTTCCCTCTCTTCCCACCCTTTTTCTTTCTCCCTCGCCAACCCTAAACCCCCTCTCTCCAAACCCTGGCTCCGCTATTCTTTTCAAACCCCTCTTTCTCTCTCTTGGGACCTCCTCTCCTCCCTTCTCTCTCCACTTTTTTTACCCTCCCCTTTGGCACCCTTCCCCCCTTCTTGTTGCGAGCGGGACTTGTAGGGCATGCCCGCTTAACAAAATTAGATTTCGAGTGAGCCTATCGGGAGGGGGTTGCACAAAAGGGGTCGGCTTGGCATGTTATGAGCATTGCATTTTTGCATTGTTCAGGGACAAGCACCTTTTTGCCAGGTAACCCTACCGGTCCTCTCTGCGGCTTCCTCTGCTTCTTGCCTTCGCGTATCTCCCTAGATGCTGCCCATCGCCAGCGCTCACTCCTTCTGATGCCGCATCAGTGCGCGAGCGCCTCTCTATTGCCAAAACCACAACCTCTACATCACAACTCTATGACACCACCATTCAACATAGTCGACCCACACACACACACCACTCCCCCCAACCACTTATCACGGCCCGGAACCCATCCGAGCACCATTCCTACTTCTATCCCACTCCCCTCTTCCCACTACAAAACGCCCCCCGGCCGTCGCACCGCACCCCCCACTCTTCGCTCCTGAACCACGTCCACTCCCACATCCAGTCTCCCCTCGCGAGCCTTCCCCCACCCACCTACCAGCCCCCCCCCCACACATTCCCCGCCTATCTACTCCCTCGCCCCTCCACCACGACCGGCACCCTCACTTCGCACCGCCTTCTTCCCATCGCCCCCCTCCCCTGTAATCCGTCCATCCCTTACAACCGCCGTACCCGTACCCTATTTACACTACTACTATTATCTACCCCACAATTCACTATAGTTCTCACATATTACTTCGCACCTTAGACTGATTTAATACCCGTTCACCTCTGTGTAATCATACCCCTCCCCTACTATATATACCTATCCTCCTACGTCAGACTATCATTTATACAGACCCTGATACCATCTATATTATGTCCATCACATCACTCATTCATATACTATATAGTACTTTCTATAGTATCCACTTATCTTGTACAATAAATCGTTACTAGAGATCATCACCTGCACCATTATTACCATCTATTCTCATAAACCCAACTATATCTATCTACTTCTACTATATTACTCAGGCTATATATATATATCCTACTATATATATAATATACTAACATAATATTATACCTCTATATCGTATCTCGTTCAACTATATATATGTTATATTATATATACGTTATATATTATATCTTATCTCTATTATATCATATATAATAAACTATTATATTTATTATCTATCTATCTATATATTAATTATATCACTACTTCTATATATATAAAATATATTTATATCTTATCTATATCTATCTATATATTCTTATTATATATCTAGTCTATCTATAATATATCTATCTAATTATCTATCTATATATGTTATTATATATACACTCGGCGTTACTATATATCCGATATATATATTATATATATACACATCGGCTATTACTATATATTATTATATATATATATATCGCCATATACTTGACGAATATATATAATATTATATATATATATAGTTTCAAGTCCTGCGTGCTGAACTATGAAATTTCCAAATCTGACCTCATTTTACCAATTAATTAATTACTAATAACTAACCATTGGGGAGAGAGTCAATTTCATAACTGCTGTAAGGTGTGTGTGTGTGTGTGTGGCTTTGGGGTGGGGTTCAATTTGAATTAGTAAAATTCACGCCTCCGAGGCAGAAACCTTGTTGCCCCCCGCTTCTTACCCCCCCCCCCCCATCCTTGCACAAACCCCTGCTGCATCGTCGTTCCGCCTTTTCTCACGCTAGGCAATTGACAACCCTTTCTCTCCACCCATCACTATGGTGCTTACAAAGGCTTTGAAAGATCGGGATATAGCCGGGGGCAGAGAGAGGGGGGAGGGGGAGCGGTGGAGAGTGCCGGCTTGGAGTGGTTGGCATGGTGTGCTCGGGGATGGTGGGGGACACGGAATAGAGGCGGGAGGCGTGCTGCTGTAGGAGCTTCGCTTTACAATGCTCCTTTCTCTCGCTTCATCTGCGTTCCCACAGAACTTCTTGAGCAAATCGGGCCGCCCATGCCGACCCCCTATGGATAACCCTCAAACGCAGCTCCTTTGCCGAAAACCCCTCCCCACCCCGCTCCTCTCAAGCTGTGTCTTCCTCATGTGGACCACCTTTAACCCATGGTGCGTTGCCCTGCCCGAGCAATCGTCCGTCCACCTGCTGTCCTCCTCCATTTGAACCGCCACACTTTGATCGAGTTCCCAATCGCAAGAAGTTGCAAGAAAAAAAAAAAAAAACAGGAGGTCGTTCTGACGTCACAGGCAGCACGGCACGAGTTCTTATAGTCGGATCCGATTACCCACGGCATCGAAGCCCAAATAAACGAGTCGGTGTATACACCGATCCCCTCAGCAGTGGTGCTCCCTGAAGGAATATTTGACAGTAAATGCAGGTGCTCTTGTTCATAATAGTGCAAAGGTCACATCCCTTTAAACACGGCAGGTGTAAAACAGCCGAGCGACGTCTCGAGTCTTGCGCAGCAGCTCGGTTTTCCTGGGAATTTTTTTTATTGTAGACATTATCAGCGTTTATAATGGACACTTCACCACCAAGAGGATGTGTCCATTAAACACCTGCTATTTCACGAGTTGAACTTTGAATGAAATTGCAGTGTTTAAATCCTTTGTGACGTCACAAAGCGTGCCGTGATTAGCGGAGACTTCGGCAATAATATGGAAATATTTCCGTTACGTGTATTAGAGCTGAGATTTGTCGGAAACTTTCTCCTTCCTCCTCCTGAATCGAATAGATAAAGGAAGGATCGATAAGAAATAAATAATTAAGGAATGTTTTGTTTCCTTCTCATCTGCACCTCCGGCTCACGATGGAGTGAAAACGGGTTTAAATCCCATATATGTCCCTTGTAAATCAAGTAGAAGGACGCAGATGTCTACCGATGTCCGTCCTGAATGCGATTGATGTACAAACTCCTCCACGAGACGGAGATCATTGTGAAGACGAATGAATGAATGATAAATAAATAAATAAATAAAGGAATTCGCGGGAGAACAAAATGACTTTTTTCGTGGTGCGTGACGCTTCGTGTCATCGCGTGAACATTTGATGGTTCGAATTACAGTAAATTTTCATCATGTCAATCAAATCCATCCACATTGGATATAAAAGGGTTAAATGGGCTTAAGCGAACCTGACCCCATGCCCCTCCCCACCACTGCAACACCTGCGCCCAGGTGTTGGTCCTTAATGCTGTGTATTTTTTTTTTTTTTGCCCAAACACACATGTTCTCTCTTCCAGCAGTTTCTTTGGTGTCATTGGATTGGGAGTCATGTTATTATCTCTAAAAGCTTTTAAAATGGTGGGGGGGGGGACCCTTTTGACTGCTCCTTGATTGGTTACACCTGACACTAAATGTGAATATAGAGAGAGAGAAACGAAGTGTATTTTTGTGAAATTGTAAACTAAAGCTCGTGAACATCCGTTTACAATCGTCATCACCTTGTTATATATATATATACTCTCTCTCTCCTCTCTGTCTCTCTGTCTCTCTTCTCTCTGTCTCTCTGTCTCTCTGTCCTCTGTCTTCTCTCTCTCTCGTCTCTCGTCTCTTCTGCTCTCTGTCTCTCTGTCTCTCTGTCTTTCTCTGTCTCTCTCTGTCTCTCTGTCTCTCTGTCTCTCTCTGTCTCTCTGTCTCTCTCTCTCTGTTCTGTCTCTCTGTTCTCTGTCTTCTCTCTCTCCTCTCTCTCTCTCTCTCTCTCTCTCTCTCTCTCTGTCTCTCTGTCTCTCTGTTCTCTGTCTCCTGTCTCTCTGTCTCTCTTCTCTGTTCTCTGTCTGTCTCTCTCTCTGTCTCTCTGTCTCTCTCTGTCTCTCTCTCTCTCTGTCTCTCTCTCGTCTCTGTCTCTGTCTCTCTCCTCTCCCCCCCCCTTCCAGTAACCGGTGCTCATTTTGTCCACCTCGGAGGATGACAGGCTGAGTCAACCTCCTGGGTATTTTTTAATTCAGAGGCCAACGGGGCTTGAACTCAGGACCTGGGATCCCAAGCCACCACCTAACCACTAAGCCACCACCCTAACCACTAAGCCACACCTAACCACTAACCACACACCCTAACCACTAAGCCGCCACCCTAACCTAAGCGCCACCCTACACTAAGCCACCACTACCTAACCACCCTAACCTAACACCACACCTAACCACATAACACCACCCTAACACTAAGCCACCCCCTAACCACTAAGCCACCACCAGTTTACTTGTATATCAACGGCGTGTAATTCATCACGAAGAAAGGAAGAAGCAAACCTTGCACGTGCTGGTTGGATGGGGTGAAGGCTCCAACCGAGCCGTCTCTGCCGAAATCTGGGGATGTTCAGAGAATGTTGATTCATGAATGTCACCAGAGTCGGACACGACTTGACCGAACTAGTAACGAGATTAATAATAATTAGTCTGGACTTTGTTGACTTAATTAGTTCACGTATGACGTCATCACTGGATGGATAACATTTTTTCAAAGAAGGTTTCTGCTCAGAAGGGATTCATCTTATCTTAAATGTGTAACTTCAAACGATAAAATGTGAAAAATTAAACCATTTGGATAAAAGGAAAGGTCATTCTGTCTTTAGGATATGTTCACCCATGGACGACCCTATTACGTGCAGATCATCGATCCCATTTGGATATCCCATGTGGGATATCCCATGTGGATCCCTTGGATCCCATGTAGTGGATACCCATGTAGCGATATCCCATGTGTAGCGGATTTCCCATGTAGTGGATATCCCCATGTCGCGGATATCCATGTAGTGGATATCCCAGTTGTAGATTCCCTGTAGTGATTTCCCCATGTAGTGGATATCCCCTCGTGGTATCTGTTCTGGATATCCATTGTAGTATCCCATGTATGGTATCCCATGGTGTAGATATCCCATGTAGTGGATATCCCCAGTATGTAGGATATCCCCATGTAGTGGATTTCCCCATGTAGTGGGATACCCATGTCCCTGGATTCCCTTTGTATCCCTGTATGTCGATATCCCATGTAGTGGATATCCCCAGTGTATCCCATGTAGATGATTCCATGTAGTGGATATCCCATGTAGTGGATTTCCCATGTTGTGGATATCCCCATGTTTGTGGATATCCCATGTCGCGGATATCTCCCATGTCAGTAGATATTCCCCATGTTTGATATCCCCATTAGTGAATATCCCATGTAGTGGATATCCCATGTGTGGTTTCCTGTAGTGGATTTCCCGTGTAGGCCGGTGGATTCCCATGTCGGTGGATATCCCATGTAGTGGATTCCCCATGTAGTGGATATCCCATGTGCGGATATTCCCCATGTCGTGGATATTCCCATGTCCTGGATATCCCCATGTAGTGGATATCCCATGGTGTATATCCCATTTGTAGTGGATTTCCCCATGTGTGGATATCCCATGTTTTGGTATCCCATGTCGCGGATATCCCCATGTCGTGGATATCCCCATGTTTGGATATCCCCATGTAGTGCATTGTTAAAACATTGTTAACGATATTAAAACACCTCAACACCATGGAATTTCAAACACCTTACCACCACTTTATTAAAACCTCACCACTCGTCACCGCCACATTATCAAAAACACATCACCACACGGAGAGAGAGAGACAGAGAGAGAGAGAGGGAGAGGAGAGAGAGAAGAGAGAGAGAGAGTAGAGACGGAGACGAGGAGAAGTAGGCGAGAGAGGGAGAAGAGGAGAGAGAGACAGAGACAGAGACAGAGACAGAGACAGAGACAGAGACAGAGACAGAGACAGAGACATGCTTGTGTTAATTGAGGATAAGTATGTGAGTTGTCATGATTTACACCAAGCATCATTCAAATATTTATTTTGCAAAATTCTTTGTAATATTCGTGATTAAGTACAGAGTGGCTTTTAAGCAATTGAAGTTGAAGATTTAAGTAAAAAAAAAAAACGTTTTTCAAAAATGTAAAAAAATAAAAAATACCTCACATCATACACATGGGAGAGGTTTGGTCAGTGTGTGTGTGTGTGTGTTTGTGTGTGTCAGTGTGTGTTGTGTGTGTTTGTGTGTGTCAGTGTGTGTGTCTCCTCCATAACTCCGAAACAATAAAACCGAGCAGCTTGAAACTTATGCACACTACGAAAACTCCAACGAAGTGCAAGAGTGAAAATGGGGTGTTTGGGTTAATTAAAACACCCCTTTTGAAGATAATTAATGGCCTTATTTAATTATGTCCTTTATCAGGCACATCCTAGGTCACCGCTCTCTATGGGGTCTTCAGGCATATCCCAGGAACCTCGCTGGGGTCTGAAGCCGCCATGTTTTTTGGCCTGCTCAACCATGCCTTGACTCGGATTTCTTAACAATAAAAGTTTCCTTTTCACATTCCTCACTCAGTATGGAATGTGTGTTCCTCATAGCTACAAATCACTGGGTACGTTGCAGTGCTTATAAATGCCTGGAAATGGCAGCGTTCATGGCTCTATTTCATTTTCGCACATGCGATAATCATGATAATCTCTTAAACTAAGCTGAATTACAAACATTTAAGCTCCAGAATCGAACTTACAAGCAGTGCTGACTCCTAGAAAAGTGTTCATTTGTCTAATTCGGACATATTTTACATTTTGGGTGTCTCCAGGAGGTGTATATGTTTAATATAACGGTTCGGTGATTGCTAATTGCGTGCCAAGCGAGCGGTTTCTTGTCAACCGTTTCATTGGAGTGCTTAAGACACTTGGCAAGTGCTCTACAATATTCACACTGTCACTGAATACTGTACGTTGATCGACTTGAACAAAGTTCAGCGTTCACTCGCCTGCATTGTTGGCCACGTGTTGTTCTGCAGCGCAACAGGCGGTGGCTGGCTCACTGAAAATGTGTAATTTTAATTTCCACGATGCTTCCCCTTTTTGTTCTTCCATTACACAACCCGTCACTTCGGCAGAGATAAATACAAATAAAAATTAAACGTTTCGCTTTTAACAGTTTCTTCACCCGTTTCGTGAATTGCGTGGTGAAGCCACTTGGCGTGCGCTCTTCCAAGTTTCAATTGCAACACCGTAGTTCTCTACTGGAGGTCTGAAAGCAAAATAAATTATATGATCACAATGAGAAAAAAATCTTTTCAGTTATGAAGTGAGGAAGTGAGGAATCGCCACATCACGGCAGGAAAGCCGGAGTCCTCGTCTCTCTCTCTCTCTCTCTCTCTCTCTCTCTCTCTCTCTCTCTCTCTCTCCTCTCTCTCCCTCTCTCTCGCAAACTTCCCCCTGCCTCCCACCTTTGCCTTCTCTTGAGGTGACTGGAGCATGTACGAATCAGATTCGGAGTGAGCCGACCGGTGTGGTGCAAAGGTCACTGTATGTACGAGCAGGCATGCGTGCAGGCAGACCTTTGCCAGGAAGACAGCGTGGGTTTTATATGCTTCCACTGCAGGTCTCAAAGTGTGTGTGTGTTGTGTGTGTGTGTGTGTGTGTGTGTGTGTGTGGTTGTGTGTGTGTGGATGTGTGTGTGTAAGTTGCTGTTGTTGCCTGCTATCTACACATGTGGGTAGGTTTTATCAGGAGGTGAAACAGAGACCTACCAGGTCTCAAATATCCACTTCCATGTGTGGTTGTGTGTGTGTGTGTAGTGGTGTTGTGTATGCTGTTGTTGCTGTGTGTGTGTGACTGTGTGTGTGTGTGTGTGTGTGTGTTGTTGATTGGTATCTACATATGCAGTTTCAGAATGTGGAATGGAGTCCATCCAAGGGGCAGGCTCAAAGTATCCACCTTCATGTTTGGTAAGGGGTCATGATTCATGGACCAAGCTGTGAAGTTTTCTGTTCTTAAAGTTTTGTGCCGAGGGCTCTCTTCAGGATCGTCACAGAGCCCCGGACAGCTTCCAACTGTAGTTTGTTTGTAGTAATATTCACAGGGATGTAATAAAATATCTCTGAGGTTTTTTTGTCATCATTTTTGTCATCACCAAAGTTGTGTCATTGGTGTGGACTGTGTCCAATGGGGAGCGGCGGAGTGCTCGTCACGCTCCACATGTTTCAATTTTCCCACCGATCACATCACGTGCCTTGTGGTTGAATGGTTTGCATTAGCAGGAACAATTATCTGGGTGGCAGATGGATGGTTGTTCTGTGCTGATTATGCGGTTTTACCGTGTGAGACATAATCCGTGGCGATGCTCACCCTAAGTCAGGAGGTGCGTCTGATGTATAAACGACGAATGTAGTCTTTATTGGTTCGATATTTACTGGTATGCCATTCTGATGAGAGCAAATAAGCCCAAAATCTGTATCGGTGGTTCCTTTTGATGTTTAACTGATGACAACCATATAATCTTTGTCTGGTTGATAGTCACTGGGCCGAGGCCTCTGTGTTGGAGGCGATGCTTTGGGGATTGGCGGAATGCTTGTTCCACTACACATGTTTCGATATGTGTATATATATATATATATATATATATATGTTTTTTTTTTAAAACACCTCCCACAGTCAGTCCCACAGTATATAACCCTATCAGCTGAAGAAGCTGCATGAAGCAACCCAAGAAGGCCTTTAAAAGCTCAGTGCTTTGCTGTTTCAAACCCTTCCCAGAGTTCCTCCACAGCTATAATGATGTTCACACATAGTACACACATGAGAATCGCAATACTACACACCATCAGCTGCCGGAGTGGTTTCATTGCTTATTGGTGAATCGTCAGCGACAGTGCAGACAGCAATGCATACCAATGAGGCTCCCAAGCATGCACCATGTGCAAACATCAAAGCAGTCAATACATAAATAATAAAGACCCACCCACATCTCTCACCTGTGAATGGAGGGAATAGCCAATCAGCTCTCACTAAACCCAGGTGGCTCAGATTATATAAATAATTGACACCTCCCACACTCTGGCCAAAGAAGCTGCATAAAGCAACCCCAGAAGGCCGACACAAGGTAAGCACTTGTGCTGTTTTAAACACTTCCCAGAGTTCCTCCACAGCTATAAAGACGTTCATAAATAGTACACACATGAGAATCCCAATGCTACACACACCCTCAACTTCCGGATCTGTTTCATCGCTTATTGGCGAATAGTCAGCGACAGCGCAGACAGCAATGCATACCAATGACGCTCCCAATCATGTACCACGTGCAAACGTCAAAAGCAGTCAATGTATAAACTATAAGGGCACTTGTTGGAGCGCATACCTCTGCCTCGTAATGTCTGAATCACGAGTACATATCGGGCCCATTACATTTTTGAAATATCATGCTACACGGTACTATATCGTTTTTGGCCCAATCTCTCAATGGTGAAGAATCACTTTGAAAATTAAATAATTCTCCTGTCTGGATCCGGATTCGGACCTTCACCAAAATCGATTCAATTCGTCCTTGCGACACACCAACCTATCCACCAAGTTTCGTCTGAATCCGTCTTAAACTTTTTGAGATATCGTGCTATATATTATTTCTAGCCCAAACTCTCAATGGTGAAGAATCACTTAAAAAATTCTAGTAGTCAGATCCGGATCCGGATCTTCACCAAAATTGAAGCAATTCTTCCTTGTCACACACCCAACTTGTCCACAAAGTTTCATCCGAATCCATGCAAACTTTTTGAGATATCGTGCTCTATATCGTTTTTGGCCCTATCGCTCAATGGTGAAGTTCTAACTTTTTATTTTTGTTAAAACTTCCACAACTTTTTGAGATATCCTGTACACAAACAGACAAACAAACAGACAGACAGACAAACAGACAGAAAGGGGTGAAAACATAACCTCCTTCACCTTTGGTGCTAAACCTTTTGCGTGAAGCCTGGGCAGAAATCCCACAAGAGAAAATTTCGGAACTTGTTAGTTCTATGTCTGAGAGAAAAAGCATTGAAACCTGCAAATGGCAAGTCTACGACATACTCGTGTGTGTACCAAAATGGATCAAAAGTTCTTCAAATGTTCAGTAAATAAATTATTTTAAAATCATGGTGTCTCTTTACTTCTGTCATGTCTCTGTATAAACAGTATATGCACTGTGTGTATATATATATGTATATATATTTATATATATATGTATACACGACTGGTCAAAAGTTTTAGAACACCCCCATTTTTCCAGGTTTTACTGAAATTTAAGCAGTTTAATGTTTCAATGTTCTCTGAAATTAAAGCAAAGAACAAATAAACAAGCAGTCATAGACTGGTACTTACGAAATCGTCAACTTGACCTCTGACCTTGTCTAATAAAAGGTGTCTCTAGAGAAAGTAGCGACGCAAACCAGAAGTTTCTACGATGATTCTGTACCAAACCATCAAAAATCGAATGTTTGACCTCACTGTGACCTTGACCTTTGACCGATTTTGACAAAAATCTAATCAGCACTAGCCATCACCCTCCTGAATCACGTGGTGTAATTTGACATTGGTAGCTTCTTCCGTTCTCGAGTTATCGTGCCTACAAACAAACAAACACACACACAAACAAACACACAAACAGATGACGGAAGTCATCAATATACTTACGAAATCTTTAGATTTCGTAAGTAACAATTGCAGATAAAAAAAGAAATCGTGGAATCGTTTTGTTGAACAAAATTTAATCTAAATTTTTGATTCATCAAAGTAGCCACCTTTTGCAAATATAACAGCGAACATACTCGTGGCATTCTTTCTACATGGGAATCAATATTGTTTGGAAAGTTCTTCCAACACTGTTGCAGAAGTTCCCACAAATGTGTTGTACTTGTAGGTTGCTTTGAGTTCATCCCAAACCAGCTCGATGGGGTTTACGTCTGGAGACTGTGCTGGCCATTCCATGATTTGAAGCCCACCGTCTTGTTTTTGTCTTCTAAGGTAGTTCTGACATAGCCTGGAGGTATGTTTTTTGGGTCGTTATCTTGCTGTAGGATGAACCCCTGACCAAGTAGGTGTAGACCAGAGGGTATTGCATGGTGCTGCAAAATTCTGTGGTAGCCCTTTTGGTTTAGGGTGCCAGTCACACTGTACAAGTCGCCGACTCTGGATCCAGCAAAAGAGCCCCAAATCATCACGCTTCCTCCTTTATGTTTGACAGTTGGTGTCACACCCTGAGGAACCATCCTTTCGCCTACTCGATGGTGTACAAAAACCCTGCGTGATGAA
>CM068966.1:47910449-47969841 GCA_035128595.1 Eptatretus atami
CTTGCGAAAAGGCAAAATACGTTGGCGCTAATTGAATAATTGGCCATTAAAACTAATAATTTATCAAAACCTTGGCATATCCAGCAGCCTCCGCATTCTTGCCCTGGACGAGGAAACAAAGAAGAAGCGCCGTTTCCTCAGCAATGTTTGTTTATGAAGAGGTGCTAACGAGATAAAGGTTTGTACATGGAGACGATTTCATTATTATTTATTTATTGAAGAAAAATTGTTCCGAAAATAATTTATCAAAAAAAGTGCACAACTTTTTTTTGTTTCCAATTGTCAAAACGGTGTGGCCTTTGGAAGTGTTAAGGAATTCAGCTCTACTCAACATGCTTGCCAACGAAATACATCTCAATTTGGTGGTATGCTTTGCAAACTATTTTTTTTAACTATTTCAAACTAAAACAATTCGAAAATGGAATACCTAATGACACTGTACTTTCAGGTCTCCTACAAATCCTACCCTGTCGCCTCACCATGGCGTAGGAGTGGCAATGGTCAATGGCAGCGAATGTCATGGCAAGCAAAGACAGGGAGGTAAACTTGATTTTAATTTGGATTTTAATTAACTCTGTGTGTGTAAGTATCACAGCAGTTGTTACTTCAATGAAAGCGATAATTCGTGGAATGATGTGAACATTCCGTACGGGCACGCACCACTTCCGGATAGTGATGACTTACTGTATTTAATAATTTCTCGATTTCTTATGCGCATTTATAGATAAACACAATGCCCAATCCAGTCCTCGTTTACGAGAGCGAGGAACGGACTGTGTGTTTGTTTGAAAGTTTTTTTTTCCTCGTACGGCCACGCACGTACGGCCCAGCACGTACGTCCACGCATGTACGTCCACGTACGGCCACGCACGTACGGGCACGCACGTACGGTCACGCACGTACGGCCACGCACGTACGGCCACGCACTATGGGCACGCACGTACAGGCATGCACATATGAGCACGCACGTATGGGCACGCACGTACGGTCACGCATGTACGGTCACGCACGTACGGGCACGCACGTACGGGCATGCACGTACGGTCACGGACGTACGGGCACGCACGTACGGTCACGCACTTACGGCCACGCACGTACGTCCACGCATGTACGTCCACGTACGGCCACGCACGTACGGGCACGCACGTACTGGCACGCACGTACGGTCACGCACGTATGGCCACGCACGTACGGCCACGCACTATGGGCACGCACGTACGGGCATGCACGTACGGGCACGCACGTATGGGCACGCACGTATGGTCACGCACGTACGGTCACGCACGTACGGGCACGCACGTACGGGCACACACGTATGGCCACACACGTATGGCCACGCACGTACGGGCACGCACGTACGGGCACGCACGTACGGTCACGCGAGTACGGTCACGTACGGCCACGCACGTACGGGCACGTACGGGCACGCACGTATGGGCACGCACGTATGGTCACGCACGTACGGTCACGCACGTATGGCATGCACGTATGGGCACGCACGTATGGCACGCACGTATGGCCACGCAGTACGGCACGCACGTACGGGCACGCACGTACGGTCACGCACGTACGGTCACGCACGGTCACGCACGTACGGCCACGCACGTACAGCCACGCACTATGGGACGCACGTACGGGCATGCACGTATGGGCACGCACATATGGGCACGCACGTATGGTCATGCACGTACGGTCACGCACGTACGGCCACGCACGTACGGGCACGCACGTACGGGCATGCACGTACGGCCACGCACGTACGGCCACGCACTATGGCACGCACGTACGGGCACGCACGTACGGTCACGCACGTATGGTCACGCACGTACGGTCACGCACGTATGGTCACGCACGTACGGGCACGCACGTACGGCACACACGTACGGGCACGCACATACGGCCACGCACGTACGGGGACGCACGTATGGCCACGCACGTATGCCATGCACGTATGGCCACGCACGTACGGGCAAGCACGTACGGTCACGCACGTACGGCCACGCACGTATGGGCACGCGAGAGCGAAGGAACGGCCTGTGTGGTTGTTTCTGGCAAGCGGTTTTAAAGTATATATTATTTTTTTGCACGTACGGCCACGCACGTGCGGGCACGTGAGAGCGAAGGAACGTCCTGTGTGGTTGTTGTTTCTGGAACGCTGTTTGAAAGTTTTTTTTTTTGGTTTGCACGTACGGCAACACACCTACGGGCATGCACTAGTCCTTATAATGTCAGCAAAATGAGTACCAGTGTACTTGTAGAGGGGCACAGCATCAGTAGCACAGCCATTCTTCGAGAAAATGATAACTGCCAGACACAAGAACAGAACTCCATTTGTTTGTTACTTACGAAATCTAAAATTTCGTAAGTATATTGATGACTTCCGTTTCTGTTTGTTTGTTACTTACGAAATTAAAGATTTCGAAGTATATTGATGACTACCGTTTCTGTTTGTTGTTTGTTTGTTTGTATGTTTATTTGTTTGTTTGTTTGTTTGTAGGCACGATAACTCGAGAACGGAAGAAGCTACCAATGTCAAATTACACCACGTGATTCAGGAGGGTGATGGCTAGTGCTGATTAGATTTTGGTCAAAATCGGTCAAAGGTCAAGGTCACAGTGAGGTCAAACATAATTCCGTAAATTAACGTGGAGAAATGGAGTATTTTTGCTTCGCTCGACGTTACGAGTTCGTTTTAACTTCGATTTTAATTTTGTCTTCAGTTTTTGCGATCGCTTAGGACGCTTAAAACTCGGTTGTCGAAATTCTGGTAAAAATCGGATGTTTTGGAGACGTTTTAAGATTGTAATAAAAATATTTCACTCGAAGCGTCAAGGGTCGCCCATGATGCATTGCGCTCGAGCAGACGTCACGGGTCGTCCCATGATGCAGTGCGCTCGAGCAGACGTCACGGGTCGTCCCATGATGCAGTGCGCTCGAGCAGACGCGTCGTTGAGTCACGTTAAGGTATAATTGCGTGGAGAAATGCCGATTTTTGCTTTGCTCGACGTTACGAGTTCATTTTAACTTCGATTCTAATTTTGTCTTCGGTTTTTGCGATCGCTTAGGACGCTTAAAACTCGGTTGTCGAAATTCTGGTAAAAATCGGATGTTTTATGAGATTTATGCACTGAAGATTATGCTAATGAGGGGGATTGTAAGACACAGCATTACGCGCTCGTTTGCGTCGCTACCTTCTCTCGAGACAGCTTTTATTAGACAAGGTCAGAGGTCAAGTTGACGATTTCGTAAGTACCAGTCTATGATGCTTGTTGTTTGTTTGTATGTTTGTTTGTTTGTTTGTTTGTTTGTAGGCACGATAACTCGAGAACGGAAGAAGCTACCAATGTCAAATTACACCACGTGATTCAGGAGGGTGATGGCTAGTGCTGATAGAGATTTGGTCAAAATCGGTCAATGGTCAAGGTCACGGTGAGGTCAAACATTCGATTTTTGATGGTTTGGTACAGATAACTCGAGAACGGAAGAAGCTACCAATGTCAAATTACACCACGTGATTCAGGAGGGTGATGGCTAGTGCTGATTAGATTTTGGTCAAAATCGGTCAACGGTCAAGGTCACGGTGAGGTCAAACATTCGATTTTTGATGGTTGGTACAGAATCATCGTAGAAACTTCTGGTTTGCGTCGCTACCTTCTCTAGAGACAGCTTTTATTAGACAAGGTTCAGAGGTCAAGTTGATGATTTCGTAAGTACCAGTCTATGACTGCTTGTTTGTTTGTTTGTTTGCTTGTTTTCTTGTTTTCTTGTTTTCTGGGCAATATCTCAGCCATCCTTTGAACTCGGAAGCTGAAATTTGGAGACAAAAGTGAAGATGTGCTTCGGCAAAAACTGTATTTTAATTTTTTTGATTGATTAATTAATTGATTAATGACTTAATTATTATCGATTTATGAATTATTTATTTTGTTTCTGATCTTGGAGATATCTCAGGCATATTTTGAGCCAGGAAACTGATATTTGGACTCTACTCAGCTCTACTGAGTAGAGTTAGGACTTCCTCCATGACAGTAAACGAGTGATTTGGCTATCAAGGTTATTTTTGATTTATTGATTAATCAATTAATCGATTAATTATTGATTTTTTGATTAACTAATTTTCAAAAAGTTACAGATTCAGATGAAATAGTGGTGGTTTCGATATGCTATTCGCCAATTGATAAAGAAATTAATTATTTTACGATTTTTATTTATTTATTTTAATGATGCAATTAATCAATTAATCAATCAATTCTTGTTCGCCGCTCCCTCGCAATTCCGTCTTCATGTGCTGCAAGACGAGTAAGTATCATTTGTACACATTCACTTCAGAAGTGCACCCCTCCCACTCAATTCCATCTCCAGGTGCTGTGCGGCGGCAATGTCGCGCATTGGAGGATTTGTTATTTATTTATTTGGCATGGGGTTGGTGTACTTTGAATGTACCGCTACTTGTTTAATTTAATTTTTTTGATACAATGTCGAGGCTCATGGAAGAGCTCGATTTACTCAATAATAGAGCTGTACTGTGCTGTCAGGTTCATTATCTTAACCAATATATATATATATATATATATATATATATATATATATATATATATATTATATCTACTTATGGTGAACATATACAATGAAATAATTGCAATCTATTTTCCTTTTACCACTCAAACCATTCCCATAACGAGAACAGCACTCAGAAGAGTGCATACCTCGACCAGGCTGAACAGTTTACGTTTTGGATCCCACTGATAGACTGGATCTGAATCCAGACCTCTAAAATCTGCTGACCTAAACCAAAAATCTAACAAACTTGTTCTTGTCACCGACCCAACTCATCCACCGACTTTTGTCAAAAACTCGTCCACAACTATATATTGTTGTTTTTGGCTCCATCTCTCAGTTGTACAGAATCACTTAAAAATTATCTTATCAGGACCTGCACGTTCACCAAAATCTAATCAATTCATCCCCGTCACACAACCAACCCGTCTATGAGGTTTCATCCGAATCCGTCCATAACTGTTTGAGATATCGTGCTCACAGAAAGACAAACAAACAGGCAGACAAACAGGGGTGAAAATATAACCTCCAACCTCATTCAGTGGTGGAGGTAACAATATATTTTCCCAGGCAATGACCTCCATCGAACAATGCTACTCAAAAAGTTTAAATTTACAATCATGGATAGCTGTTATGACCACGTATTTTAACGGCTTACGAAAAATATTTGAGGTCAAGACGCATGTTCGACCTACGAGGACATCTGTACTCAGAGTGAGATCAGGGACATCCAGGTGCAAGCTCAAATATTCCAATACTCACATCGGTGTCTTCTCCCAATACGTTTCCTTGTCCACTCCCCTCCTTTCAACACCTGGGTGTTTGTCCGTTTGTACCCACACCAGGACTCGAACTGCATGCCGTTTCGCTCGACCTGGCCCTCCCGTGTGCTCCTGGGTGGGCGCACGAGTCACGTCAAAGTTTCTGCACCACCTTCCGAGGAAAACTCGCTTTTCAGTCGAACAAACAGACACAATACTGCAGAGCACTTCAATTTATACCCCGATTGATGCAACGTTTAGGGTCCCCATGATCAGAAAATCGTGTTTGGTTTAATGAATACATATGGCTTCACTTAACACTTAATTGTTGTTCTTTTCTTGAATCAATATCTTGAAAGGAAGATTTTAATGTCATCTGGTGCCCTTTTACGCTCGATTGGCCCCGGCCCTCCCATGACGCCACGTCGACTTCGGGTTCATACATGATGTAAGGTCTGACACCACTTTTTACATCATGATTTTGACGATCGTCGTAATTTGAGGATTGTTGATCAGAAAATTCTTCATCAAATTCACTTTCTGATGAGTCCGAAGCGAGCTGTGCGCCCATTATCCTTTGCGTGCTGACAAGCTTTCCTTCGATGAAGTCATGGCAGTTGATCTGGAATTTTTAGGGGTGTTTTTTTTTATTTTTTTTTACTGTAACACATCAACAAATTACTATAATTAAAAAACACGTTCAATTCTTCGTTTATTACTTAAAAATCTGTGTAATCACATCAAAAACTAGAACTACGTTGTCGATGGCACACCATCGCATATTCCCGTGCGCACTGCTTTGTCCCATTAACGCTCGGTGAAATTTTTCTGCAAAATGGATTGACTATTGTTTTCTATTTGATGTGCTTTATGACCAAAGACTTACTATGTTTACTAAATCAGAAGTTTACTAAATCATGTCAACATTACATGAAACATTAATTTAACACTGTCCAGCAATATAGAACTGTGCATCAATTTAATCATAGGAATGAACTGTGTATAATATTAATTATAATAATTATTCATAATCAATTAGATAAATACAGTAAAACCTGTGACTGTTTGTCACTCATGGGGCCACATAAGTAAGTTCTTTATAAAAGAATTTACCATGTACAATGGTAAATACACTTAAAAAAAAGAAGCTATAAGACAATTTTTTTATTTTTTAAATCGACCCCATGACCCCAACCCCTCTGGCCGGCCCTAGGGTCATATCAAAAATCCGAAAGTGTTGTGCACTTCCCATACATATATCTACTATGTCCCAAAGTTTCAAGTTCTTATTTCAAACGGTGTGGGAGGAGTTACAGGGTAAGACAGACGGACGTACGGACGGACGGACGTACGGACGGACGGCGGAGACAATCACAATATTCCCGCTTTTCTTCGAAAGCGCGGGAATAAAAATATCTTTATTTTTTCTGATTATGCAGAAAAACCTTTAAGTCATGAAAGAAACATCACAAGCTCACCTTCTCTTCTCCACAAGATGGTCACCATGTTTCTCGACACTGGAACTGTGACGGGTCCTGAGATGGTGTGACAGGGTCCTGAGATGATGTAATGGGGTCTGAGATGGTGTGATGGCATCCTGAGATGGTGTGAGGGGTCCTGAGATGGTGTTATGATGGCAAAATGAGATGGTGTGATACAGTCCTGAGATGGTGTGACGCATTCTGAGATGGTGTGACAGGGTCCTGAGATGGTGTGATGGGGTCCTGAGGTGGTGTGATGGATCCTGAGATGGTGTGATGGAGGTCCTTGTAGATGGTGTGATGGGGGTCCTGAGATGGTGTGATGGCATCCTGAGATTGTGTGATAGGGTCCTGAGATGGTGTGTGGCAAGGGAGATGGTGTGATGGGGTCCTGAGATGGTGTGATGGCAAAATTAGATGGTGTGATGGGGTCCTGAGATGGTATGATGTGGTCCTGAGATGGTGTGATGGCAAAATGAGATGGTGTGATGGGGTCCTGAGATGGTGTGATGGCATCCTGAGATGGTGTGACGGGGTCCTGAGATGGTGTGACGACATCTCGAGATGGTGTGACGACGTCCCGAGATGGTGTGACGACGTCCTGAGATGGTGTGACGGGGTCCTGAGATGGTGTGACGACGTCCCGAGATGGTGTGACGGGATGCATATTCGCTCACACCGTCATGCTAGTGTATGTACTCATATGTACTCAAACCTTGTACCTCTCCATACCACCCACTCTTTATCCCCAGTGAAGAGTTTGCAGACATTTATTTGTCCTTATTCAGTTTTCATTCATCCTCACAGCATGTATGGATGCATCCCATGATTCATACAACAATGTATGGTTTTCAAAATATATTTACCAAATTAGTTAAAGGAGTTGTTTAAACCTGAGTATTCTGAACACGTGACGGTGTACTGGACTCTGTTGATCCAAGATTAGTAATTGTGATTGAAAACGACCAGATCAATCAATCATTCAAATTGCTCATTTGGGACTTTCTTGATGCACACGTTGTTTTATTTATTTTGTACCCTACCCGACTACCCATCGCTTCGCTGACTTGTTCAATCAAAAAAGAGCATATTGTATTTCACAAACATATTGCATGTCTGTCTAAGAATATCAACGAGGATGTAAAGTGAAGTGAACTCGAGAAAAAGGATCTTGTATAACACGTAGTTGTAGTTGTAGTTGTTTCCTCCACCAGTGAAGGTGGACAGAGGTTATGTTTTCACTACTGTGTGTCTGTTTGTCTGTCTGTCTGTGAGCAGGCTATCTCAAAGACGTTGTGGACGGATTCGTTCGAAATGTGGTGGACAGGTTGTGTGTGTGACAAGGACGAATTGATTCGATTTTGTTAAAGATCCGAATCCGGATCCGAGAATTTTAAAGTGATTCTTCACCATTGAGAGATGCGTGGTGTTTGCTTAATGGTTAGGGTAGCTGGCTTAAGGTCTTAAGGTCTTGAGTTTGAGACCCTGTCGGCCGTTAAATTAACACCAAGTGGAGTTTCCTCAGCGTGTCATCCTTCTGAGGTTCTGAGGTCAGCGAAATGAGTACCAGTGTACTGGTCGAGAGGCACAGCATCAATGGCACAGCCCTGCTCCCAGAAAATGATGCAATTGCAAGCACCATGCTCCACACATAGCTAGCTAACCATTGAGAGATAGAATAGGGCCAAAAACGATATACAGCAGGATATCTCAAAAATGTAGCCGATGATTTATATAGAGGTGTTCAGTTACCTTTACTCCACTCCAACCTGAGCTATATTTAAGGACACTGCCTTGAAAAAAACAACCAGAATCAATGCTTGAGAGTCACATGTTCTATCTCTAAAGTTATGGGAGATGGTGTGACGGGGTCCTGAGATGGTGTGACGGGGTCCTGAGATGGTGTGACGGGGTCCTGAGATGGTGTGACGGGGTCCTGAGATGGTGTGACGGGGTCCTGAGATGGTGTGACGGGGTCCTGAGATGGTGTGACGGGGTCCTGAGATGGTGTGACGGGGTCTTGAGATGGTGTGACGGGGTCTTGAGATGGTGTGACGGGGTCTTGAGATGGTGTGACTGGGTCTTGAGATGGTGTGACGGGGTCCTGAGATGGTGTGATGGGGTCCTGAGATGGTGTGACGGGGTCCTGAGATGGTGTGATGGGGTCCTGAGATCGTGTGATGGCATCCTGAGATGGTGTGATGGGGGTCCTGAGATGGTGTGATGGGGGTCCTGAGATGGTGTGACGGCATCGCCTCGAAGCTGTGTAGCCTGGGTTCGAATCCCGTCCCAGCTATAAACTGTCATCCAGGTGTTTCACAGGCAGGGTGATTCATCAATGTGCTTCCCATCCCGACGGACGCTAAACGAACCGTCCCCGCATGCCGACATTAGTTGATGGACGTTAAAGATCCCACGGTGTTGTGCTGCACACGAAAGATGAATAAGAAGATGACTCTACCGATTTCACACCCTCATCATGTATCCTTCCGAGAAGGTCTTGACTTGATAAACCTGGACCTCGTACAATATGCTCGTGAACACCGGCTATAAACTCGGCTGTCTGGACGTTGGATGCCGAGCGGATAACATGACCGCCTTGTAAGAAATCCAGCAAGTCCGATGATCCTGATGCGGTATTTGGGTTCTCTTAAAATATGAAATAATTAACCAATCTCCATCATCATATTTCTGGAGGCCATGATGGTGATTTTTTTTTCTTTCTTTCCATCCATCCACCCTTCATCGCTGTTGGATGGGAATGGGAGATAAAATCATGGAACGCACTCACTGCATTTGACTATGATTTGTTTAACTAATTCACGACAAAAGGTTAATTGCGGTGCCAAGTAATTACCATTAGTTAGAGATACCTGCTTTTGTCATGTTAACTAAATGCTAATGGCATGTTTGGCACGCGTTTACTTACATTTAAAGTGTCATATTAGTTCATTAAGAAAAAAACTGATTCTTTGAATCAATAATCATGGATGAGATGGATGTGCACAAGTTGGACACGTTCAGCACATTTCGTTGTTAGTTTTTCTGTTTTATTCGCCATTTGGATTCGTCCGAGCCGTTCATGGTGAGTATTTTCAACCACGACGATCATCGGTGTTGCCTACCTGCGAGTCTCCACAACGCACCTGAGATGAAATGACAACAGAGAATGTGCAAAGATGAATCTTCTTATTCGTTTGTAGGAAGCACAAGGCTGCGGGGGAGCATCATTGGCCGAGGGCTTGGCTGTGCCGCTGATGCAATGCCCTCTGCTGGTTGTGGCAGGAATTATTTGAAATTTGGTCAGGGTGCCGGCGATAGCTCGCCTGCTACTCACGAAGGACCTTTAAGGTCCACCAACGAATGCTGGCAGACAGGACGCCCGTTTGACGTCCATCCGAGGGACGACACACGCATTGATGAAAGGCTAAGCACATGTAAGTGGTTACCACCCCTATTTTAGGGCATACCCTGACTTGAGTGGCATTTTTGAAAGTCACAAAGACTACTACTGGTCATGAAATTGGGTTCATTGCACAGACAATGTTCCATAGGACTTTAAAATATATAGGTTCATGGGTCTATGATGTATATTACTGAATCTACAGGATTTTTATTGAATATACAATGCCCAGTATTGGCCTTTTTTCTTGTTTCACCTTAAAATATGACATATATTAGACCATGCAAAAATACAACATATAAAACATTCTATATGAAATTTCTCATCTAATCAAAAGGTTGTCACCCACGCGTCTGAGAACATCAGCATTTGTGTCGGTCAGTGGTGGATTCGCATGATATATGCACATTCTGGCATATTTTTTATTTCTTCTTGTTTTATTGCCCTTTTAGAGCCTGGGACTATGAAATCCCCTAACAAAATGACTAGTTTATCAATAACTCATATTTACGTGTCTTAAATTATTCAACTTATTACCAATAATTAATCAATGTAAAAAAAATTGAGATGATCCGGGTGGATACTTAATTACAGCGGCTTGACCGAACTTTCCAACCCAAATGTCCGACTGCACGTCACGTTTTAAAAAAAAATGCTTTTATTCTTCTGTGCATCAGATTATTTTCACTAAAATTTATTTACAAATGGGGCACAGTGATATCGATATAATAGTATAAAAAAAAAATTGAAAACATGCATGGCTTTGGTTTAGAGTAATTTTGCATTTTTGTCCGACTGCACGTCACACTTTTTTGAATTTGATAAAAAAAATCAATTTTCTTAAAAAAAATTTAAAATGTTTTTCCAGGTATTTAAAAAATATTTTTTATTAATTTAGAAGGCAGTTAAAACAGTTTTGGAGAATTTAGAGAGCTTTTTGTTACTCCCAGAATTGATTGAATTGAAAATTTACGTCCAAGAATTTGTTCGATAAATCTTCTCTCTTTTAGTGCTGTTAGGGTTAGGGTTAGGGTTAGAGCAGTAATATTCAGGGTCACTGAATAGAGCAGTAATAAAAAAATAGGTATGTATTATTTCTTAATAATCCCAGAAATTGGTATTTTGATTATTACATTAGTTGCTAGAATAAGTTACATACTATGACCTTCATTTATTTTGCCAAAAAAGAAAAATTAGGTAATTTCATTGAAAACTCGCAAAACCATCCGAATAGGTACCCCTTCTTCAAAGTATCATATTTCGGTATATATATATATATATATATATATATATATATATATATATATATATATATATATATATATATATATATATATATATATATATATATATGTAATTAAGCTATACGGTTTTTTGTTCTGAACTCAGTTAGACTTACACTTTCAGGAAAATGTAGTGAGAAGGCAATGGAACAAACTTCATTTTTTTACATTTTTGAAACAGAGTGGTAACCACTTACATGCGCTTAGCCGAAACGCATTAGCTGTGAAACACAAGGATGACAGTATCTAACTGGGTCTCGATTCAAACCCAGGCGAGACAGCTTTGAGGTGGCTGTGGGTACCTCTCGGTCATCTTGTCAGCCCTGGAGCAAGGAATAAATGACTAGATAATTTTCCAATTATGTCCAGAGATAGCAAGTTATTTTATATTTTAATTTTTGTAATTATTTCCATTTAATTATCTCTAATTATTCAATTAAATGTCTCTTTTCTAAGTCTCTGTATATATATATATATATATATATATATATATATATATATATATATATATATATTAGGGTGGTCCAAAAAAGTCGAAAAAAATAGAATGTTGCTCCACAAGCTTAAAATTATTCTAATATGATCCAATAACGCGCATAATTTTTTTTGCTTGATCGGAGGTGATTTAGAGGTCGCTCCATATGACGACTTTTAGTCTCATGACTTGAATAAATTAGGGTATGGTCAGGTACGATTACTGGTACTTCTGGATGTCCGAGGTGGAAATGGAGTGCATTTTCGAACTCTATGGGGTCGATTTACTCTAAGAAATGACTGCACCGACATTGAATTCACTACCATTTCGAAAATATGACCTAAAACAATTTTTATCATTACTGGAGTTGAGTAACTAATCCTACTCATTTCGATATTTTCTATTCTATAATTAATTTGTTGTCCGTCTAAACATTTCTTAGAGTAAATCGACCCCACTGAGTTCGAAAATGCAGTCCATTTTCACCTAGGAAGTTCATAAGTGTACGGATTCGCTTCTCACCATACCCTAATTTAATATAATAATAACTAAATAAATAACTAACATATTTTTCGTGAATAATTGAATCTAAAACACTGGATGTTGGGCCGGCGAGAGATAAGTTCAGGCGGGAGTGGAGACAGCATTAGAGGCGGAGATGATAGCGGTATTTGGTAAATGAGACGAAATATTCTAATAGTTTGTAATTCCATTGATTGAAAAATTAGGGTATGGTCAGATGCGAATCCGTACACTTCTGAACTTCCTAGGTGAAAATGGACTGCATTTTCGAACTCAGTGGGTCGATTTACTCTAAGAAATGTTTAGACGGACAACAAATTAATTATAGATTAGAAAATATCGAAATGAGTAGGATTAGTTACTCAACTCCAGTAATGATAAATCTTGTTTAGGTCATATTTTCGAAATGGAGTGAATTCAATGTCGGTGCAGTCATTTCTTAGAGTAATCGACCCCATAGAGTTCGAAAATGCAATCCATTTCCACCTCGGACATCCAGAAGTACCCGTAATCGTACCTGACCATACCCTAATTTAACAATCATGAAACTAAAAGTCGTCATATGGAGCGACCCTAAATCACCTCCGATCAAGCTTAAATTTATGCGCGTTATTGATCATATGATAATTTTAAGCTTGTGGAGACATCTATTTTTTTTTTTTTTGACTTTTTTGGACCACCCTAATATATAATATTATATATTATATATATATATATATAATATAATATATATGTGTCACGTGACTAAAAATGGTACATATATTGTACTGCTGAGTAATATGAGGAATTGTGAATATTCCAGACTTTCTGTGGAAGTCGCCACACCTTACTTTTGTGGGTCTCTGATTGGAAGTGAAATGGATACTCCACATCACGTGCTTTTTCCAGCCAATCAGGGACCTACAAAGGGAAGGCTTGGCAGCTTCCACAGAAAATAGTGGGAAATTCATGGAAATTGCATTTGCTGCCAAATTTATCAGATCAGAATGTCATTTAGGAAATTTGATGATTCTATCCATTATATCAATGGTAATTATATTATTGTACTTTAACTTTAGTTTTCCTTTAAAATTTGTCTTTATTCAAAGTGTGATGACGTTGCTGTGGATAATGAAATCATATTGACAATTTTTTTATTTATGTCATGATGTAAAAGTTAGGCAACCACCTTCCAAAAAATATGTGCACCACATTCCAAAGGTGCATGGCTATTCGAGAAAAAATAAAATATAAAACACGGGTTTATGTCTATGGTGAAAAAAGGAAAATATCTTTGGATGCGCAAATGCAAATCCCTTAGGAAAATCCCATTTTTCTGGAGCTAATGTGCTTTCAGTTCTGTCAGTTTAGGGAGCAGGCATTGCAAGGCAGAGGGAGGTGAGGGAGGTGAGGGTGGGTGGGCATGTGGGGAGGGACAGAAGTGGTGATATCTCTTCAATCCATCCATCAGGACCATACTCTGTGCAGAGCGTTGGTGCTGCCAAAGCAGTCTCCTTGGCTATTGGGCACAATCCTGGATGGGTCACCACTCTTTTCTTTTATCAACATTTTATCAACCTCAGAAGGATGACAGGGAGAGTCAACCCCACCTGGTATTAATTCAACAGCCAAGGGGGATTCGAACTCAGGATCCTCGGTTCCCTAGGATCCCAAGCCCACCACCCTAACCATTGAGCCAATACCAGGCATTATTCGAGAATCAACATTCCAACAAGGTTCTTGTTTTAGTCACATGACGTTGTGAGACTGACTTGCAGTCGGTCGTCGATAGTTGTGTTTGGCCTGAAGATGTTTTAAAAGTTTGTTTAACCTAAAACAACTGCAAAGCCAGCAGAATGTCTGTGTAACTCACTTTGAAGTTCGTAACACGGGAATTGCGACACATGGAAAGAAAGGGGGCTCGACCTGCTGAACGGCATGGTGGTGTTCATAAGTGCAGGTTGCATGAAATACCTCCGCAAACGGCCGTCGTGGTGCAGTCAAATCGCCATGGGATGTTAACAAAGTACTTTGGCCTCAATGACCTCATAAGCACGAGAAAAATGGTGAAAAAGACCTTTCAAAAGTGCTACAGGCATACAATCTAGGTTTGAAAGGGGTGCAAGTGTTTCTACTGTGAAAAAGTACATGGTCAAACATCGACGGCGAGAAGCTCAGATTTCCCTTTATCAGCTCGACAGGCAATGTGACGTCACAATTAATAAGAAAATAAGAAAATGAAACGAAATATCGGGACGGTGATCATGCCGGGATCGTGATGAAGGAGCATATTAATTGCTGATGTAACTAACTGCAGGAATTGGGTGATATTTCGTCCCTATGAATCGGTAGATAACATCAACCACTCTGAAAACAGGACCAGAGCAACATTCTTCAATTCGATGTTTGGAAATATTTTCAATAGCACAGCCAACAAGCCATATTTGGAATTCCATGTCTAAAGGTAATTGTCCATTCTAAATATACTTAAAGTGAAACACAAAAGGTGAAAAACATCACCTGCGATGACCATGTGAGTATACACCTGCACGAAAGGCAAACAGAAAAGGGGGCGTGGCTCGTGTTTCTGCCGACAGTCTTCCTCAGGTACCTGTCCTGAGCTTTGCGGAACCAGAACTGAAACCTTAAATTGAGTTGGGAGTCAGCATTTGTTATGAGAACTAGAGTATTATATATATTTATATATATGTAAGCATACACACATGCGAATGTCGCTCTCTGTGATCTGTCTCTCTCTCTCTCTCTCTCTCTCTCTCTCTCTCTCTCTCTCTCTCTCTCTCTCTCTCTCTCTCTCTCTCTCTCTGTCTCTCTTTCTCTCTCTCTCTGTGTGAGGGGTTTGTTCCTTATGCACGGCCATATCATTAAAGCTACAAACTCCGTACTCAGGGTACTGATACAAGTTTGTGTGGAAAGTAACATGGGCTGTGTGGCCGAGGCCTCAGAGACCGTTTTGAGGCTGCAAATTGAGGCTAAAGTGACCGATATAGCAATTTTTGATAAAAAGGATGACCAATTGGCCTCAAATTGAAAAGGGCGGATTTTTTTTTTAGTGCAACACAATTAACCTTTTTCATGAAATAATTTAAATTGAGAGATTAACTTCAACTTTTCCCATCACTGGGGATGGGTACTTTCGCTGATATAATTTAAGAATATATATATATATATATACTTCATGCAAGTTTAGTTTATTTATTTCATCATGAAAGACGATGAAATATTAAATTAAACATGACTATCTACCTCGAAGTTGAATGTAAAATATAAATAATTAATTTGGTGGGAAGGAGGGACTTGTTTTAGTTGATTGTAAGATGTGAGTTAATAATTAATTTATGGGAGGGAGGGAATAAACTAATTAATCAGGTTTATGTGCACACGTGGAAAATTTCAGCATTTACCTGCCAGGTAACACGACCTTGATAACGTCACTTTTTAAATGGATTCTTAATGGTTCATCGGGTCTTGAAGACACTGAAATGTTCAACTTGATGAAAGTTCCGCGGAATACCACTCTGACCGTCTGACGTTAAACTAGGAAGGACCAAAAAATGGTAAATAAGTGCTTTGACCTTGCTTTAGGCAATGCATTATGGGTTTTTGGATTGATGGGAGGTAGGGGAGGAGAGTTTTAGGGTTGTGGGTGTTGGGGGTTGGGAGGGAAGGTTTCCCATATGTTTCTGCATCAGCATTAATAAATGATACACAGCAACGGGACCCAGGTAGTGTATATTTCAGTTGGTGGTGAGGGTGGTGGGTGAGACATCAACCCAATATGCACCAAAAGGAGCATTTTAAACCTCCACCTGTATGAGGATCCTTTTTGTCTGCATTCGACTTTGCTTTGTTAATGTGCCCTCGGTGGGCATTGGAAACACACCAGGAACATACTCATGGTGAAGGGGCACATTTGCATTGGAATTGTCATGCATGCCAATGGGTGCTTTTAACGGACCCCGGAATTCCCTTTCAAATTAGCACCGGCCAATTGTTCACCTTGACCAAGAGTAAATACTGAGTGATTAAGTAAAATCGAAATGAAATTTATGTGTGAACGACTAAATGCAAAATACCCCAAGTTCATGCAAACTTATATATATATATATATGTAGTTTTGCAATTAAAAAAAAAACTTATTGTTTTTCAAAAAATGTGTGTTATTGGAAGCCGTACACGTGCTGTACTTATAGTTCATATCTAATATCATGTCTGTAATTGCTATCGGTGAGTGTCATGTAATGATGGACTTTTCAATGATGGAGCGATGTTCGGTCGGTCATCAAGTTTTCATACGACGAAGCGTTTCAAGATTATTGCACTGCAAGTCAAATCCATGGATGCTTGGTTGCTGTGCCCCTCATTAATCGAGTACACCACGTTGACAAGATGGGTCAAGGAGTTAAACCACGGCAGAGAATCGATCGATGGTGACTCCAGTTCTTGAAGACCCTCATAGACAACAGGTCCACAAACGAACTCTGCCGTGGAAATCACGATGATGTCTGATCGTCCGTTTCTGAACTCGCAAAGCAGTTTGGCATTTCAGCTGGAAGTTTGGAAAGTATTATCCACGAACATCTTGGCATGTTAAAGGTCTCTACCAGAAGGGTGCCTCGAAACCTCAATGCGCTCGATCACCGCCAGAGAGTGGAGTCGAGTAAAGAATTGCTTGAGCTCTTGAATGCTAATCCAGTAGAGTTTTTGTCACGTCTGGTTACCGGTGATGAGACTTGGGTTCACCACCGGACCCTGAGACCGAGACTGAATGAATAACAGGGCATGTCCAACCGTACAAGAGCTTAGCATCCAGTCCTCTTCTGGCAAAATTATGGCTACCGTCTTTTAGGATTCATAGTGCTGCTGATCGATGACACGCCGTACAAAACTACAATCACTTATCAATATTATGCTGACTTGTCGGAATGGCTGCGTGAAGCCATCCACTCAAAACATCGGGGGGACGTTGGATGCGAGCATGGTGTTCCCCTGCTGCATGACAATGTGCCAGTTCACAAGGTCAGAGTTGCACAGGTCCTCCTTCGGCATTGAGAAATGAAGTTGAAAACTTTTTATGATCTTGTTTCTATACATGTGAGTTACAAAATGTTTTGAATGTCCATCGTACGTAGAACTCGCATCGCCATTACCCTTGAGATCAATTCGTCAACTTCAAAATATCGCCTCAAAAACAGTCTTCGCCAACCGCATCCTTCCGAACACACCGCTGTCAACCACAGTGAGGGTGCGTGGTTATCAATTGAAGTATGCACGCGAGTATCTCATCCATCAATAACCCCAAGTTGGTTTTTTATCATTGTTTTTGTCTCCGTTGTGTTGTTTTCCTTACTTGTGCAAGTTTTTGGAACGAGCTATAGCCACAACAGTCCAAAAAACGCCACCGTCTCTTTTGTTTCTCAACATGTTCAAGTCAATAGAATTGTTGTTGATTACAAAGCATTTCCTTCAACTTGTTAATGGAGAAACGAAGAAGAAAATAAAAGTTTACTTTCCCAGACCATTCCGTATCTCGTGCCAAGAAGGTTTTTTTGGACTACCCTCGTAACGGTAGTTTCAAGCACGTTGTTGTTCTCCTCTGAGATACGAGTCAATATCCGATAGTCTTATATAGTGTAGAGTAAATGAGTGACAATCTCTAACTAGGCATTTACCGTGTGGTTCTGGTATGCTTTCGGTCTCGGCACTCGTTCCCACTCCGATAGGGAAGATGTGTCGCAAGATAAAGGGCCTGGTGCAAACTTTAATGCCTCTGTGGCACGCTAGGCTTTACACAGGTGTAAAGGTAAACCTTTTTTGTTTTCTGGTCTGGCAGGTTCCATTGTAACGGGGTATATGTTCAGATTTTCAACTGTGGTCTCGATTCACCAGTAAGAACTTTGATAGCTATGCTGTGACACCGAACGCTTAACTTCACCCAGCCCAACTAAAGTTCTCGTTGAATGGTTGTGTTTTGTAGAACACAATTCTGCTCATCTTGTACTGTCGTGGTGCATAGATGATTGGACGAGGAGATGGGAACTACCCTTTGTGGTCTTTCAAAGCCGTTTAACTTACAAGGAATGTGTGTTGAGTCCGCAAAGCTAATGGCAGACTCAGCACATTCATCTGTAGGTATGAAACGTAGAATGCACAGAATGGGAGTAAATCTACCAGGAGAGTCCTTGGGAGTGGGTCTGTACTCTGGAGTCAGAGTCCTGGAGTTTTTATCTCACCATCGAGTGCTTTTGTACGCCATCCGCCCGACTTGGCTCACCGTGCCGTTTGCTGAGCCATGTTAGCTCTCAGCTTAACTCACTGATGGCTGTCACAGACATCCGGTCTCAGGGTGACCCTGTGGTCATGTGTGCTCATGAGAAGGACCGTTGTTGGATTTATTTGTTTGAAGTTGTGCCTCAAAACCTTTTATAATGATGAACCTTCCACCCCTATTTTACCTGTTCTCTCGTAAACGATATTTTATAAGAATTTGTCATACCTGTGCCATATGCACACCATATGTAACGTCATCTATCCATTTGCTGGTGGTCTTTGAATGAACCCCATCATTGCCATTAAGCTAACAGCCACCGATGAAGAACCTACAGTTGATGTCCCCTTTCATTTGTAGGTCGGAAATGTAGCCTATTGGCACATAGTGGTCTACTCCTCTCTCGAGATAGTGAGATCTGATCTTTAAAGTCATTTAAAACTCCATGCAGAAGGAGCAGCTGCATTTACAAATGCTTGGCCTGTTGGTGCTCCCATCTGACTCATGATACTGAGAACCCAAGTTTAAATCCCATGTACTATATCATGTTCTTGTCTTAAGTATGATTTATGTATCAGCTTCACTTTGATCAGCACCAGTTTTACTCGAAGAACAAATGTATGATGAGATGGACAAATCAAAGTCAAGCACGTTACTAATGGAGCTACAATAGCAGCACAGCCATGGCTGTAACAATGCAACAAGCAGACCCCATCAATGACTGAATCCGAGTCGAATATGCATATACTACAATGGTCGTAGACATAGTAATATCTAGCGGACACCTCCATCAGGCTGAACAGTTGATGTTTAGTTTCCGGATTTGCATCCTGACCTGAACCAAAATCGAATCCGCTTGTTCTTGCCACCTACCAACTCATTTACCTAGTTTTGTCATAATCCGTCACAACTTTTGAAATATCGTGCTGTACTATATATCGTATCTGGATCCTGATTCGGATTTTCACCGAAATCGAATCGATTCGTCCATGCAATACACGCAACCTGTCCACCAAGTTTTGTCCGAATCCATCGAGAACTTTTTGAGATATCGTGCTCTATATTGTTTTTCACCCATCAATTAAGAAATTCTCGCATCTGGATCTTCACCAAAATCTAATCAATTTGTCCGAGTCACACACCAAAATTTCATTGGACTCCACCAAATGTACACCAAGTTTCGTCCGAATCTGTCCACAACTTTTTGAGACATCCTGCTCACAGACAAACAGACAGGGGTGAAAACATAACCTCCGTCCACCTTTGGTGGCAGAGGCAACAAGAAGTGTATTCTCGTCTCTCTATCATGTTTCCTACTTTTGTCAAACTTATTAATTCTTATCAAGTTCTCTCTCTTTTATCTCTGAACAAGATCGTGACATATCAAAAAGGAGTTCAACATTTCTCCGGATATAGATACAATACTCAGAGAAGCTACAATGTTTGTTTTTATTTTTCAAGAAAAGACAAAGAACATTCTCGTATACGTTGAACAATAAATAAAATCAACCAAATCGTTCCAATTCTCCTTCATTTGGGTTGCCATTGTGGATTGTGTCCTCTTTGAGAACACAATGCTTCAATTCTCAATCCCCACCCCAATTGCTCTCCATCCTGGTCATAAAAGCTCGAATTTCAGACTTTTTCCCACCCGTGGAACCGCCTTCCATACTCTATTCAATCTCATTCTCTCCTCCAGGTCTTCAAGGCAGGTCTTCACCACCATCTTGTCACCCCCCCCATCCAAAATCAAGATCTTTTCTACACCAGTTAAACCACTCCCCACCCCCACCTGTCCCAAAAATTTGCTCATGTATCAATATTGTCCATCCTTTGCGATCTTCCTTACCCCTCATCGTTACCTGCATCCATTGTTTGTCCATCTCCGTCCACCTTCTCCCTCTGCCCTGCTGTTGGTGTTTCCCCTTTCTCCTGCTGTTCCATTTGTTATGTCGTGTCCTGATTTGTTCTGTGTCGTAGCTCTTCCATTCGCCTAGACCATGTATTAAAAAACAACAATAAAAACAATTTTTTTATATACAATGTCAAGGCTCGAAAAAGAGCTTAACGCACAGAACGTATAACAAGGGGCATGAGACAAGAGGGACGGGAGAGCGAAGCACAAAACAGTGGGGAATAGACACTTGAGGAGATCTGTGGAAGGGGAGGGATGTGGTGGGGTAAACAGGGAAACAAGATGGACACTCCAGGACTTTCAGGAAGGAAAGCAGGGAATTTGAAGGAGGTGGGTTTGGGGTGGATTAACGGGAGAGAAAAGATCATGATTTTGGATGGGAGAAGATAAGAGATGGTGGTGAACAGCTGTTTTGAAGACCTGGGGGAAGAGTGGATTGAAGATTGTGTGGGAGTTTGCTCCAAGGGGGGGGGGGGCAGGAATGAAAGAATGAAGGTGAGCAGTGATTCTTGATTTTGATAGTTTAACCAGAGGGGTTGCTGGCAGACATTGAGCGCCCTGCGGAAATATGTGTGAGACAGATAGCAGACAGAGCGGGGGGGGGGGGGGGGGGGGGGGGGGGGGGGGGGGGGGGTAGGGGGCCCGGGCCAGAAGTGAACAATGATCCTAAAAACCCTACTAAGCTCGTGTGTAGTTGGATCAAACAAGGTTGAAGGTGTTTCTTTATATTCAATTCCAAACGACCTTATCAGCTCCTCGAGACAGTTTAATGGGCCTGATTGTTTTGCAGGACAATATGTCCCACGGATGTTAAAAATGACTTCAATGTGTGTCACATCTCACAAGGAGAGCCATCGTGTCACTAAACAGCGGTGAAGCAATTAGGAACATCAAATGGGACTTAATTTCAAACGGGCCTGAGGAGGAACATAGGCGGGTTTTAATTTTGCGTTTCCAAGACTTCCCCAGGGTCCACTTAAAGGCAAATTGGGATGGTGAGTTGTTTTGATGCTGAGTGTTAACAGGGGATTGGAGCATTATTGTTCTGCCGAAGTGTGTTTGCTTTGAGGCCTCCCCCGTGTTTCTGTCCCGGGGGTCTCGCGTTCAAATCCGGCTCTACTCGCAGACCCGCCACACGCTTCTCTGGGCGACTGACCCGCACGCCTCTGCTTCCCAACGTTGTGAAAAGAGTGATTATGGGTGTTGAGGGAGTTATAAATCTGGGGGTTGAGGATTGAAAATGGAGGGTTAAAGGTTGGCTGGAAATATATAAATTAATAGATGCGTGTCGAGCCAAAAATGACCAAAAGTGGAGGGCTAAGCACACCAGGGATGTGCAAGGGAGGGTATGTAAAGAGGGAAGGAAAGCCTAAGAAGGGGGCCTCAGAAAAAACAAAATGAGGGTGAGGGTGGACTTGGAGTGTGGGAGGGATAGATGGATGTTCGGCTTGCTGTTTCGACAGACGGAGGGGGCTGTTTGTATTCACCCTGTCAATTTGTTAAAGCCACTAATAGCATTCCCCTAAGGGACTCCCTTTCTACACCTCTCTCTGCACTTCTCGGCTGATGTTTCAGGGAAAGACAGCCAGGCACTTAGCAAGGATTAATTTTGTGGCCTGGACCTCCCGCTAATATTTTTTTCTTTATTTGTTTTCTACTTATGACGATGTATAAACTGTTTCGGGCTGTTTCAAGAAGCAGGAATTCGCAAAAGACCCCAAAGTTGCGGGACAACTTTATAAAACGCAAACACTTTTGGGACGCAACGACACCTCGAGGTGCAATGGGACCATTCGAGGAGCTGTACCGAAGGACCTGCTGAACCTCCCTGCCTCCTGATTTATCCAGTGCATCAATCTCCTGATGTTAGCTAAACATGAATATTTTATCATATTGAATTGCTAACCCAATCGCAGGACTTCTGTAGTTATCAACGGAACGTCCAGACGTCCCAGGGTTACCAGCTAAGCCTCCATACCCGCTGAGTTACATTGGAGGCATTTCCGAGCTTCCTGGGATACCAGTTGAGTAAGCCAAAAAATTCCAGCCAATACTTATCAGGGGGGCTGGATCTAGTAGATCAGAGGCTGAGAATTTATAATGCTTTTCCCGTAACTACCGGTTCATTCATCAAATGCTGCCTTCCCTCTTCCCAGATACATGGAAAAGGATCAGTATGACGAGGCAAGCAAGCATTAACTAAGGTCAAAGGCCATTTCTATTTCTATGAGAAGCTATTTGAGTCATTGAATAAATATTTCTTCCATTGTTGTGGCCGAGTAGTTTAGTATGTTTGTCATGTCTTCTCACAGTTTGTGTTATTTTTAACACGTGATCTGGAGTGAGGTGGGTTAATGACTCAGGAGTTATCAACTTATTATGTACCCGATGGGGTTGGAGGAAGGACATATAAAGAAATGCAATTGGCAAAAAGAAGAGTTTGGGGGAGATGAGAGGGGAAGGGATGTAGAAGAAGGGGAGAGAAAAGAGAAAGGTGGTTGAGAGGAGGATGGTGAAGGGAAAATGGGCATGTCAGAGCCTTTTGGGGGGAAGGAGAGGGAGAGAGAGTTAAATTACACCTTCTTAGCATGCATAATATGTAGATGGTCGTTGGTGGCCTCCAGACCGAAAATCCACCATATTCAGCAGAAAAGGTGTTTGGATTTTTTTTACAAGATTAGGGGGCGACTTGGTGGAATGGTCGGGATTGAGTAATGGGTTGGGTTTTTCGGTTAGAGCTAGTCCAAGAGTTAGTATGGTTTCGGTAAACCTTTTGGGGTGGAGAGAGGATTATGGTTAGAGTTGCTTTTAGGATTACATTTAGGTCTTCACTTTCAAATTGGGCCTTACTGTGGGCCTGAGCTCCCTACAGAGTCAGCCCTTGGTCAGGAAATGAGGCAACGGAAGTTAACCCTTTAATTACCCACCTGTTTTTACAACCCTATTGCTGCTGTCTCTTTTTTCACCCATCAATAAATCATGTATGTTCCGAACCAACACCCATGATCCTATGCATTGGTGTGAGCACTTCAGAGTTTTGAGACTTTTAAAATCATCTTTTTCTGACCTGCCTGATTAGTTCGATACATTTAAACCTGTGCGGAGATGGGGGTGAAGGCGTGGTGGGGGTGGGTGAGGGATGGATGAAATAGTATGTACATAATTATACACTTGGCATCAATTTGGGATAACAATTTTATAAAGTCAAACGATGACAATTCCTTTTGATGAAAAGCACATTTGTAAGTAAATTCAGCATGTATTCCCAAGTGCTTTGCCCAGCTGGTTTGACAGGGTATCCTTTTGTTGGTGTGGTACATATGTCATATGGCCCAGGGCCTTTGCATTGTTTAGACGCGACAAAAAAATGCACGGGTTAAGGACTTCCAGTTACAAACACATTGTTTGTGAAATAGCCATTTTGTGTGTGAGTGTGAATGATGCAGCATCAACTGAATGGCTTACATACTTACTTCCTTGTACATATGCATTAACAAACAGTTGCAACGTACAATTGCAATAACATGATTTTTAAGGCGAGATTGGATATTAAACCAAGGAGGTAAACTAAACTCTAGGAATCTCACAATGCGATTCTTTAAAGATGTAAGAAAGAAGTAGAGGAGCTTTGATAGAAGCTGCCTTTCTCACTAGTTTATACCTATTGGTGAATCGTTTATTTGTGGGTTATTAGTTTTCCAGGTTTGTGGGTTATTAGTTTTCTGTTAAATGAGCGATCAGTGTCTGGACTGCCACACTACTCTTTTGAAAGTGTTTTCTGGAACATAGAGGACACCACCATGAAGTATATCTAATACATAAAGCTCTTTCTTACCACTGACTGACTGACTCACTGACTGACTCACTGGCATATTAAAGATCGGTAGCTTCTTTATGATGGAGGAAGCTGAAATGTTGCGTTCTGATGGACCTCAAAGCTGACACACTGGAAAATAAAGTCACAGAACCATCGGAAAGTATCAGTAAATGAAAATATAAATAAATGAAACTAAATTAATGAACAAAAAAAAAAAAAAAAATGAAAAAAAAATGCTGGTGAGCAACTTCAGACAATGGGGAAGCACGGTAATTTTGTGTGCCAATAGACATGAAAGCCGGTACATCTGGAAAAAATGACAGAACTGTTGGAAAGTGTCCGTAAATGAAAATATAAATACATGAAAATAAATAAACAAAAAATGCAGGTGAGTCAGAGACAATGGGGAAGAACAGTAATTTTGTTTGCTGATGGACATTGAAGCCAAAACACCAGGGAAAATCACAGAACTGTGAGAAAGCATCTGTAAATGAAAATATAAATACATGAAAATAAATAAATAAATAAATCAAAAATCAAATGCAGGTGAGTGACCTGAGATAATGGGGAACTCACTGTTCGTATTCACTGTAAGTGCAAGCATATCCTGCTAGTAATTAATATAACACTCTTGGACAGTTGGGGCTTTCCTTCATTATTCACAATACCACTTTTGTGTATACTTCAACAATACCAGCTTTGAGTAAACTCCAACAGTAGCAGTTTAGTGTATCCTCCAACAGTACCAGTGTAGTGTATCCTCCAACAGTACCAGTTTAGTGTATCCTCCAACAGTAGCAGTTTAGTGTATCCTCTAGCAGTACCAGTTTAGTGTATTCTCTAGCAGTACCAGTTTAGTGTATCCTCTAGCAGTACCAGTTTAGTGTATCCTCCAACAGTAGCAGTTTAGTGTATTCTCTAGCAGTACCAGTTTTGTGTATCCTCCAACAGTACCAATGTAGTGTATCCTCCAACAGTACCAGTTTAGTGTATCCTCCAACAGTACCAGTTTAGTGTATCCTCCAACAGTATAAGTTCAAGTGTATCCTCCCAAACAGTACAGGGTTTTTAAAGTGTATCCTCCCTAAGTATCCAAGTTTAGTGTAATCCTCCAACAGTAAGTTTAGTGTATCTCCAACAGTATAAGTTTAGTGTATCCTCCACAGTACCAGTTTAGTGTTATCCTCCAACAGTACCAGTTTAGTGTATCCTCCAACAGTAATAAGTTTAGTGTATCTCTCAACAGTAAGTATTTAAGTGTATTCCAACAGTATATAGTTTAGTGTATCCTCCCAACAGTAAGTTTAGTGTATCCTCCAACAGTAAAGTTACGTGTATCCTCCAACAGTACCAGTTTTAGTGTATCCTCCAACAGTACAGTTTTAGTGTATCCTCCAACAGTACTAGTTTAAGTGTATCCTCCAACAGTACAGTTTAGTGTATCCTCCAACAGTATAAGTTTTAGTGTTTCCTCCAACAGTATAAGTTTAGTGGTAATCCTCCAACAGTATAAGTTTAGTGTATCCTCCAACAGTATAGTTTAGTGTATCCTCCAGCAAGTATAAGTTTAGTGTATCCTCCAACAGTATAGTTTAGTGTATCTCCAACAGTACAAGTTTAGTGTATCCTCCAACAGTACCAGTTTAGTGTATCCTCCAACAGTACCAGTTTAGTGTATCCTCCAACAGTATAGTTTAGTGTATCCTCCAACAGTATAAGTTTAGTGTATCCTCCAACAGTAAAGTTTAGTGTATCTCCACAGTAAGTTTAGTGTATCCTCCACAGTACCAGTTTAGTGTATCCTCCAACAGTACCAGTTTAGTGTACCTCCAACAGTATAAGTTTAGTGTATCCCCACAGTATAAGTTTAGTGTATCCTCCAACAGTACAGTTTAGTGTATCCTCCAAACAGTACCAGTTTAGTGTATCTCCAACAGTAATAAGTTTAGTGTATCTCCAACAGTAAATTTAGTTGTATCCTCCAACAGTATAAGTTTAGTGTATCTTCCAACAGTATAAGTTTAGTGTATCCTCCAACAGTATAGTTTAGTGTATCCTCCAACAGTACCAGTTTAGTGTATCCTCCAACAGTATAAGTTTGTGTATCCTCCAACAGTACCAGTTTAGTGTATCCTCCAACAGTACCAGTTTAGTGTATCCTCCAACAGTATAGTTTAGTGTATCCATCCAACAGTATAAGTTTAGTGTATCCTTCCAACAGTATAAGTTTAGTGTATCCTCCAACAGTACAGTTTAGTGTATCCTCCAACAGTATAATAGTTTAGTGTATCCCTCAACAGTATAAGTTTAGTGTATCCTCCAACAGTATAAGTTTAGTGTATCCTCCAACAGTATAAGTTTAGTGTATCCTCCAACAGTAAAGTTTAGTGTATCCTCCAACAGTTTAAGTTTCGTGTATCCTCCAACAGTACCAGTTTAGTGTATCCTCCAACAGTACGCAGTTTAGTGTATCTCCAACAGTATAAGTTAGTGTATCCTCCAACAGTATAAGTTTAGTGTATCCTCCAACAGTATAAGTTTAGTGTATCTCCAACAGTATAAGTTTAGTGTATCTCCAACAGTATAAGTTTAGTGTATCCTCCAACAGTATAAGTTTAGTGTATCCTCCAACAGTACCAGTTTGAGTATCCTCCAGTACCAGTTTAGTGTATCCTCCACAGTACAGTTTAGTGTATCTCCAACAGTAGTTTAGTGTATCCTCCGCAGTACCAGTTTAGTGTATCCTCCAACAGTACCAGTTTGTGTATCCTCCAACAGTACCAGTTTTAGTGCATCCTCCACAGTACCAGTTTAGTGTATCCTCCAACAGTACAGTTAGTGTATCCTCCAACAGTACCAAGTTTAGTGTATCCTCCACAGTAGTCAGTTTAGTGTATCCTCCAACAGTTACCAGTTTAAGTGTATCCTCCAACAGTAGCAGTTTAGTGTATCCTCCAACAGTAGCAGTTTAGTGTATCCTCCAACAGTACCAGTTTAGTGTATCCTCCAACAGTAGCAGTTTAGTGTATCCTCCAGCAGTACCAGTTTAGTGTATCCTCCAACAGTAGCAGTTTAGTGTATCCTCCAACAGTAGCAGTTTAGTGTATCCTCCAACAGTACCAGTTTAGTGTATCCTCCAACAGTACAGTTTAGTGTATCCTCCAGCAGTACCAGTTTAGTGTATCCTCCAACAGTACCAGTTTAGTGTATCTCCAACAGTACAGTTAGTGTACCTCAACAGTACCAGTTTAGTGTATCCTCCAACAGTACCAGTTTAGTGTATCTCTCCAACAGTAGCAGTTTAGTGTATCCTCTAGCAGTACCAGTTTTGTGTCATACTCCAACAATCACAGTTTAGTGCATCTCTAGCAGTACCAGTTTTGTGCATGCTCTAACAGTACCAGTTTAGTGCATCCTCTAGAGTACCAGTTTAGTGCATCCTCTAGCAGTACCTTTAGTTGCATCCTCTAGCAGTACCAGTTTCACAGTATCCAGTTTTACTGTGTACTCCAACTGAATCAGTTTATTGTATCCTCCAACAGTACCAGTGTTGTGTATCCTTCAACAGTTCCAGTTTCATGTATCCTCCAACATTGCCAGTTTGTGTATCTTCCTTAGAGTCTTGAATACAGCTGTTGCTGGAACATGAAGTTTGGCTATAATCTGCCACTTGGAGTCGTCTTCACGAGATAAGAATTTTATTTATATCCATTTGTCATGCAATATTTACTTCCAAAGAGCCATAGTATTCACCACACATTCACCTATACAGTATTTTTATAGTCCTATAGGTGTGGCACATTCTGATATACGGTATTGACACTTAATTGTGACAGGATAGCCTGAAGATATGCATGCTTCCTTCGAGCTGTCTAGTCTAGGTTCATATCTCGACACATTTATAAACTGCCATCTTGGTGTTTTACAGGCCTGGTGATTCATCAATGTGTGTGCCATCCCTAGGTTGGACTGGATGTTAAACTAGTTGGCCCATCTGTCAGCAGTGGTCCGTGGTGGACCTTAAATATTCCACGTTGTTTCTCATGAAGGGTAGGTAAGTTACATTCAGCAGCTGAAACAAATGACAACTTCCTACCACTTTGAGTCAAATATCAGGCCTGACTATCCGTTAAGGTAGTAGTACTCGTAGTAGTAGTAGTAGTAGTGGTAGTACTCGTAGTAGTAGCAGTAGAAGAAGAATGTTTTTCACTTTATTATCAATTGTGAAGGATAAATTTGGCAAAATGACTGTTTGAATTTTGCAGAAATACTTGTCCATTTGGTTAATAAGATAGTTGGTTGCCACAAAAAGGTGAGGCAGGTAAAGCTTGTACAACACGAACAAAGTTATGCACACTTGTGTGCCAATTAGAATTTCTTTCTTCTAAAATACGTTTTATTATAGCATTAAATATATTTTCTATGTCCTATATAACGATACTCCATGACAGATTTCCGACAACATATTGCCACTGATGTTGGTGAGTCATTGTTTTCATTGTTTTGTAAAGAAACACGCTTCGATCCTGCCAAGCAGCTGTTATCCAGGCAGGAATAATATGGTACCCATATGGCAGTCCACTTGCAAGGCTCTTTTTCATTGATTATATGAGTTTTATTCTATTCGTAACGCCTCCCGTTTGAAATAAATTCTTCCTTTTGTAAATGCAAGTCTTTACAGAGAGAAAAATGGAAGGCTATGCAAACATTGAACCATTCTGGAATTTCCTTATTCTTTTTGGTGAATTCTCCCCAGAAATGTCAGGAGCCGCTGCACCGGATCAAAATGGTGTTTGGTGCTGAAGCAGCGATCAAATTATTTACACCTAATAGTGTCATGAACCGAAAACGCTCCATGAGAGCCCGATTCCATCCATCCATTGGGACCATACTCTGTGCAGAGCATTGGTGCTGCCTCAGCAGTCTCCTCGGCTGTTGGACACAATCCTGGATGGGTCGCCACTCCGACACAGGATACCAGCAAGTTGGCACTCATTTTGCCGACATCGGAAGGATGACAGGCAGAGTTAACCCCACCTGGTATTAATTCAACAGCTGAGTAGGATTTGAACTCAGGAAGCTCAGATCTCAAGCCCACCACCATTGCCTTTAAGCCAACACCAGGCTTCAGAGCCCGATTCATTATCGGAATAAGTTCATTATCGGTATCGGTATCGATATCGGTATTGTGAGACCAAGTAAAGAAAGAATGGAGGAAGCCAATCTGAAAAATCTGACTTTGTCAAACTGATTTACACCTATTATGTATAAATTGCATGCATTGCCTTGCTTTATGCTTGTATGGAAGTTCTTAATACATTTATCAATGTTCAATACATTTTACAAACGTGTTTCATTCCCAGATCCTTTTACTGTGCATTGATAAAACTCCAAACATCCGGACCTTTCCTCCTGCTCCCAAGGCTGTGGCTGCCCCCATCTCCGTTTCACAGGGTGCACCCAACCTAGTAATCTGATGCACCCGGGGCTCCGGTCTGACCCACTTCTGGATTTTAATCAATGTACGAGGTACATCCCTTATTTATTTCTAAACCAAGTGAGCTCTGACAGACAGTACTGGACGTGATCATTCAATTCAAATTAATTCCGATGAATTGTGTTACTTCTTTGACTCTTGTGCGTGGAACTTTTTGAGGAATCAACTCAGTTAATCAGCAGGAGACAAATATTTATTGTTATTATCCCGCATGGGAAGCGAGGAGTGGGGTTAAGCAATTGGTGCATTTTGTCCATCTGTCTGTATTTCTGTGTGTCTGTCCACAAACATCAGTTGATGATCGAGGAACATCTTAATTTAAATCAAATGGTATATTTTGAAAACAAATCGGAAAAGCAAACGAACCTGTAGTTTAGCATTACTTTGGCTTTGAATTTGACCTGATCGCACATCCGCAGAGAGGAGTGAGATAATCTTTCTACCCTGTTTGCCTGTATGGCAGTTAAAGAAAATTGAAAATCATTCCAAACAGGAAACTTACTGTTTTTAAAGGCAGTTGCGGGTCACCAAACATGTTCTGAAAATTTATCAATATGATTATATGTGCATTAAATAGTTCGATGCAAACTATTGTGGTTGCCGAACTATTGGGAAAATTAATAAATTTAACTCCGAAGTTGTTATTTCTCGAGGCTGTTGAAAAAAACACCGCGTGCCATATATGGAGGTGACGTCACGTTCTCCAAAACAAGCGGACGCTCACTCCTCATTGAAGAAGTGTCCAGTTCAGCGGGCCTCTTTCGCTTTTTTGAGCTTGCAACTGTCTATATTATCCTTTTTTTATTTTGAATTATTGTAGAACAATGTTATGTGGATATTTGTACATCATGCCTCGTACGTGTGTCATGTTTTGCGAAAATGGCTGGAAAATGGGTAATCGCTCCCACCGATTCCTGAAGGAATCAAACATTCGCCGGCAGTGGATAAGATTTGTACAAACAAAATGGGCGAATTTTCCCCCAAAGAAAACCGGTTAAGAGACCCTTTGGATCGACTTGTCATTTGTGGTGACCATTTCACAGCCGAGGATTACGAAGGCATAAACACATCCGATCACCACTCTGTGAATATGAGTTGTTGGTTGACAAGTTCTCCAGATACTGCTCTGTCACAGAATCAATTGTTGAATTTAAGTGAAAAAAACCTTGAATGTATTCTTAAAGAGTACATGGAAAAAACATAAATAAACTTTCTGAAAAACACAAGCATGAAAAAATTCTCAACAAATCAACTTATTGTTGATTAAATTACTTTTTTAACAGCTCAGCAAATTGGGCATTTCATTTCAATTGTAAAAAATTGATCAATTTTCCACTTTTTTTTCTAAATTTGGTAGAATATTTCCCAATGAGGCTAAACATGTTTTGGTATTATATGCCACAAAGTCTCTTGAAAGTTGGGGTTTGTTCTAACTGTTCACTTTCGCTGGGGTCAAGCTCAGCTGTCAGAAAGACTTCAACGCCAAGGCTACGGTGTATAATTATTTGGGTCCATTATTGATTAATTCTATTTCTCACTCTTGAGTGACTAGAGGGTTAAAATTATTATATGAAGTCACAGACGAATCAAACTTTACATTATTTTATGCATCGAACAAGAAAATGAAAATCTACAAACCAATCTGTCTGGTGGAGTCTGTCAGTGTGAACTGCCGGACAGTCAGTCCTGCCACTTGTACACGAAATAGGCCGTTTTCTGGCACTTGCAAGTGGCTCAAATTTATATGGCTCAGGGCCAAAACTCCATCTATAAATTCCCATCATCCTCCGACTCGTCCTCGGCAATATCGGAATGAAAACACTCAATTTCATCACCGCCGAAATCACTCTCTGATTCGCATCTCACCATTGTTCACACGCTGTTTCCGAATGTTCACGAAGTTTTCGGAGAAGTGACGTCAGGCATCTTCGGTAATTCCGGTCTGTTTTTCGATGACGACAAAAGTTTTGACTTAAAAGTTAATTTTAGCATATTTTGAGTTTCAAATGTAAGAAAATAATTGCCCAACGATTATTAATGTGATTACAACCTTCGAATCACGCGAAGTCATCAGCGACCCAAAACGTGCTCTTTAAGGAGCAGGACATAAAGGACACAAACAACAGGCATGAATAACTAATGTAACGTGTTAGATAAGGTTGTGTATAACGTTGCATCAACGGTGATAAATTCCTGAATTTTTTTTATCTACAACCTTTAAAATCTTTATTTTATTTCAATTGAATTATATACTTCAACACTGTAGAACACAAATCGCCTTTTTGTATTTTAAGAACCTTTACGTTTAACAGTGCTTGAACAAAATATTATGGCATTTTACATCATCTCGACCAATCAAATTGCTGTTCGCAGATCCTGCCCTTGTCCTATTTTCTCAAGACTGCACGGGGTAAGATGTTCTATGAACTCTCTAGTTTGTGTAATTTATTGGTGATGAAACAAAGCGTCATGGACAGAATGACAACACTACTTCTAAGGAATGGTTTCATAGTACAAAGTGAGAAATACCTACCTGTCTCAAACACGTAAATTTTTAGATATGACTCACCAATAAGAGGTCAGTCTTTTGGGGACAGCGAGGGACAGCACATCAAGCCAGTACTAATCCGGCTGTCCCATCTGCAATCGTGGGGATGCAAAAGATTATTTCATTAGTAATATCCATGCTGTGGAAATCCAATAAATAGGTAGTTGTGTAATTTATTGTACACACCAGAAAGTTGTCCTGTGATAAAGCACTCACTGTGGCACAAGTACTCGGAATCAAAAAGTCATCTCCGGTTGAATGGGTAGTAAAAGGAGAGAACAGGAATGATCTGGTGAAGAGAGAGGAGGAGGAGGAGGATGATGATGATGATGATGATCAGGATCAGAAATTGTCCTAATTTTGCATACGTAATATGTAGATTATCACAAATGAGAGGTGACTGATCTACAACCTTTTAAAATCTTGCATGCATTGTCGATTTAAAATTAAATGTACATTCAATGAACGGGATTTTGCTGCAGAAACGTGATGGGCCGAATAACTAAAGTTCCCAATCCTATATCCCAGCTCAACTTCCCTCCTGCCGTACACCTTCGGGAAGCATTGTGGGCATTTAAAAGGGAAACCAAAATCCACTTTCAAATTCAAAGAATTAATTTGTCTGATCATAATCATTGAATTTTTCACTTTACATGTTATATGACCAAATGCACCAATAATTAGCAAATTCACCTTCGATGGATTTCTGGGGAGGCAGCTACCTCTGTCTTTCCTTGGTCCGTTCTCGATTGGCTGGGATAAGCACATGATGTAAATACCTGTTTCACAGCCAATCAGATTGGTGTTTCGCAGGCAGGGCGAAGCATAACAAAGTGCGCTGCTCCTCGGATGGATGACGGAAATTAAGCTGGGTGTCCCATCTACTGGCATTCATTCGGTTGTGGACGATAACGGTCTCACGGTGTTTTTCATGAAGTGTAGGCGAGTTATCGCCGGCAACCTGAACAACATACAAATTGCCGCTCAAATCATCTTCCTTCGAACCCCTGGTCACCCCTGGCCAACCGGTTCGTGAAAGACTTGGGACAAAAAGTTTCCTCCAGCCGACCAACAAGTCAGGAATAATTGGAGCCGTTAAAGTCGAAGTAGTCATAGATGTTGTGATAGTAGTACTGCAGTGAAGATTTGGGTTGGTTTTAGGTGTTCCACCCATTGTGATGCCATCATTGTTAGCTTCCCTAAATAGACAACACAATGAGTGTACATACCTGTTCATGGACACATTTACCATGCACTTGTTTTTGTTTCTGTAAACACTTTTCTACCAATTTCGTTCCATATCTAAGATGTTCATCTTATAGACTCTGAAACACTATCTCTAATTTTATATGATTTTTGCCAAAAAGTTTACTTTTCTCAACTTCAAAGCAAAACAACAGGCTCCGCAATAAAGCAGGTGAAGCCTGGCTCATAAAATCAAATCCCTTTGCCTTTACCTCAAATACCTTCACACGATTGTCTTCTATTACCATGGGAGTGGTGCTGTTACAGAATGATTGGGTTGCTGTTTGTTGGTGCAGTTGCTCGGGGGAAAAGTTTCCTTCTTGGTGGGAAAACTGATAGATTGGTGAAATTGTTGAAGGAGGAGGGTGGGGGAAGTACTGGTCTTGTAAATGCTGTAATGTTATTTACCGATAATTATAATAGTTTTCAACAAACGAAGTGAATGCCACATTAGTTTGGTGAATTCGGTTTGAGAAAGGCCTCTGGCGATTGGCTAGCGAGCGGAATCACGTGACAATAAAGGACACGCCCACTTTTTCTGTGCTGCTCATTCTGTTGTATGGACCACTCACATCCTTGCATAAAAACTACATCCCTCCTGTACAGATTAGGTGGAGCTGAAATCGAGGAGCTGTAAAAGAAGGCATGTGGAAGCAGAATGACAAATGATGCACTCTGGAAGGAGGTACAAATTCATACACAACTCAGCAATAAAATCAATGAATTAATAAGCCACGAATCAACGAAAGGAATTCTTAGTTGGGTGCGATGTCATCCTTTGATTAAACGGTACAAATAATTGGATAAAAAGGATGAACACAAGTGTTAAGTTGCGATAGTATGCGCAGGTCGCTTTCCATCCAGTTGACGAGGCGTCCCCAATAAGCTTCTCACTCCCTGCGCAAGTTTCCCACGCTTCTTGGATTGCCATGGTGACCAAATTTGGCAAGGTGATGAGAGGTGGGAGGTTCAGCATACCAAAGGTTGTTGCCATGGAAATACCCACTACCCCACCTCACTTCTTTCCGCCACCCAACTCTACTGCTGCCCCCACCATCAAAGTTCCTCTCTCACCTCCCTTTGTGAGTAACTTCATGATGTCATCTTTCAAAGCTTGTGCATGAATTTCGCTAAAGCTCCCAATGGGCAGTGTGCAGTGGTCACGTGGGTTTGCAAATGGTTGGTAAAGGGACTACGCACAAAATGCAGGAGGTGCGGGTCTTGGATTTTACGGATGATCCAAAAGACCAATGTGGTGACATGTGCCGTGCAATGTCGTGTTGTTAACGACCAGTGGCGTTCACTTGAGGAATCTAATCGGTGCAGTGCAATTACTGTTAGAAACCCTTTTCCAGGTATACAATATTAATAAAATACCGACATTCCTTATTTATGTTTTCCATTGCATATCTGGTATCCTTTCACAAGATTTCATGATATTTTCATGATGCAAAGATTCCCTGTTTTAAACCCATAGCAGGTCATCATCTCAGGCCACCATAGCAGGTCATCATCTCAGGCCACCATAGCAGGTCATCATCTCAGGCCACCATAGCAGGTCATCATCTCAGGCCACCATAGCAGGTCATCATCTCAGGCCACCATAGCAGGTGGCGCAACATCCACACCGTGGTGACCCACAGTTGTTGGCGGACCTCGTCCTCGGAGCCAAGAGGAGCGCAGGTAGTATACAAACGGCAATTAGAGGAGGGTAATGAAATCGCCGGAGTATTTAAAGCGAACACCATCCATTGTGGGTGCTCAATGCATTCCAATACGCACTGTTTGCGTTCTACTGGGGTGTGAGATTTGCCGACCATTGCACTGGGTTACACTGCCCTTTGTGTTCGGCTGCGAACATCGTGTTACCGAATTAGGTGTTGTTTTACCACTGGTTTCCACTACTTCATTTGTGGCATACATATCACCTGGCCCTCCATTCCTGACGTCACCCTCCTTGCACCACCACCACAACATCGTTTGTTGACTGTGCGTGACCGCAGCAGGTGTATTTTTTTTTGAAATATCTATCCGTAACGTCCAAGTGGTAAAATAAATAATCGCACAAAGAGGCACCGAGTGGAACTGTGAGGGCGAGCATCCACCTGGAAATTGATTTGGAAAAAAAAAACTTCAAACTTTTGAGAGAGCAAACATAGCTTGCTCTGCCTTCATTGTCCTGGATGCAGGTAGAGGCGTTCAGTTGTAAAAAAAAAAGGGAGTATATTGATAGAATGTGAACCTACTTACTTGGTTCGCTGTATGATACGTTTGGCCAGAGACAGATATTTCAAAGACTTGGAATTTGTTTGTAGGAGGCGGAATTAAATCGAGCTGAGAGGCACAAATGCATCCTCAGTCTGAAGGATCGTGAATGGAAAAGTCATGGCGGCTCAGACCCTGCCAGGTGTGGTAAGCACCTTTGCAGCAAAACCTGCTGTGTCACAGCAACTTATCAATGGCTGATTACCCTCGGTATGTATGTCCAGACTTATCGATTTCTTAACTCGTTCTTTAGATTTTTTCGGTTACCAATGCAGTGTTCAGGCCTAACCGGGTAATAGGATCAGATGTTAGATAGGTAGCCTATGATAGCTAAGGTAAACCTCAGGTGGATGAATATACAGCATTTCCACATTCTCTGTATTTTTCTCCCCCATGGAGGCTGAGAGGTAGAGACAAACGATGGGTCGTAAGCTGAGGATGACTCGAAGAAAGGGTGACCGTCACTGGAGTTTTGAAGGCGAGTCACGTGAGCTTAAAGATGGCGGTGGGGGAGAGGTGGTAGAGGGGGTAAACCAAGGGCTTCTTGGAAAAGTGAGCATGTGTAAGTGGTGGGGAGAAGATGTTGGAGAGAGCGTCGGAAGAACTAGAGGGATGGGGAGGGGTAACTCGTCTAAGCAGAGCGAGGGGTAAGCAGCAGCAGTGGTGTGTGTGCCTCCGATAACAGGCCCAACCAAAGCCTGGTAACAGGGAATGCCTCATTTCCATCGGCTTATGAGCTCTGCACCTAATCTTTGGCGCGGGCAAATCTGCATTGAAAATAGCCACGCGGCCAATGTCACCGTATTTTCGGTGGAGGTGTGGGGTGGGAAGATGGGGGTGCAAGTGGGACGGGGGAGGGGGTTAAGGGTCTGAGCAAGTAATGTGCGCTTGCTGTGCTTCGGAACTGATGGCAGTGTAAATATGTGTCTACCCGATAATACAAGGCCCACTAATGTCGGCAGGGCCAGGACGCTCGAAACCGACTGGTTTTTACTTCCACATGGCGAGAGCCATCTTGAAAGGCATCGGTGGTACTTTGTGTGTTTAATGATATATATTGGCATGTATTGATGCATCTATGCAAAATCATACTGCGCACTGCATCCAGCATGATATCAGTTGTATCGTCGCCTTTTCCCCAATCCAGCAGCGTTTATTGAGGGTTCAGTTAACCACTTGTTCCAACAGTTTTAGTTATTCTTTCTTTGGCCACGTTCCATGTGATTCATTCAGATGCAGAATACATGCATGGTCATGAGGCTAATGGTGAAATGTTTTCAGGCATTGATGTGTGTGTGTGGGTCTAGATATGACCTTGTGATTGTTTCAACATCAACAAAAGAGCTACTGATCTTTCTTTCTCGTCTGGTGTGAGACTTTGAGGTAGGGCTTCACCATCAGCAGGTACAAGATTAAATTCCTCCATGAACCTGCAACATGAAACCAAGACCTTGTGTTCAATGAACAAATGTAAACAAGGGACATAAAGACGAGAGTAAGATTGGGCAAGATCCGCTTCTCCCCACCCTCCCCCTATAAGCCCCCAGCCTGGACCCTGGTTATACGTTCGGTATATGGCAGGGAATTTCAAATGGAAAATGTTCAGTATACTGAAGAAAAGCTCCAAGGTGTGTGTGTGTGTGTGTGTGTGTGTGTGGTGTGTGTGTGTGTGTACAATGGCATGGAGAGGGCTCCTTACCCCATTACTATACATGGTTTACTGACTTCAGAAGCATGTTATCTGATCACTGTTGTCTTCAGTGAAATATAGCTCTCTCAGAATCGTACTTGTACCAGGATTGGGATTGTACCCCCTCAAAAGAGATCTGTGAGTATCGAAAAAACCACCAATTTAACCACACTTTAACCAGGTGGTGTCATGGTTCTCTGAGTCTGGGAGGTCGGTGGATCTGAACGCTGATCGAGGTCACACCAAAGACTTGAAAAATGTACGTGCTGCTTACTTGCTTGATGCTCAGCATTTAAGAAGGATAGAACACTGACAAGCAACCACAGGTTGGCAACCATTGCGCAAGCTTGATGGACCCAATTGGCTCCTCCTGTGTTTAAGTTCCTTGTCAGGGAATTTGAAGTACGGTACGATCATTCTCAAGTTATCTTTGCTATATCCGAGGTCAGTTACATTTACAGGCACTGTTCATTGGCTGAGGGTCATCAAACTGCTGCCAGAGTCATCATGAAAGACTTTTAGAAAGATCTGCAATGTTTGCCTATTGCTGCTTGGCTGCCACGTAGCTATCATTTCTTGGCAGCACGGCTGTGCCACTGATGCTGTGGCCCTCTACCAGTACACCGGTGCTCATTTTCCGACTTCAGAAGGATGACAGGCTGAATCAACCCCACCTGGTTTTAATCAGCAGCCAACGGGACTCAAACTTAGGACCCTGAGATCCTAAGCCAGCCATCCCAGCCGCTAAACCAACACCAGGCCTTAAACTATCGTGAAGACTGTGTCAAAGGAGGCAAAATTATTACTCCAATGAGTGAAGTTCTCATTCTTATCCCCAAACAGTCTTAATAAGCCAAGTTCAGCAGAAACTTCGAGTCTGACTCTGGGTTAGACCCAAACTTGGGACATAACAGAAGTTTTCGTACTTAGACTCAGACACAAAAGCATTAGTAAAGTAAAGGCCAGGAGTGAAAAGTGGTGAAAATGATTCTTGATACAACCATGTATCACCAGATTGCTTTCACTGCTCCTGGACTCTTAAACATTTTCAGTTTTCTCCACCATGATGGTACACAAAGTTTTTTTTTTGATATGCAAAGTCAAGGCTCATGGAAGACATGGAACGGATCAGGATGCAACAAAGCAAAAGGAAAAGAGAGAGAGGGATGACACCAACAGCAGAGTTGAGGGACAACCTAGAGGAGACTTCGGCAGATAATGAGTGTGGGGAGGAATGAGGGGTAGGGTGGGATGTACGGGGTAGACAAGATGGATAAAGAAGCAAGCTCTCAGGAATGTAAAACTGGAAATTTGGAGAGGTGGGCTCTGTGGTATGGGGTTAACGGGGGACTGAGAATGTGTGTGTTGTGTGTGGTGTGTTGCGTGTGTGTGTGGTGGGGGGGATAGGAGGTTTAGAGTTAAAGTATCCACTGTAAACACAATGGAAAACTACCGGTAGTCTTTTGAAGGACTTTGTTCTGCCGTCGGCAGAAAAATAAGGACAAATTTTTTCAACCAAATATTGAGAGAGGTATGTTAACGACCATTGGAAAGAGGGTGAAGTGACATTTCAAACCTGAGCCCTTCCTCACACCAAGAGAGAGAACTCCATTGCTTATTTTGTCTTACTTTGAAGGTACTCTCTCGCTCTTTCTTTGAAGAAGGGTTCACACCCGAAACGTCGCTTCACCTTCTTTCCCATTGATGGTTAGCACTCCTCTCTCACCTGGTTGAGAAATGTCATTGTCCTTATTCACCTGAGAGGTTTCATGTGTGGATTCAATTATCAGCTAAGTGATAAACTGTCATCCCTGTGCTTCACAGGCAGGGCGTTGACATCATTGACAATGCCATACTTTGGGGGTGAGCATTGAACCAGTTGTCTATTCCACTGGTATTTTCTAGTGGACATTAAAGATCCTTGGGTTCCTTTTGAAAAGGGTAGACTTGTGTGCCAGTGGTCTGGCCAAGTTCCACATTTTTGCCCCGATCACCACCCAGTGTACCTCTATCCCTTGGCAGCGATTGCACCTGCTGTAAGGAAGGTACTTGATGCGCATGAAGGTAATGCTTTGTATTTCGTATTTCGTTTGAATCACATTTGTAATTGAAGTAAAAACTTTCCCAGACAGCCAGTTCATCTAATGCTGCACAGCAGTGACAATTTAGAAACAGTTTCTGAGATTAAACATCCATCTTGGACACTCACATACTCGTTCTGTTCTTTAAAGGGTTAGCATGTTCATTTCATGCCTGGTGTTGGCTTAATGGTTAGGGTGGTGGGTTTGGGATCCTGGAATCTTGAGTTCAAATCCCACTCGGCTGTTGAATTAATACTGGGTGGGGTTGACTCTGCCTGTCATTCTTTCGCAGTCGGCAAAATGAGTGCCAGCTTGCTGGTATCCTGTGGCGGAGTGGCGATGGGAGTGGCCATCCGGGATTGTGCCCAATAGCCAAGGAGACTGCTTCGGCAGCACCAACGTTCCGCACAGAGTATGGTCCCAATGGATGGATATTCATTTCCATGAGCCATTGGGTTAGAGTTCGGGTTAGGATTGGGATTAGGGTGGAAATACCCACTCTGAACTGCCTTTCTGGTGATGTTCCAGCAGAGCGCTGCATCGTAGAGAGAGGAGAGAATTTGGGTTTTGCCAAATTATAACACATGCGTCATCAAAGATTTATAACGACATCCTTATGAACATATATTTTCCTCACGTTTCAGCACCAGAGAAGTAAAATGTAATCTTCCGGTGCATTTGCAGGATGTGAGTAATGAGAAGGCCTTTTAGTATCAGTTCCATGTAATTGCAAAAGCCATTCAGGGGAAGAAAGATTCTGAAATCACATCCAGCGATATTTATGTGATGCTTACTTTGCTTGATGCTCAGCATTTAAAAAAGGATAGAGCATGGACAAATGACCACCATAGGTTTGCAATCATAGTACAGGCTTCATGGACCTACAGGCCTCTGCCTGCATTGAACTTCCTTGATTCGTCATAATTGCCGCTTCGGTCTTGTCATAGCTTCAATATAGTGACGGCACCAGACATTGGTGTTGGAATGTATTCCTCGGAGGTCTGTACGCCAATTGATCCACGTGATCTGGATCCAAAGTGAGCACCCTCAGACTCCTCAACTTGCAAGGCCTTTTTTTTTTTTGCAAATGTCGGTTTATTGCTCTTTCAAGCTTTATCTTCGTCTAACCCTCTTCATTGAAAAACCTTCAAATTTCCTTTTCTAAGTAACATGTTGACCAGACACAGTCTTACACCATACTTGAGGGACTTGTCGACTGGCCTCGCATCAGACCTGCTCAACCATCACAAAGGAATCTCACAGAGATCATCTTTCTATTCGGGGTAAAGAAGAAACAGGTTATTCATCTTGTCTCACCGACCTGGTTAAACGAGTGATTGGTCGTGTGAAAGACGAGTGGAAAAACCAGTCTTTCTGTCCCTTACAGATTTCCAAATTTACTATTTCATTGATAATTCACATCGATTTTTCAATAAGGGGAAAGATGTAAAAAATTTTTTTTTTTTTACAAAATAATCATCCCGGCAGCAGATCAGGAATCTTCTTAAAAATCCACTTCAGAATGGAGGATTTCATTAACATTTGTCCGATAACGCGCTCCGTATTGTCATACCCCGGTCACGTGACATCACTTAAAACACTTAATAAAGAGAACGAAGGTTTAAATCCATGTCACTTTCACACGCTCTACATCACGCAAAGAGGTTTTACATCAGCTCACTGAGTTCAACAAAGCCACTCTCATTGTGGAGTTCTAGTATCAATAACTTATGGTGGACTGACGGATTAACCTCAATGATGAGAATGAGAGTAGTATATAGCTTCTCAAGATCCTGATCCGATGTGATCTTTCAACAGAGACTATATATTCAAATGTACCATCATGAGACTGTTGAGATGGCATTAAAAAAAGTAAAAAAAAATAAAACAAGTATCGTTCTGATGAAGCAATGGGGTCGACCCTATATTTCACCCATAAAAAAACTTGTAATTCAACCTGGATACCAACTTGAAGGCCTATTCTTGTAAGCAGAAACACCTTGCAATCTTTAAGATCCACATTGCGGACTGGCTCAGCATTCATTCCATACTTAAGCCAACAAAATAAACAAATAATCCCCTTTTGTCTATTATTGTTTTCTTCTGTTTGTATTTTTCTTGCGATATTGCAGGTAACATCCTGGCAAGGAGAGAAACGAGTTCATCTCACAAGTCGCGTGAGCCTACGAAACGCATGTGCACCGGATTGCTCTCGATTGTCCGCTTTACCATAGTAGCCAAACATTGTTCAGGCGATAAGATAAGGAGTGAACTTTTTCTCGACCTTTTAAGGGATGCCTCAATAAATATTGGGCAGTCATTACTTTGATAAAGAGGAAGGAAGAAGTGAAGTGAACCACATGTATGTATGCATGTGCACTCAACAATTCCCTCCCCACCCCTCAGGGTCAGCGTGCAGCTGAATGCCGAACCCAGTTGAGATTTCCTACAAGATAACCCTGAAAAACAGCAGAAGCTATTTTTTACTTTGTGAATCAATGGATTATGAACCAACATTTACATCATCAAATTCAATAACTCATGTAAAGCGACGGGTGTTCTCATCCACCCGGTCAGTCGATTCGACGAGTTTGGAAGTCTTCATCGTGGACCTTCTCGATCCGAGTCTAGTCGGTCAGTCGACCCACCTGTGATGACGTCATTCACTCTGAACTGGCAACCACAATCTATGCATATTTGCGACTTGGAAACTCTTGACTGCTATTAAGGCTCTTGGAAGGCACTTGCCAAATAAGAAACAAAAAAAACACAACATCGAACTTGCATGGAAACGGGAGGTGTTGGGCTCTGGATTGTCTGGAATAGGTAGTATATTTTGGGATGACTTTCATAAAGAGAAGGACCTGAAGATGGAGGTAGAGATTGGCAATGGAGAGAAGAAATGACAACGAAAGCAATAGTTGACAATTAAGATTGCTTGTAGATGATGGGTGGCCTTGAAGATGCAGAAAGGGCTTAATGGTGGATGAAGGACTGCACAGGATAGAAGGAAGAGCGACAGAATGAGTGAGTGTTCATGAGAAGCGGAAACATTTCTTCATGTATGCGAGGACTGAGAACGAAGGACAAGTGGGGAAGAAACAGACAGCCTTGGACGGAGCAACCGCCCAAATTTAACGAATTACGAGATGGAGGCGCCTAATTATGATCTGTCGGTGCTCTCATTTGCATAAAACCCTCGCCTCTGACACGTTAATTAGCAGCGGGCTCCTTCGGGGCAATTAGAAGCGATAAAGTAACATCAAAATGGAAGTCAGGCACGTTAGGCCTGTCGCCTGGCGATCGCTTAAGATGCGTATTTTAGCTGCTGGTGATTGGGGGTGTCGTCCTAGTTCAATTCCTATCCAGGGCTTCATCATTCCGGGTAGAGCTTTGGCATGACAGGGTAACATCTTTACTTTCGGCTTTCAAAATATGGAATTATTATTTTTTAATAATTCTACCATACTTGTGATGTCATATATGAAGATCCGGTGCTTGTTTACTACGTAGGACCTGATAATCGGACTGTTTCACAATGTGAATCCATCTCATTCAAATCTTGCTTTGCAATACTGTACTTTACTTTATAAAGATGAATTATTAATTAGTATGACTAATTCTTCTTAGCTGTAGCTTATAGTTTACCAGAATACAGTGGCCTGCAAAAGTGTTCACCCCTCCAAAGTTTTCACATCTTGATGCCATCCTGAACTTATCTCATGATGCTTTCAAATCAAACTTAATATATCGAGTCTTCACAAACTACTCCAAAGTGATAAAGCAAAAAACGCAGATAAAATGTGAATAAGTTAGATTAACAGAAAAAAAAATCAGATGATTCTCAGTTACATAAAGTATTCAAACCCTTTACCTAATTCACCCAAAATCACTTCAGGAGCAAATTATTTGTTTGAAAGGTTACAAAATAAGTGTAATCGGTTTCAACTGGATGTAATCAGAGGTTTAATCGAAAAATTGTGCTCCACCACTTATCTAAGGAGTTTTGAAGTGCAACTAACTTGGTCAACCAACAAGGTAAACATGAAGATCAAGGAGCTTTCCAAAGATGTCAGACATAAAGTGGTGGAGAAGCACCGTTCAGGAGAGGGTTATAAGAAGATTTCACAGTCACTCATTACCCCCTTTGAGTCGATGAAATCCATCATTAAGAAGTGGAAGACGTATCATACCACGCAGACTCTACCCAGATCAGGTCGCCCCTCCAAACTCAGCAGCCGGGCAATCAGGAAACTGGTTCGGGATGTCACGATAAATCAATGACTGAAAGAGCTGCAAGGCTCTGTGTCCCAGATGGGGGTCAGAGTTCATCAATCAACAATATCCCATTCCCTTCACAAAACTGGCCTCTATGGACAGGTGGCAAGAAAGAAGTCATTATTGAAAAAAACGCATTGAAAAGCTTGTATGGAGACTGTGAAAAAGCATCTTAATGATACTGCAGGCATGTGGAGAAATGTTTTGTTTTCAGACGAGACAAAAATTGAACTTTTTCATCGAAATTTAACTGACGTGTACAACTCACTCGTGATCAAGACACTCAAATTCACACAGAGATCTCGTGAGGTTAAAGTGTATTGGCACATGGGGGCAGGGATACAAAATGAAGCAATACTGGTACAATATTTAATAACCTCCGACCCACATACGTGCCGACTCAACGAACAAAGTGTAACCTTATGTATCGAAGCCTTAAGAGCTCATGCATTCCTCAGTAGAAAAGCCGATAGATAGAGTTTGACAAGACTGAAAATACCACGTGCTGCACCTGGCAGGACACAGCGAGTTCCACGTGGCGACATGGCTTCCGTGGGAACAGTCTCAGGCTGTCACGGAAGCTAATGTGAGCGGGGATAGTGGGTGAAACCTGCTTAGGTGGGGGCATGGCTGCAAAGCCTGTTCTATGGAGGAACCCAGACGATGGACTCACAGAGGCTCCGTGGATAAGCTTCCTTTGCGATTAATCTTTTATACCCTACCGCAATCCTTGATGCACTTAGTCCCTCCATGCTCGGCGACTTTTGGTGTTTTGCCTGGTCCATGTGTGGGGCTGACTCCCCCCCCCTCCCACGGACCTGTCACTCAGCACTTTTGGTGCGCCTCGCTGTTATTGCGGCCTTCCTGCCGAATCTTGTGATGCCCACCTGTCGGCCACTTTAAAAGAACATTTAAGACAGATCACAAAGGTAAGAACATTAAAAAGGGTATGAAGGGAAAGCGATTTTAGACACAAACATGTGGTTGACAATAGCTTTATACACATAAAAATGACGCATATTTTATATCACAATTAAATTACAGTAGAATCTGGATCATAAAGATTTGTGCTATTTTTAGATTTAGTGGAGCACAACTCTATTATAATACCAAGCTTGCACACTAAAAACTCGGCTCGCCGTCACACGATCCCTATGAAATTGCTGTGGCACTTAGCGGACATGCCGACAATGTTTGCGAAGTCTTGGCGTTCCATAGTACCACTTGCATTTTGCACAATGCGTATTTTTGTCATTCCCCGTGTACGGTCTGTCGTCTGCTACCAGCTATGTTGTACTGCTATCCCGTGCATGTGCACGGGTATCGCTAGTATGCACTTATTTTCCAAAAGCACTTATATTCAAAAAGTTTGATACATGCACTTATTTTCCATATGTGCTTATTACCCTCACCAAAGGAGAGGGTATTGCATTGGGGTCCGTTTGTTTGTCTGTCTGTCTGTCTGTCTGTTTGTCCACACAGAACTTTCATGTTTTTCTTCGCAACCGCTTGTTGGATTGAAAGGAAATTTTCACAATTGGTGCGACGGCTCATGTAGAATGTTGTAATGATAATTTTGACGTCATAGGTCACGTGGTGTGGCAGCCATACTGAAAAAACAGGAAAAAATTGGGCCTCTGTATCTCTGAAACTGCACCAAGGAAAAAATTGAAACTTGGCACGTAACAAGTACTCCTCATGGGGAATAAGTGTGATTTTTTTTATGACATCATAGATGCCCACGTTATGACGTCATAATTGCATATGTAGAACGCCACATCCGATCAGTATGAAAAATTTTGAGGGTCATCTTGGGATAAAATGGTCCACAGAAATTTTTTCATGACGTCATCGGTCACGTGATTCAGCAACCATATTGTATTTTTTATTTATTTAAAAAACCTTCATAAATCTTCTTCTCTGAAATGGCTGAACAAATCGAGGCAAACCTTTACACGTATGACCGTCTGTCCATGAGGAACAAAAGGTTGACACATATTATATCATAGGTCACATGGTTTGGAGCCATATTGGATTTACCCTACAACCTATAAAAAATACACCACTCAAAAGAAGTCCTGGCAAGTCTGCAATCTCTGGTCGCTCTTTTTCTTGTTTTCCATATGCGTATATTTTCCATACACGCTTATACGTATTCAAAAAGCCATGACCTGCGCTTATAATGGTAAATGTTCTTCAGATTGCCTGAATAGATGTCAGTTTTTACATCATTACAATTTCAATTGTTCAACAGTTGGTTGACTTTTGTCTTGAACGACCATTGCTTCACTTTCAATTCTCGAGCACATACCTGTTTAAACTTCGCAACAAGTTTTTGTTTTCCATGTCCAGGTAAAAGGCCTGTCTTCTGCTCCCTATCTTCTTCAAACCCTTCGCAAGCTGAACAATTATTTCCTCATTTTTTTTTTTGTATACCTTGTCGAGGCTCGTGTGAGAGCTAACACACATGCACAAAGGGGGGCATGAGACAAGAGGGGGGGAGTGGGAAGGACAAAACAGTGGGGAACAGAGACATTAGGAATTGTGGAAGGGAGGGATGGGGGGGGACATGGGGAATACAAGATGGATATTAAGGGACTTTCAGGAAGGAAAGCAGGGAATTTGAAGGAGGTGGGCTTGGGTGGATTATCGGGGGTAGAAAAGATTGAGGATTTGGATGGGGGATGATAAGAGGTGGTGGTGAACAGCTGTTTGAAGGCCTGGAGGGAAGAATGGGATTGAATAGAGGGAGGGAGTTTATTCCAAAGGCGGGAAAAAGAGGAATGAAAGAGTGAAGGTGAGCAGTGATTCGTGATTTTGGTAGTTTTACAGAAGGGGGTTGTTGCGAACTTGAGCGCCCTGCGGAAATTGTGGTGGGGACAAATCGCAGAAGAGCAGGGGGGGGGGCGAGGCTGGAGAGGAGACGGTAGAAGACAGAAAGACACCGACCAACCTGCGGTGAGAGAGTGAGAGGCCCAAAGACTCAGCTTCATTGCGGGAGATGCCAATGATCCGAAATGCCTTGGTTTCCACAGCTGAAGCCGAGAAAGGTGGGAGGCAGGAGCACCAGCCAGAGGGGAGAGCAGTACTCCATCAGGCTGTGGCCGAAAGCTTTGTAAGTGGTCAGGAGCTCAGGTAGGCGAGGAAGGACTTTGCACGACGGAAGATTCCCAGTCGGTGACTGCTTTGGAGGTCAGGTTTGAAATGTGGCTTTCCCAGGAAAGGTCATGGCAGATAGTGAGACCCAGAAGCTTGAAAAGAAGGACTTCTTCCAGAGGATTGTTGAGAAAGTGGATGGGGGGTTTGCAAAGGTCCTTTCGGAGTGACATAGTGAGAGTGTGAGATTTGTCGGATTGAAAGACATGTTCCACGTGTTGGACCAGTTTGTGATTTTACCCAGATCGCAGTGAGCAAGAAGCTGCTCTTGCTGCTCTGAGGGATGACAGATGGTACGGCAGAGGGGAGTCATCAGCAAAGAATATAGAGGATTTTCCAGAGAGTCGGAGAGATCATTGATGAAAACCAGAAAAAGAACAGGGCCCAGAACGCTACCTTGAGGACTCCAGCCTGACAGGAAGGGGGATGAAAGAACTCCATTTAGGGCCACATGGTGACTGGACAGGAGAGGAAGTCTGCGAGCCATGAGTGGAGATCCTTGGATACCTTGGAAGAGAGTTTGGTGAGAGGGCAGGGTGCCAGACGTGTCAAAAGCACGTGATATATCGAGGGATATGGCTCGGATTTCATGTCCAGCATTGAGACCTCCATCCATTGTGGGAGAGCAGAAGCAACATATCCAGGGTAGAGTGACCTGTCTGAAACCAAATTGATGATCGGAATCAAGCCATTGGTGAGAGGAAGGATTTAATGTCTGAAGGATGAGGATTCATAACCTTGCTGATGATGGGAGAAGGCTGATTGGTCTGTAGTTGCAGGGATTTGTTTTTGCACTTTTTCATGCGGGCAGTATGTTTGCTGATTTCCAAGCAGATGGCAGATGACTTTGAGCAAATTAGAGGGTGAATAGAACAGAGAGAGGGTGAGCAAGAGCAGAAGAGCAGGTTTTTGGACACGTGGGCTGATGCCGTTTGGACTGGTTGCAGAATCTGAGTCGAGTGAGACAGCAAGTCTCCACCTTGTCAGGAGAAAAGGACACAGAGTCCAGGGACAGTTGGGTGACTGGGTAAGGTGGGTAGAGAAAGGATGGGTTTTGGACACAAGATTTAGCTGCAAACACCGAGTTTAGGCATTCAGCCTTTTCACGTGCGGTATCAGCAGTGCTGCCATTTGAGGTAAGGGAGGGGATTGAGGGGGAACATACACCAGAAACAGATTTGATTAGATGCCACCAGGATTTTGAGGAGGGAGAGAGGTTTGAAAGTTCAGACTTGAGCTTAATAGATGTTGTTTTCTGGCTCTCCTGAGGGTAGATACACACTTGTTCCGAGCTTTATGGAAGGAACTGAGATTAACCTCAGTTGGGTTTGCTTTCCATGAGGCAAAGGCAAGTTGTTTCAGGACAACTGCCTCACCACAAGCTTCAGTGAACCAAGGCGGGAGGAAGGTAGGACAACTGAAGACGAGAGGGGATAAATCTGTGCATGAGGGAGAGCAAGTTTCTTTGAAAGAATTCCCAGGATGAGTTGATGTTGGAGAAAGTAGCAATAGAGACCAGCTCTAAGTTTGATGGCTGCTTGGAGACCCTGCCAGTCGGCTTGAGTGAATGCCAGACTCGACGACGGTGAGGTGGTTCTCTGATAATAGCAGAGAGATGTCCACTTTGACAAGGACTGGTCAGAAGAACCGATTGGAGGGAGGAAGAGCAGCAGATATTGTCAGGGAAATTTGTCAAAATCAGATCCAGAAGAGATGGAGTACCATTGGTTGAGATCCGGTCGGAAGTTGACCGATTGAGTCAGTCCCAATGAGTCGCAGAAAGTTTTGCTAGGTGCCATGACAGGTGAGAGAGGTACCCCACCTAGCCAATGGCATGATGACAATTGAAGTGCCACATAGAGGAAGAGAGATTTTGGATGAGAAGATAGAAGTTGGTCCATGTTTTGGATAGTGAGGTGTAGATGGAGTCATCACTGTTTGTGGACGGTACAGTACACATATAACATGAGGTGGGAGTGGAGGGGAAGCCGTAGCCAGAGTATTCCTGGGGTTGGGGGAGTGAGGCAGTGCAGGAGAGTGAGGAATAGAGTCTTTGATGAAGAGAGCAACTCCTCCACCAGGACGAGGCTCAGGTCTGTCATACTGGAGGAGGGAGTAACCAGGGAGAGATACTTGGGAGTCAGACACGTCTTGGGGGAGGAAAGTTTCTGTTAGGCAGATTATGTCTCGTTGTCAGTGGCAACCTGTATGGAAAGATCTGAAGTTTGAGCGAAGCCCCGGATATTTGAGGTCCACACTGTTAATGAAGAGGGAGGGGAGGCGGCTTTGGTGCAGGGGGTGGGAGGGGGGGGGAGGGTAGGACAAGGGATGAGGGGGAGGTAAGGAGGGTTGTTGAAAGAGTGTGGGGGATTGCAGAATAGCTGGGCGAGGGGCTGGATGAGGAGAGAAAATGGCTCTGTGGTGCTGGGGGAGAGGCGGGACAAGAGAGGGAAGAAGGCAGTTGAGGATTTGAGGAGGTGAAGTGAAGAGATGGAGGTGTGATGGCAGTGGAAGGAGGCAGCTTTGGGAAGAGAGGAGGGACAACTTTGAGAAGGATAAGTGAGGGGGGTGAATGGTGGGAGAAAGGTGAGGGGGGAGTTTTTGAGAGAGGTGAGAGGGAGGCTTGGAGGGAAGAGTGTGATGGTTGCTTTGAGAGTGAGGGGTGAGAGGGGTGAGTTGGCACTGAAATTGGAAAAAAAGAATGGTTGATGGAAAGCGAACATTCATAGCAAACTGGGTTTTTTTTTTTTTTTTTAAGTTTTAGGTCATAGATGTGATTAACACATTCTTGAGGATGCAATAAAGGCGAATTCAGAGAATGAGAGAGAAGAAACGCTGAACGTTGGATTTTTTTGGCAAGGTATGAAGGAAGTCGAATTGAGAGCAGTCTTTTAAAATAGAGAAGAGTAGTGCATTATGATACAGTAAAGAGTACCACAGTGTGAAAGAGGAAGATGAAGCATTATAAGAGATCGTTTTTTAAAATTATTATTATGTTTGAGAGAGTTTTCATCAGATTAGGTCATGGAAGTGTTGTAGAAAAAAATCGTGAGGTGAATGGTGAAATTGGATCGGTAAACGCAGGGGGTGTAAACGATCACGTGGTTATGGGAGAAGCACTTGGCTCTGGAAGGTGTATGTCAAAAGTGAAATTATTTATTTTAAATAAGGATTGCGTAACATTTGGAAAAGCGAAGGTTGAAGTAAAATCGTGGAAGTGTGTGGTGAATTTGGATGGTAAATGCAGTATGAAGCTGCTGGGTCGATGAAAAGTACCAGGAAGAGTAGAGAGAGACACGTGGTTTCAGGACGTGTCGAGATCGAAAGGATACAAGGAAGATTATTTTTTGATGTATTTTTGAAGAACAGGTAAGATTCGGGAATGGAAGGTTGTAGATCGGAAGAAATCGTGAAGGAATGGCGAGAGAGAGTCAGCTCAGTAGAATAAAGATGGTGTGCGGTAGAGAAAGAAGAAGAGGAGGATGCAGAAGAAAGAAGAAGAAGAAGAATCGAGACTTGTGATTGTGCAAGGAGAAAGGTAGTTTTTTTATTTTTAATTTAAGACAAAAATAGAGTGTTTAGTTGGGAGGGATGGGGGACGTTGGGAAAGTGGGGAAGACAGAAATTGAAGGTAATGGGAGAAAATACAAATAAACACGATCTACACCGAGGGGAAGATGGTCGGCCTCAAGCACTCAGTAAGACAAGGTCGACGAAAACTCACAAAATAGCACGATTTTTGAAACAAAACCGAACTGGAACACACAGTAACATGTAGGTGAGAAAATAAACAGTTAAAACGGGACAGATAACGACCGGAAACTTAACTTTCAGATCGTCAGCAGAGAGCCCTGAAGGAGACCTGCCGACGCTCCAAACCCAGAACCGAGATTTTGATTCTTCACATTCGCAGAAAGTCCTCGTGTTAAATCCAAATTTATTACACGCCTGGTACTGGTTCTTACAAGACTTGTAAGCCACGATAATCTCGATCTTCTTTCAAGCGGGTCCCTATGATCGACGTTTCACTGGTGTGTCCATTTTGATTGTGATGAAAAACATTGTTTTGCGTCCCTTTATCATTAATTGTGGTGAAACACCCTTTTATGAAACTTGATGAACAATGTTGTTTTGAATGTACAACTCTTGTAAGTACCAGTACCAGATGTATGAGAAATTGAGACGTAAAGTTTATGTGCCAATAAAACACGAAATGCTGTTGTGTTTGAGTTGATAATATTTTCAGTTTTCAAAGCCTTACGATGACGGTTTTTATATGCGCTTATTTTTAATGAGGAAAACAAACAGGGAGGGTCGTGTGCGCTTATTTATCATTTGCGCTTATATTCAAGCATACACTTATTATTATCCAGATTCTCCTGCACCTCATGCTGTTGCTAAAACACATCATATGGGGAATAACTACCGCTATACTATGTAAAGTTACCCACTAGAAGGCATTCCCACAACAATCTTATAAGAAAGAAGCAAACATACTGCATATGGTTACCAGCGGGGTACGCTTACACATTGTGTAAGCATACGAACTGTGCTTCACCATTTAATTAGTTTATGGATTATGATTGAGTCAATCTTTTACCATCAGTGTTGTAATGCACTCCAGAGCATAGTCAGACTGCTCACATAAATTTCTATCTTTCTCTCAAATGTATTCACCCATCATTTATTCTGTTAAGACAAGGTTTCAGTCAATAATAAAGTATAACGAGAAGGCCCTTTAAAATTACTTCCACACCAAAGGTGGATGGAAGTTACGTATTGACCCTCTCTGTCTGTCTGTCTCGCTATCTGCGAAAATCAAAGATTTTTAGATCCTCGTGGAGGATCTCTAAGTCTTACTCACGTTGTTTTCTTCATCTTCTTCTTGTGGACTTTTTTGTTTCACAGCCTACAGTTTTCATCGAAACTTCCTGAAACTTGCGTATAATGTAAAAATACCCTGCGCACACAGTAACCATCTCCGATTTTGAAAATTCTCCGAGAAAAATGTTATGACGTCAAAATATCTCCGCTAATGGAAATCGCCTAAAAAATTATCTCCGAACCGAGGCAAGCTTTTTGAATTCTGTTTGCGGCATCGAACAGGGCATTAGTAGAGATGAATTACGCACATATGATACATCACTATGACGTCATATCAATTTTTATGATGTCATTCCTATTTTTTGACATTTTTGTTTCACAACCCAGAGTTTTCATCGGATCTTCGTGAAACTTGCCATGTATATGCAGAAAGCCACGCGCAGGCAGTAACCATCTCCGATTTTGGAAATTCTTCCTAGAAAAAAAGTTGACGTCATAATATCGCCGCTAATGGAAATCGCCTATACCATTATCTCCGAAACTAGGCAAGCTGTTTGAATTTGTTTGCGGGAATCAAGCCGGGCATTAGCACAGATAATTATCGCAAACCTGATACATCACAATGACATCATATTCGTTTTTATGACGTCATCATTAAGAGGACGAGAATCTTAGCTCATTTGAGCTTTGTTTCACAGCTACAGTTTTCATCGAAACTTCCTGAAACTTGGCATATATATGTAAAAATACCTGCACAGACAGTAACCATCTCCGATTTTGAAAATACCTCCTAGAAAAAAAAGTTATGACGTCAAAATATCTCCGCTAATGGAAATCGCCTAAAAAATTATCTCCAAACTAGGCAAGCTTTTGAATTCTGTTTGCGGCAATCGAACAGGCATTAGCAGAGATGAATTATGGCACATATGATGCATCACTATGACGTCATATCAATTTTTATGATGTCATTCCTATTTTTTGACATTTTTTGTTTCACAACCCAGAGTTTTCATCAGATCTTCGTGAAACTTGCCATGTATATGCAGAAAGCCCACGCGCAGGCAGTAACCATCTCCCATTTTGGAAATTATTCCTAGAAAAAAGTTGACGTCATAATATCGCCGCTAATGGAAATCGCCTATACCATTATCTCCGAAACTGGGAAGCTGTTTGAACTTTGTTTGCGGGAATCAAGCCGGGCATTAGCACAGAAATTTATCGCAAACCTGATACATCACAATGACGTCATATTCGTTTTATGACGTCATCATTAAAGGACGAGGATCTTAGCTCATTTGAGCTTGTTCAAGTATATGGTTGGTGTTGTGCATTATTTTGCTGTCTGCTGTTTGTTGGGTAGTCAATCTATCTACCCTTATTATCAGTATTTCCGTCGATATGTTTGTCTGTCTGTCTTTGGGTAGTCAATCTAGTCTACCCTTATTATCAGTATTTCCGTCGATATGTTTGTCTGTCTGTCTGTCTGTCTGTCTATGATGTCTGTTCGGTCCAGTGCTCCGTTAATGCAATGGCGATTCGATGAAACTTGTTGGTAGGTTCATACCATGACCGAGTTGTGTGCAAATGAGAACCGTTGCTATGGACCCATCCATTGCCTAGCAACGGACCTTTGAAATTTTCAAAAAAATCTCAATAATTTATTTTTTCTAAAATCAAAATTGAGCCACGAGCGACTGTGGGCAGTACATTCAGCCATATTGTCAAAAATTTCCAGCCGGATCCTATGAAAACTGTCGGAGAAGATAGACTTTGAATGAACCCTGGTCGAAAACAATAAAAAAAAATGAAGTTCGTTATATCTCAGAGACTATGAGTCAGATATGCATGAAAATGGTATGGTAGGTTAATGTATGTCCTAGTTATGTGTGAGAAAGAACCGTTGCTATGGACGCTTTTGTTGGCTAGTAACGGCTGAAAAACGACTAAATTCGACTTAATCGACTACCCATGTCCGCCTACCGGCTGTTTCTATGTCAATCGCCTACAGTCACAAGTTAAAATGATATTGATGAAACTTCACTACCTGGTAGAGTTCATCACAAGCAAGAAGCCTATTGTTTTTGAGGTCAAAACGTCAACAATGTTGTCAGATTTCTAAAATCCTCAATTTTCATCCAATTGACTTGAAATTTGAAGAGGATTTTCATATCAGCTTACTGCATTCAACCACCAATTATTTTTGAGGTCAACGTAGGCCAAAGGTCAACAATTTAGGTGAGGTTTCTTTAATTCTCAATTTTCATGCGATTGACTTGAAATTGGAAGATTTATATTTCAGGTCACTGAATTCAACCAGCAAGTTATTTTTCAGGTTAACATAGACCAAAAAGGTGAACATAGACCACCAAAGGTCAACAACTTCGGGGGAATTTCTAAATCCTCAATTTTCATCCAATTGACTTGAAATTTGAACAGGATTTACAAATCAGGTCACTGAATTCAACCACCAATTATTTTGAGGTCACTTTCTAAAATTGTCAATGTTCATCCGATTGATGGGAAATTTGAAAAGGAGTTGCACATTTGGTCAATTAATTCAACCACTAATTATTTTTTGAGGTCAACATCGGCCAAAAGGTCAACATAGGCCAAAGGTCAACAACTTAGGTAAGATTTCTAAAATCCTCAATTTTCATCCGTTTGACTTGAAATTTGAAGAGGATTTATATTTCAGTTCACTGAATTCAACCAGCTAATTATTTCTGAGGTCAACATTGGCCAAAAGGTCAACATAGGCCAAAAAGTCGAGGCCAAATTTATAAAATTGTCAATTTTCATCTGATTGATATGAAATTTGAAGAGGATTTGCATATTTGGTCAATTAATTCAACTAAGAATAATTTTTCAGGTCAAATTTGTTTTATGGATTTAGTATCGTGCTATGCACATCTTTCTTGTTTCTTTGTTAATAACATATATCAAAAATTTGTGGATGGAATCTATGAAATTTGGTGGAGAGCTTGGGTATGTGACACCGTCAAAAAGATTAGGCTTTGGTGAAGATCAGAATCAGGATCTGGATCCGAGAATTTCTAAACTGAACTTACACATGATGTCGGACCAATGGAGGAAAATATGCGAGTGAGTAGGTTGGAAATGTTTAACAGTTCAACAAGCACATTTATTCAGCAAGCACAACAAGGTTTATTCAATCAGCAATGGCAGGTATTTATAATGGAAATCATGAGCATGTATTTACAATGGATGGACGGAAATAACAATGAAAAGGCACGATTAAAAGATACACGAGAAAGCAGACGATCTTAACATTTATGGAGCCCATTTATACGGTCTTATTTTTGCGAAACACATGACATGGCATGCCATCAATCACTCTGGGAAATGTAGAAAGGAAAAAAGTAGATAGAGTGGAGGGAGGAGCATGGGTATGGCTCCTGCCTCACCTTATACAGATTTGTGGAAGCTCGTGCTGCGTGCAGACCCGTGCAATGTGCAGCTTGTGCCACGTGTATACCTGCGCAGCATGCAGCTCGTGCTGCGTGTCGACTCGTGAAGTGTGCAAACTCCCTCTTTGTGGTTCTCATGGTCTGAACAGGTAGACATGAGCGCAGGCTAATCCTACCTCATTTAAATATTTTTTTATGCAAATCATCGCTACATCCTTTTACATGAAAAAAAAGATTACTTGCTTTTGGACTTTTTATCTTGCGTATGCAAAGTGCAAAATGTGGTCAAGCAATTGCTTCATCCGTTTGTCAATCTTTCTATCCGTTTATTCGAAAGCAAGTCCATCCTTTCGTCCATCTTTCCACAAACGTTCCAGCTTCCAAGGCTGCACAGAGAGAGAGAGGAGAGAGAGAGAGAGAGAGAGAGAGAGAGAGAGGAGAGAGAGAGAGAGAGAGAGAGAGAGAGAGAGAGAGTGTCTTCTCATATTTACCAACCACATCCTCACATTTCGTACCACATAGAATTATAACACTTGTTAGTTGCCATTGTGGAATTTTAAATTACAGGAATACAAGATGTGTGTATATATATATGAAGTCCTGGTTACCACGTAGAATTATAACATTGTTATCGCAGCAAACTGGTTGCTCCATGATGGTGATTCATTTTTTCAAACATTTGATAAATAGAAGGCAGTTATTCCGAAGGTTATTAGATGTTAAGAAGAGAGTTGATTTGTTTGTCTCTGGTGCAGCGTATAACTTCTGCTGGAAAACTAAAAATTCTTGATTTGCTGCACATGCAAGTGTGCAAGCACACAGCACTTTCAGCATGACCCTACCATGAAGGTGGTGAATTATTCGAAAGGTCCAAAGGTCAAATTGAAAGGTCTAGACATGGACATCGTGCAATAATACGTAATTAATTGACATACTCATGGTACAATACTTAAAGTTTATCAAAGTACAGCGCAGTCCAGTACAGTACAGTACTCACATTCAAATGGTACATAATTGATAGATGTACTCACATGGGTTGACCGAGGCTTCACTGTGTTTTTTAGTTTTATACATTGTGACAGTTGTGAGCCCAGTGAGGACTTTGTGAACTTCCCGGGAGAATAAAGGCACATACACGTCGGATTAAAGTGAGTTATATCGTAGTATTCTGTTTTAGTGGGGCAACTTAGCATAACAATTGTGCATTTTGTGAGGAAAGCACCAAATTTGGCACACTAGTAGCCTATCATATTATGAACAGATTTGGATATTGGGCCATCTCAAATTCAGCCGCTGATGGCTGTGGCAGCCATTTTCCACTGCCATCAAAAATTTTGAGATGGCCCAATATCCAAATGTGTTCATAATATGATAGGCTACTCGTAGATTTGCCATTTTGTAGATTTGCCATTTGCAGATTTTAATGCTTTTACTCTTTCAGACATAGAACTAACGAGTTCCGAAATTTTCTCTTGTGGGACTTTTTCCCAGGCTTCACGCAAACGGTTTAGCAATTCTGCCCGTGATGTGGTTTCCTGGACTTTTCCCACACAAGTCGATCCAATATGGCCCGAGCTGTTCAATGGGATTCATGTCAGGAGACTGACTTGGCCATGGAAGTCGCTTGATCCCATTTCTGTTCCTGCCATTCTTTGGTGTTTTTGCAGTGTGGCATGGAGCTCCATCTTCCATGAACAGTGTTGTTTGAACATCTGAACAGGGAGATGTCCATCCTCAAGGATAGAAATGTGTGTCGTAGTGTTGATGTTGCCAACACACTCCACAAGCTCTAACCGACCAGTGCTCCAGATTGCTCGCCACACCATCACTGAAAAACCACCGTGTTCGACAGTTGGCTGCAATCGGTTCAAAAAAAACTCTTGACTGGTAAGTCTCCAGACCCATACATGTCCACTATCAGAACATTGAGCAAATTGGGACTTATCTGAAAAAAAAACGCATTTGCCAAAACTCCAAGGGTCTGGTGCCATCTCGTCAGCAACTTCTTTCTCCTTTGAATGTTAGCTGGTCGAAGAAGAGGTTTCTCCGAGCTGCTCTCCTACAGTAGCCCAGTTGATGAAGGTACGCACGGCAGTTATTGAGCTAACTTGGACCCTCCTTGCAACATCTGCTGCCTTGCAACGGGGAGTTTTCTCAATGGACCACTTGACAGCTAAAAAACACAGATCGACCAGAATTGAAGCTGTGGATTCCTTGTCTTCGTTGATGAATTGCACAATCACCTGATTGACCGTAGAAAGCGGAATGCCAAGGGTCTGAGCTATCTGACGCTGGCTGACTCCACCTTCCGATTGGCCAACAATTCGTCCTCTTTGAAAATCTCAAAGGTCGTGTGCTCTCTGGGTTTGAGGCATAGTTAATTGTCGTACAAGACCCAGGAATTCGTTTCTGTAAATAAATAGTTGAATATTAGTTCAAATCTCTGAGTAAAACTGCATTATACAGATGAAATGAATAAAGTTAAGGTGTCTGTTTACTTCTGCCATGTCTCTGTAGGCACAATGGACTATTGTGCCTGATGATGCCGGCTGCGAAGCCGGCGAAACGTTGCCTGAGACCGTGTCTGCTCTCGCTTTTTTGTTCAAATTTGCAGAGTCGATCTAGTTTTTCACTTTTGGTTGAAGCGCCTTCTTCTTTTTTAAAAATGTGGACGCCAACCCGCCCATTCCATCCATCCATCCATTGGGACCATACTCTGTGCAGAGCATTGGTGCTGCCTAAGCGGTCTCCTAGGCTATTGGGCACAATCCTGTATGGGTCGAAACCGCTCCAGTCTTATACAAACATATACACTACATGACCAAAAGTATGCGGACACCCGTTCTAATTAGTGGATTCAGCTATTTCAGCCACACCCATTGCTGACAGGTGTATAAAATCAAGCACACAGCCATGCAATCTCCATAGACAAACATTGGCAGAATGGGACGTACTGAAGAGCTCAGTGACTTTCAACGTGGCACTGTCATAGGATACCACGTTTCCAAGAAGTCCTTTTGTCAAATTTCTGCTCTGGTGAAGTGTAAGTGCTGTTGTTATGAAGTGGAAACGTCTCGGAGCAACAACAGCTCAGCCACGACGTGGTAGGCCACACAAGCTCATAGAACGGGACCGCCGAGTGCTGAAGTGTGTTGTGTGGGAAAATCATCTGTCATCAGTTGCAACATTCGCTACAGAGTTCCAAACTGACTCTGGAATCAATGTCAGCACAAGCACTGTTCATCGAGAGCTTCATGAAATGGGTTTCCTTGGTCAAGCAGCCGCAAACAAGCCTAAGATCACCATGCGCAATGCTAAGTGTCGACTGGAGTGGTGTAAAGCTCACCGCCATTGGACTCTGGAGCAGTGGAAGTGCGTTCTCTGGAGTGATGAAACATGCTTCACCATCTGGCAGTCCGACGGATTAATCTGGATTTGGTGGATGCCAGGAGAACACTACCTGCCGGAATGGGACTGCCGGAATACCCTAAAGTGCCCACTGTAAAGTTTGGTGGAGGAGGAATAATGGTCTGGGGCTGTTTTTCATGGTTTGGGCTAGGCCCCTTAGTTCCAGTGAAGGGAAATCTTAACTCTACAGCATTCAAAGACATTCTAGACAATTCTGTGCTTCCAACTTTGTGGCAACAATTTGGGGAAGGCCCTTTCCTGTTTCAGCATGACAATGCCCCCATGCACAAAGCGAGGACCATACTGAAATGGTTTGTCGAGATCGGTGTGTAAGAACTTGACTGGCCTTCACAGAGCCATGACCTCAACCCCATCAAACACCTTTGGGATGAATTGGTACGCAGACTGTGAGCCAGACCTAATCGCCCAACATCAGTGCCCAACCTCACCAATGCTCTTGTGGCTCAATGGAAGCAAATCCCCACAGCAATGT
>CM068966.1:47997221-48019141 GCA_035128595.1 Eptatretus atami
AGCAAAAGACTTCTGTGACTCATTGGGACTGACTCAATCGGTTAACTTCCCAAACCGGATCTCAACCAATGGTACTCCATCTCTTCTGGATCTGATTTTGACAAATTTTCCTGAAAATATCTGCGGGAAGAGAGGATCTCATAATATCATGCATTTTGGCCACACGCCAATAATACCAAGCATTTTGGCCATGCCCAAGATAAGACCAAGCATTTTTGGCCACGCCCAATAATATCATGCATTTTGCCAGCCCCAATAATATCAAGCAATTTTGGCCAACTCCAATATATCATGCATTTTTGGCCACAGCCCAATAATATCACGCATTTTGGCCACACCCCAATAATATCACGCATATTTGGCCACACCCCAAATAATGTGCATTTTGGCCACACTCCAATAATATCAACGCATTTTGGGTCACACGCCCAAAATATCATGTATTTGGCCACACCCAATAATATCATGCATTTTGGCCACACCCCCAATAATAATCCGCATTTTGGCCACACCTATAATATCATGCATTTTGGCCACACTCCAATAATATCATGCATTTTGGCCACAACCCCAATATATCACGCATTTTGGCCTAACCCCAATAATATATAGCATTTTGGCACACCCAATAATATCATGCATTTTGGCCACACCCCAATAATATTATGCATTTTGACCACAATCCCCAATAAATATCATGCATTTTGGCCACACGCCCATAATATCACTGCATTTTGGCCAAAGTCACAATAAATATCACGCATTTGGCCAACACCTCCAATAATATCAGCATTTTGGCCACACTTCAATAATATGCACGCATTTTGGCCACACCCCAATATATCATGCATTTTGGCCACACCCAATAAATCCGCATTTTGGCAACACCCCAATAATATCACGCATTTTGGCCAACCCCCAATAATATCACGCATTTTGGCCACACTCCAATAATATCACGCATTCTTGGCGCAACACCCCAATAATATCATGCAATTTTGGCCACACTCAATATATCATGCATTTTGGCCAACACCCCAATTAAATCAACGCATTTTGGCCACACCCCAATAATATCATGCATTTTGTTGCCACACCCCAATAATATTCACGCATTTTGGCCACACCCCAATAATATCACGCATTTGGCCAACTCCATAAAATATCACGCATTTTGGGCCACACCCCAATAAATATCATGCATTTTCCACTACCGCCAATATATCATGCATTTTGGCCACACCCCAATATATTCACGCATTTTGGCCATCACCCATAATTATCACGCATTTTGGCCAACCCCTAAATAATATCACGCTATTGGCACACTCCAATATATCACGCATTTGGGGCCCACACCCATATTAATATCATCGTCATTTTTGGGCCAACTCCAATAATATTCCGCATTTTGGCCACACGCCCTAATGAATATACGCTTTTTTGGCCACACTCCCAATAATATGCCACGCATTTTGGGCCACAACCCCAATAATTATGGCATGCATTTTGGCCACACCCCATAATATCACGCATTTTTGGCGCACACCCCAAATAATATCACGCATTTTTGGCCACACCCCAATAATATACGCATTTTGGCCGCACTCAATAATATCACGCATTTTGGCCACACCCATAATATCATGCATTTTGGCCACACTCCAATAATATCAAATGCATTTGGCACACCCCATAATATCACGCATTTTGGCCCACACCCCAAATACATATACGCATTTTGGCCACACCCCCAATAAGTATCATGCTTTTGGCCACACGCCCAATAATATCATGGCATTTTGGCCACACCGCCAATAATATCACGCATTTTGGCCACACCCCAATATATCACGCATTTTGGTCACACACCCCAATAATATCAACGTATTTGGCCACACCCCAATAATATCATGCATTTTGGCCAACCCAATAGATTCAGGCATTTTGGCCCACACCCCAATAATATCATGCATTTTGGCGCACACTACCAATTAATATCATGCTTTTGGGTCCACACCGCCAATAATATCATGCATTTTGGACCACACCGCCAATATATCATGCATTTTGACCACACCCCAATAATAATCATGCATTTTGGCCACACCCCCCAATAATATCACGCATTTGGCCACATCCATAAATATCACGCATTTTGGCCACACCCCAATAATATCACCATTTTTGGCCACACTCCAATAATATCATGGCATTTTGGCCACAACCCAATAATATCATGCATTTTGGAATACCCCAAAAAATATATCACGCATTTTGGCCACACCGCCAATAAGTATCACGCATTTTGGCCACACCCCAATAATATCAACGCAATTTTGGGCACAACTCCAATAATATCACGCATTTTGGCCACACCCCAAATAATATTCATGCATTTTTGGGCCAACCCCAATAATATGATGCATTTGGCCACACTCCAATAATATCACGGCATTTTGGCCACACCCCAATAATATCAAACGCTTTTGGCCACAACCCCAATAATACACGCATTTTGGCTACACCCCAATAATATACGCATTTTGGCCACACTCCAATATATCATGCATTTGGCCCCCCCAATAATATCATGATTTTGGCCACACTCACAATAGATATCATGCATTTTGGCCACACCCCAATAATATCACGCATTTGGCCACACCCCAAATAATATCACGCATTTGGGCCACACTCCATAATACACGCATTTGGACAACACTCCCATAATATCAAAATGCATTTTGGCCAACACTCCATAATATCATGCATTTTGGCCACAACTCCAATAATATCACGATTTTGGCCACACCACCTAATATCACGCATATTTGGCACACCCCAATAATCTCAATGCATTTTGGCCCACCCCAATAATATCATGCATTTTGGCCACACTCTAATAATATCATGCATTTTGGCACACCCATAATATCACGCATTTGCCACACTTCCAATAATAATCACCATTTTGCCACACCGCCAATAATATCACGCCCATTTTGGCCACACTCCAATAATATCATGCATTTGGCCACACCCACATAATAATCACGCATTTTGGCCACACCCCAATAATATCACGCCATTTTGGCCACACTCCAAAATATCCGCATTTTTGGGCCACACCCCAATAATATCATGCATTTTGAGCCAACATTCCAATAATATCCACGCAATTTTGGCCACACCCAATAATATCACCATTTTGGCGCACACCCCAATATCTAAGATTTTGGCCGCACTCCAATAATACACGCATTTTTGGCCAACCCCAATAATTCATGCATTTTGGGCCACACTCCAATAATCATCATGCATTTGGCCACAACCCCAATAATATCACGCATTTTGGGCCAAACCCCAATAATATCATGCATTTGGCCACACTCCAATAATATCAGGCATTTTGGGCCGCAACTCCAATAATAATCAACGCATTTTTGGCCACACCCAATAATATCATGCATTTTGGCCACACTCCAATAATATCACTGCATTTTGGCCCACAACCAATAATATCATGCATTTTGGCCACACCCAATAATATCACGCATTTTAGCGCCACACCCAAATAATATCACGCATTTTTGGCCACACCAAATAATATCACGCATTTTTGGCGCACTCCAATAATATCACGCATTTTGGCCGACACCCCAATAATATCATGCCCATTTTGGCCCACTCCAATAATATATGCATTTGCCACACCCCAATAATATCAACGCATTTTGGCCAACACCCCATTAATATCACGCATTTTTTGGCCACACCCCAATAATATCATGCATTTGGCCACACCCAATAATATATGCATTTTGGCCACACCCCACTAATATCACGCATTTTGGCCACACCCCAAATATATCAACGATTTTGGTCCACCCAATAATATCACGTATTTTTGGCCACACCCCAATAATTCAATAGCATTTTTGGCCACACGACCCAATATATCACGCATTTTGGCCACACCCCCAATTAATATCATGCATTTTGGCCACACTCCAAAATATCCATGCATTTTGGCCAACACCCCAATAATATCATGCATTTTGAACCACACCACATAAATATCATGCATTTTGACCACACCCAATAATATCATGCAATTTTGGCCACAAGGAACCCAATAATATCACGCATTTTGGCCACATCCAAAAATATCAGCATTTTTGGCCACACCAAATGAATATCAGCATTTTGGGCCACACTCACAATAATATCATGCATTTTTGGCGTCACACCCCAATAATGATCATGCTTTTGGCCAACCCATAATATCACGCATTTTGGCCACACCCAATAATATCACGCATTTTGCACACCAATAATAATCACGCATTTTGGCACACTCCAATAAAATCACGCATTTTGGGCCACACCCCAATAATATCATGCAATTTTGGCCACACCCCAATAATATGAATGCCATTTTTGGCCGCACACTCCAATAATATCAACTGCATTTGGCCACAACCCCATAATACACGCATTTTGGCACACAAACCCCAATAATATCACACGCATTTTCGGCCACACCCAATAATATCACGCATTTTGGCGCAACGTCGCAATATATCATGGCATTTGGCCACAATTCCAATAATATCATGCCATTTTGGCCACACTCCCAATAATTATATGCATTTTGGCCACACCCCAATAATATCACGCATTTTTGGCCACACCCCAATAATATCACGCATTTTGGCCCACACTCCAATAATATCACGCATTTTTGGCCACACCCCAATAATATCATGCATTTTGGCCACAACTCCAATATATCTGCATTTTGGCCACACACTCAATAATATCAACGCATTTTGCCACACCGCATAATATCACGCATTTTGGCCAACACCCCAAATAATATATGCCATTTTTGGCACACCCAATAATATCATGATTTTGGCCACAACTCCTAATAATATCATGCATTTTGGCCACACCCCAATAATAATCACGCATTTTGGCCAACACTCCAATAATATCCACGCATTTTGGCCCACACCCAATAATATCACGCATTTTGGCCACACTCCAATAATATCATGCATTTGGCCACACCCCAATAATATCACGCATTTTGGCCACACCCGAATAATATACGCATTTTGGTGGCCACACTCCAAATAATATCACGCATTTTGGCCACACCCCAATAATATAATGCATTTGGCCACATTCCACATAATATCACGCTTTTGGCCACACCCCCATAATATCACGCATTTTTGGCCCAACACCCAATATAACGCATTTTTGGCCGCACTCCAAATAATATCACGCATTTTGGCCCACCACATATAATATCATCGCATTTTGGCCCACACGTCCAATAATATCATGCATTTGGCCACACCGCCAATAATATACGCATTTTGGCGCACAAACCCCAAATAATATCATGCATTTTGGCCACAACCTCAAATAAATATCAGCATTTTGGCCCACATCCAATAATATCACGCATTTTGGCCAAACCGCCAATATATCACGCATTTTGGCCACACTCCAATAATATCACGCATTTTGGCCACACCCAATAATATCACGCATTTTGGCCACACTCAATAATATCAACGCATTTTGGCCACACTCAGATTATCACGCATTTTTGGCCACACTCCAATACATATCACGCATTTTGGCCACACCCCAATAATATCACGCAATTTTTGGCCACACTCAATAATATCACGCATTTTGGCCACACCCCAATAATATCACGCATTTTGGCCACACCCCAATATATCATGCATTTTGGCACACCCAATAATAAATCACGCATTTTGGCCACACCCCCAATAATATCATGCATTTGGGCCACACCCCATAATATCACGCATTTTGGCCCACCCCAATAATATCACGCATTTTTGGCCACACCCCAATAATATCAGGCATTTTTGGCCGCACTGCAGACAAATAATATCACGCATTTTGGCCACAACCCAATATATCATGGCATTTTGGCCACACTCCAATAATAATCATGCATGTTGGCCACACCCCAATAATATCACGCATTTTTTGGCCACAGTCCAATTAATATCCGGCTTTTGGCCCACAACCCAATAATAATGCATGCCATTTTGGCCACACCCCAATAATATCAATGCTTTTGGGCGTCCAACACGCCCCAATAATATGCACGCATTTTGGCCACACCCCAATAATATCACGCATTTTTGGGTCACCCCAATAATATGCACGTATTTTGGACACACCCAATAATATCATGCATTTGGCCAACACCCACAATTAAATATCACGCATTTTGGCCACACCCAATAATATCTATGCATTTTGGCCAACATCAATAATATCATGCATTTTGCCACAGCCCCAATAATATCTGATTTTGACCACACCCCAATAATATCATGCATTTTGCACACCCAACAAATATCACGGCATTTGGCCACACTCCAATAATATCCGCCATTTTGGCCACCCCCGAATAATATCACAGCATTTTGGCCACACTCCAATATATCCACGATTTTTGGCCACACCCCAATAATATCACAGCATTTTGGCCCACACCCAATAATAACACATTTTGCCACACCCCAATAATATCAACGCATTTTGGCCACACTCACATAATATCACGCATTTTGGCCACACTCAATAATAATCACGCATTTTGCCAACACCGCTCAATAATATCATGCATTTTGCCACACCCAATAATATCACGCATTTTGGCACACACCCCAATAATATCAACGCATTGGCCACACCCCATTAATATCGCCGCGCATTTTGGCCAAACTCCAATAATTATGCACGCATTTTGGCCACACCCCAATAATATCATGCATTTTTGCGCCACCACTCCAATAATATCACGCATTTTGCCCAACCATTATGGCCATTGCACTCCAATAATATCATGGCTTTTGGCCACACCCCAATAATTATCATGCATTTTGGCCACACCCAATAATATCCACGCAATTTTGGCCCACCCCAATAATATCACGCATTTTGGCCACACCCCTAATATATCACGCATTTTGGCCACACCAATAATATCACGCATTTGGCCAACCACCAATAAATTCACGCATGGCCTCATATTCCATGCCACACCCCAATAATATCACGCATTTTGGCCACCTCCAATAATATCCGCATTTTGGCCACACCCCAATAATATCACGCATTTTGGCCACACTCCAATAATATCCGCCATTTTTGGCCACACCCCAATAATATCACGCATTTTGCGCACACCCCATAATATCACGCATTTTGGCCCACCCCAATAATAATCACGCAATTTTGGCCACAACTCCAATAAATATATGCATTTTGGGCCCAGCACCCCAATAATATCACGCATTTGGCCACACCCCATTAATATCATGCATTTTGGCACACCCACAATAATATCACGCATTTTGGCCCACCCCAATAATATCCGCATTTTGCCACACCCCAATAATATCCACGCATTTTGGCCACCAACCCCAATAATTCACGCATTTTGGCACACTCGCAATAATATCACGCATTTTGGCCACACCCCAATAATATGATGCATTTTGGCCCACACTCCAATAATATGATGCATTTTGGCCACACTCCAATAATATCCATGCATTTTGGCCACACCCCAATAATATCACGCATTTTTGGCCACACCCCAAAATATCACGCATTTGGCCACACCCCAATAATATCGATGCATTTTTGCGCCACCCCCATAATATCATCATTTTGGCCACACACTCCATATATGCATGCCATTTTGGCACACCCCATAAATCATGCATTTGGCCACACCCCAATAATATCATGGCATTTTGGCCACCACCAATAATATCGTGCATTTTTGGTCACACCCCAATAATATCACGCATTTTGAGCCACACCCCAATATACGCCATTTTGGCCACACTCCAAAATATCACGGCATTTTGGCCACATGCCCATAATATGATGCATTTTTGGCCACACTCCAATAATATGATGCATTTTGGCCACATTCCATAATATCATGCATTTGGGCCACACCCAATAATTCACGCATTTGCCAACACTCCAATAATTATCACGCATTTTGGCCACACCCCAATAATATGATTGCCATTTTGCCACACTCAATAATATGATGCATTTTGGCCCACTCCAATAATATCATCATTTTGGCCACACCCAATATATCACGCATTTTGGCCACACCCCAATAATTCACGCATTTTGGCCACACCCAAAATTTAATAGCATTTTGGCTCCACACCCCCAATAATCATGCATTTTGGCCGACACTCCAATAATATCAGTGCATTTTGGCCAGCACCCCAATAATAATCATGCATTTTGGCCACCACCCCATAATATCAATCTTTTTGGCCAACCCCAATAATTATCGTGCATTTTGGTCAACCCCCAATAAAATCAGCATTTTGGCCACACCCCAATTAATATCACGCATTTTGGGTAACACTCCAATAATGATCACGCACTTTTGGCCACACCCCAATAATATCACGCATTTTGGCCACACTCCAATAATATCACGCATTTTAGGCCACACCCCAATAATATCCGCATTTGGCCACACTCCAATAATATCACGCATTTGGCCACACCCCATAATATCACGCATTTGGCCACACCCCAATAATATCACGCATTTTGGCCACACCCCAATAATATCACGCATTTTGCCACACTCCAAATAATACACGCATTTTGGCGCACGCGTCCAATAATATCATGCATTTTGCACCCCCCCCCCCCCACACCCCCCTTAAAAAGACCAAGCCATTGTGGCCACAATCCCAATACGATCACGCATATTTGGCCACAGCCCAAGTATGCGCATATTCACAACTACCTCAAAAATACCAAGCATTTGGCCACAACCCAAAAAGACTATTATATTTGCCATGCCCAAAACTTCCACCCGCATTTGTGACAAGCCAATTAAGACCTTTAATATTTGCTATGTCCAAGTAAGACCATACATTTTGGTTGTGTTGTAATGTGGTTCCAACGATGGTGCAGGACTTACAGTTCATGTTAACTTTACATCTTCACCTGGAATTTATTGTGTGCTCCACTGAAGGGCATTTTAACCTGTTAAAACAAATTTTACTTCGTCTGCCATGACACAACAGAAAGTGGCGGTTTTCATCAAATCATTTTGGGCCTTAACTTCTCATCACGGAAGCCTGATGAATGCGTTTGGTTGAGATGACGTGGTTATTAAGGTTAAAGCAAACTGCCCATGCTTTTATAACCATACACAATAAAGTAACCCGATAGCTGTTTGAATAGATGTCCATTTAATGCCGGACATTTAACCAGCCCTGGCGATGTAGATTGTGCAAGTTGACTTGCATTTATTATTGTTTGGTGGTTTACGAGCTTTTAAAAAGATTTCGCATTTTGTGTCCATTTTAATAAACAAGCTTTTAATGAGAATGTAATGTAAAAAAAAAAGGGGTGACAGATTGCCTAGAGGTAGACACCACTCGACCTCGAAAGCTGTCTTGCCTGGGTTCGATTCCCGATTACAGCTTATAAAGCTGTCATCCCAGTGGTTTTCACAAATTAGCGGTGAATTCATCGATGTGTGTGCTGTCCCTCGGATGGACGTTAAACAGTTAATTCCTGTCTGCCAATTCATTGGTGATGTGAAGATCCAACAGTGTTTAGTAAGAGAAGGTGAGCTATCGCCTGACACCCTGAACAATATTACAAATTCCTGCCCTAAACTAGTCTAACGTCAGCCTGCGCCAGCCCTGTTTGTGAAGACAACAGGACAAGCTTCCTGTGGCCGGACCCACATGAAAAGGTGGGATTAATGGTGTCTGTTAAAAGAAGTTAAAGAATGTGGAAATGACAGTATTTTTTGTATTAAACCACTTGCAACGCAGACATTCCCTTTTGGTGTGGTGGATTAACTTCCTGGATAACACTTTTGTTCCAGCAATATGTTGCTCCTCACGATCGGATTGTGGAGTTGAGGCAACAGGTAAGCATCACAAAAGGGTTGACTTATTCAACCTTTGAACCCTGAGCTCCTGGGACTTACGGCTCTCCCACCCTTGTCTCCCTGGAGAAAAATCAGGCCGCTCGGTATATGGAGGTCTTTGAATAGCGGCTGGCATAACACCTGCTCAGATATTGGAGGTTTGATAGGACCGGTAAAAATGGCCACTTGGGTATGTAGAGGTTTGAATATAGCAGCCAAGTGAAAATGGCGCTATGGTACATGGAGTGATTGAATAGCAGGTGGAAAAACAGCCACTCAAGGTATATTGGGATTGTATAGCAGTCAGTAAAATGGCTCGCTTGGGTATATGGAGGTATGCAATACAGCCGGTAAAACAGGCGCTTGGGTAATGGAGGTTAAATAGCAGCCGGTAAAAATGGGCACTCGGTTTATGGAGCGTTTTGAATAGTGGCCGGTAAACATGGCCCGCTTGGGTATTTAGGTGTTTGAATAGTGGCCGGTAAAAAATGGCCGCTCGGGTATATTGAGGTCTGAATAGTGCCGGAAAAATGGCCGCTTGGGTATATGTAGGTTTGATAGTGGCCGGTAAAATGGCCGCTTGGGTAATGCTAGGTTTGAATAGTGGCCAGGTAAAATGGCCGCCTTGGGTATATTGAGGCTGAAATAGTGGCCGGAAAATGCCGCTTGGTATATGTAGGTTTGAATAGTGGGCGGTGAAAATGGTCCGTCGGGTTATATTGAGGTCTGAATAGTGGCCGGAAAAATGGCTTCTTGGGTATATGTAGGTTTGAAATAGTGGCGGTAAAATGGCCCGCGTCCGGTATATGTAAGGTTTGAATAGTCGGCCAGAAAATGCCGTTCGGGTATATTGAGGTCTGAATAGTGGCGCGAAAAATGGCCGCTCAGGTTTATGGAGCGTTTGAATAGTGGGCGTTCAAAATTACACTCGGGTATATTTGAGATTTGAATTGCAGCCTGGTAAAACGGCTGCTCAGGAATATGGAAGTTGAATAGCAGCCGCGTTAAAACGGCCGCTCGGGTTTATGGAGGGTTTGAATAGTTGGCCGCGTTAAAATGGTTTCGCCTCGGGGTATATGGGAGGTTGAATAGCAGCTGGTATGTTGTGGGGCCTAGTGTCGGGGCCGAGCACGACCGCTTAGGTGGAGCAGTAAGAGTCGGTTCCACCGAACACCCGGAATCTTAGATCGTGCTCGCTCGGAGGAACTCCAGAAGGCAAAGGTTCCCTTACAGGACCGTGAATTGCCAAATAATTCGGCCGCGTGGAATAGGGTAATTGCCACTTCAATATACCTAAGTATCCAGCGGCAAAGCTACCGGGAATTCACACCCTCGGCAGGCCTCGAGTGGAACGAGCGTTATCGTGCTCGAAACTCATGCGTAACCGAGCGGATGGTTTTAACCAAGACCCCGTCGGTCCAAATGCACAATTTACCGTTTCCCAATCTTCCCAACATGCCCGTGCTAAGCCAATGAAAAAGCACAGAAAACGACGCTGATACATTCAACAAAGGGCTATTTATTACAATAGGGGGAGGAACACACAAGAGCAGAGCTATCACTATATGAGAAATGCAATACACACAAGCCATTATAATAGTTGCCTACTTAAAGACGGGCCCACACAACACACACCACACACACACACACACACTGGACCCTGTCGGGTCTTATTGACGGCTTCCAGCTCGAGACAGGTGAGCTGCGGAGACCCAGAGCTGTGCTTAACCTTCACCTCGTGTGGTCTTCAACGGCCCACACGTCTGGATTCAACGGCAATCAATAGTGGCCTCGGTGGGACTCGAACCCACCAACACGATGCTGCTCCAAGCACCAGGTACCGCGCGCCGTCCAACCGGCCACGCACCAGTCGACCAGACCAAAGGAGAAGATCATAGACGACGATGACCCAGCGACAAACGACGATAGACCACCATTGGAGAAAACCCCACGACCACCACGACCCCGACCACGACCCTTTACCACCACCAACTCCCAGCCTGGCGTTTGCTTCTTATTTCCTTTTTCGCCTCCGGGGTGAGGCAAATCGCCATCTACGAGGCGCTTTCTCACCCTCATTGACGCGGGCATCGTCGGAGAAAGTCGCCTCTCTGTGGCCATCACAACCCCATTGGCCCTGCGTTCATGGAACAGTCGCTCTCTGTGGCAATCTCACCCCCATTGGCCGACGTGCTGTGGGAAAAGTCGCGTCTCTGTTGGCGTGATTGGACAAGGGGCACGCCTCTGCCTTCCTGGGCGCGTCTCGATCTGAGGCGATGGAATCTCCGCCCATGTACGTGGCCGAACGCACGTGCGGCATGGCCGTCGGTGCTGTGAAGTTGGAAGCTGAAGGAGATTTGTTGTTCAGCCGAAAACTCCGCAGCGGCAACACATGTAATTCCCGTTAGACACAGGTAGCGGGGCCCGACTAGAAACACAACACTTAGTTGTTATAATTGTTCTACATGACTGAATGTTGAGTGCTCCATGGGCTGCCAGATTTGTAACAGTATAAACCACCCCGAGGGATTGGATGGTTTTAATAGTGGCCAATATAACGATTGCTAAGGGTATATTGAGGTTAATTAGTTGCCGGGAAATATGGCCCACTCGGGTTATATTGAGTTTGAAATAGTTTGCCGGTAAAATGGCCACTTGGTATATTGAGGGATTGAAAAGTGGTCGGTAAAAACAGACTGCTCGGGGTATTATGGAAGTTTGAATAGTTGGCCTGCGTAAAATGGCCATCTCGGGTATATTGAGGATTGAAAAGTGGTCGTAAAACAGACTGCTCGGGTATATGGAAGTTTGGAATAGTTTCACGGTAAATGGGCCGCTCGGGTATATTGAGGTTTGAAATAGTGGCGGTAAGGCCGCTCGGTATATGAGGTTTGAAATAGTGGCCGGAAATGGCCCGCTCGGGTAATATTGAGGTTTGAATTTAGTGGCCGTAAAGGCCGCTCGGGTATATTGAGGTTTGAATAGTTGCCGGTTAAAATGGCCACTCGGGTATATTGAGGTTTGAATAGTGGCCGGCTAAAATGGCCGCTCAGGTTATTGAGGTTTGAATAGTGGCGGTAAATGGCCGCTCGGGTATATTGAGGTTTTTGAATAGTGGCCGGTAAAATGGGCCAACTTGGGTATATTGAGGATTGAAAAAGTGGTCGGTAAAAACAGCTGGCTCGGGTATAATGGAAGTTTTGAATAGTTGCCTGGTAAATAAAATGGCCACTTCGGGTATATTGAGGTTGAATAGTGGCCGGTAAAATGGTCCGTCGGTATATTGAGGATTTGAATAGTGGCCGGTAAATGGCCACTTGGGTATATTGAGGATTGAAAAGTGGTCGGTTATAAACAGCTGCTCGGGGTATATTGAGGTTTGAATAGTTGCCGGTAAATGGCCACTCGGGTATATTGAGCGTTGAACTAGCTGGCGGTTAAAATGGACCGCTCGGGTATATGAGGTTTGAATAGTGCCGGTAAAATGGCCCCGCTCGGGTATATTGAGGTTTGAAATAGTGGCCGGTAAAAATGGCCACTTGGGTAATATGAGGATTGAAAAAGTGGTCGGTAAACAGCTGCTCGGGTATATGGAGTTTGAATAGCAATCAAAGTTAAATATAACAACAAACTGGGAGATTGTCTGGTTTCAACCATTTGGTAATGCAACTCTGCGAAGGAGAAGTTGCTTGATGTGGTGGAGACATTTGCTTTTTATTATCGTTCGTTCTCTCTGTCTCTTTGTCTCTCTTATGCTCTGTCCCTGTTACTACTCTCTGTCTCTCGCTCTTGTCTCTTTCTGTGTCTCTTCTCTCTGTCTTTCTAATCTGTCTCTATCGCTGTCTTTCTCTGTCTATCTGTCCTTTCTCTGTCTCTCTGTCTGTCTGTCTCTCTGTCTGTCTGTCCTCTGTCTGTCTGTCTTCTCTGTCGTCCACATCTTGCATCCTTGTTGCCTTTTGCCTGCTTCCATTTCTTTCTTGTTTTAAATATTTTTTAAATTTGTGCGATAAATCTAGTTGTCTTTGGATTTAAGGTCTGTCAAATGCCACAATGTAAACCAATTCGGTAATCCATACAGCCATATACCGCTGTTTCGAACGTGCTACAGCCCTCTTTGAGTAATAACTCCTGTTGTTGCACAACCATTGTTGTCACTCAAAGACTGGATGGTGTTGAGGTGCATGGAAATGGCTGAATATGCCATGGCCTGGAATGGAGGCTGAACTATGATGGATGAATCCCCTCAATATGTCCCTTCAGCTCCTAAAATAATAGCCAGTACAATTTTACCCATATTTTCCCCCCCAAAACGCCACCACTCCACATCCCAGCCCCAAAGAAGGGTGGTTTTGAAAAAAATACCCTTTACTTGGACAATTTGTCCTTTAATCGTAAAAATAACTCTTTTCAAAGCCCATCTTTCCGTTGGAAGAGAAGGAAGCGGACTGGAGCTTTACATTAGTGGGTCCCATGGTAGGACAGGCGGACCCTTTAGAATAAGTATGATGACCGGAAGTGCACACACAAACACCACCAATGTCTGTCAGCGAAGCGATGGGGTAGCCTGGCTAGTCATACATAAAACAAAGCAAGACAGTCACATGCGAAGCATGGCTCTGCACTCGTTGAGCTGAGGGGAGTTTTGCTTTTCTCTCAACACAAGTTGCCACCAAAGACCATGGAATGGATAGAGATCCATTTCAGGAAGAGTCTGTTGAAAGCGTCATGACTGATGAGCCAATGTACGTGATGGCGATGACTCCGCTGAGTTCACGGCCCGATGTCGGATCCATATGCATAAGTATGCGAATGAAAATGACTTCATTGTGTGAAGCAAACATTTGAAAGTTCACTGAAGATTGCAAAAATCATTAACCACCACACATACCAGGATGTTTCCTGCAAATAAAACGCCCTCCTCGAGAGGGTGTTTCTTTTGGGATATCCGGTACTTTAGGTCGATCCTGCTGAAATAATTCAATAAAGATTGGAAAATTTCTAAGTTTGCCAATCTTCCAGCTCCCTGGAGGCGATGTGTTAACAATTACTTTTACCCCCCCTCCCTCGCTTGCTATCCTTTATACATGTTTGTTACCTCTGCCACCGAAGGTGAACGGAGATGTTTTCACCGCTCTTCTGTTTGTGGGAACGGAATATCTCAAAAGTTTGTAGAATGGATTTGGAAGAAACGTGGGGACAAGTTGGGGTGTGTGACAAGGACAAATGATTCGATTTTTGGTGAAGATTCGAGAAATTTTTAAAAAAGTGTTCTTCACCATTGAAGAGATTAGGGCGCCCAATTCGAGAGTAGACGATATCTTGAAAAAAAGGTTTTGCGGATTCGGATGAAACTTGGTGGATGAGTTGGGTTGGTGACAAGGACGAATTGATTAATTTTGGTGAATCCGAAGAAAATTTTTTAAAAGTGATTCTTCCATTGAGAGTAGGGCTATCGAGAAGTAGCACGATATCTGAAAAAAAGGTATGGACGGATTCGGATGAAACTTAGTGGATGAGTTGGGTTGGTGACACAAGACGAATTGATTAAATTTTGGTTCAGGTCTGAAATCCAGATCCGCCCTATCAGTGGGATACAAAACGCAAACTGTTTAGCCTGGCAGAGGTATGCGCTCCACTGAGTATGTTCTAGTTTACATTTGCTATTGGATGATTTAATCTGAGTATTAGCTGCACAATACAGATTTATTTATTTCAGTGCGTCAACACTGCTTTTTCCTCACATCTTTTATAGTCCACAACAATTTGCCTTGATAGGTTAAGGCTCAACCATGATCTATGTACTTGCATCATTGTATGTAAACCAGAAGAGGAAGAATCTCAGATTACCATCCCTCTATGAAGGTTTATACAACCTCCACTCTTTCCGTGCTTTGTCCTCCCCCCAGGTTTCTGCAGTACTCACACGGTTCACCATCAAACCCCTTCTGGAGAAACTACCTAAATCCAGGTTCACTGCTCACCTCCACTCATTCGCTCCTTCTTTTTTTCCCACCTGTAGACTCAACTTCCATATTCTCTTTCAATCTCATTTTCCCTCCAGGTATTCAAGACAGCTGTTCACCATCATCTCAGATCGTCCCCCATCCAAAACCATTATGTTTTTCTACCTCCGTGTTAACCCACCTTCCAATTTCCAGTTTTTCCCTCCTAGAGAGTGCCTTCTGTATCCATCTTGTCCATCCCATGCAGCCCCTCATTCCTCCCACACCCATTGTTTGTCCAAGTCTGCCTCTATTGGCCTTCAACTCTTGCTGTTCGTGTCCCCCCCCTAGTGGGCAGATAACAGCAATTTTGAGAGGAATCGTGCAAATGATGATACAAGCATCAAATTTGGACATTTGTTCTCCAGGGCTTTCTGATCAAATCTGCCCGATTGGCCATTTGAAAATCAAATTTCGAAATATTTGAAAAAAAAAAAAAACTTCAAAAAAAGTCAAGATCACGAATCAATGTTGGATGCTGGCTGAGATGGTGAATGTTTCAGAAACATCATCAAAGACGTTCCAAGTCTGCATGCAGTTTTCTTCCCTTTACCGCGGAAGGCAGACACGACGTTCCATCCAGTGAAGGCATGGAAGTATGGATCCTCTAGCTTCTCAAGCCCTATTGCAGAAACTACCTCATGGACTGGAATCCATCGCGCCTTGCCTCCTTGGCCAAGGCAATCCACTGTTCTCAAGACCTAGTTCCTGTAAGGTGGCAGTACAGTTATTGCTATGACTAGTACGTCCGTGTCATTAGCCTTAATGATAATGGACTTGCTACCATCCGTCGTTGCATCCCTGGCGTGTACAAATATTCGAGTGTCAGCTTCTTCATGACAACATGGAGACATAGCATCCAGTAACTTCCTTGTGTTGCTAATGGCATCTCCTCCTTTTGTGACAATGACTGTGCTTGTCGTCTGTGCTTCACACATCTTTTCCACAAGGAAGTGAAAACAGCTCAGTCTTGTTGCTGTCATCTCGAAGAAAGCTTCTCCAGTTACTTGGGGTCTTACTGGTTCCTGTCACTCTTCTTCTGATTCCTTGCCCCTTTTTGACCTTGCCTGGACTTCAGACTTGACTTCTTGTACACTTCAAACACTACGTCCACCTCTCGTACCTGGCACCATAGGATTCCACTTTGGGATGATGTCTTCTTTCGCATAGTCATCAAATATCTTTGAAGTGCGTGGAGGTAGGGCATTGATAAGTGCTGAGCCATCAATGATGACGGCATCTCCCCTTGGTTCTCCGTCTGGGATGTTCACTTGCGCTTCAAGAATTTCAGCCAGCTGTGACTTCAAATTTTTTTGAAGTTTTTTTTTTTTTTTCAAATATTTCAAATTTTGGATTTTCAAATGGCCAATCGGGCAGATTTGATCAGAAAGCCCTGCAGAACAGAAATGCCAAATTTGATGCTTGTATCATAATTTGCACCGATTTTTCTACTATCTACTACCTACCCCCCTCTCTCTACTGCTCCTTTTGTCCTGCTGTGTCCTGATACATTCAGTGTACCTGTACTCGCTCTTCCACGAGCCTCGACTGTGTGTATACTAAAACACATTTACTGAGCCCATTTGGGTGTTTTTTAAATCAACAATATAATATAGTGTCATGGTAATTGTCCTAAGATGAGCTCAGTTTTCAGAAGCTTTGATACCACTGCCTTCATGTTGATTTGAACTCATGACCTCTGGGATGCTTGTAAAGAGGTCCTAACCACGAGACCATCAGGTTCCATCAAGTTTACTATTGTTTTTGTATATTTTGCTTGAAGCTCCTCCATTAAGCTTTTTCAACACAAACAATCCCTCCCTGCAGAGTTGTATTTTATGCACATCCTTATATATCCTTACTATATTCCAAACACATTGACGTGTGTGTCACCTGTGCCTACAAACAATTGGACTTGTATCCACCACTGACATCATATCAACTCATTACTCGTGCTGTGTTTTGAATTCTTGTTCTACCAAACCGACAGGCGGTTTCAGAGTTAAGGAGAAATTTGTGGAAAGTAAGGACTGGTGTTGACACCTTTAATCTGGGTTAAAATCCAACCTGACTGTAACCTGTCATCTTTGGGCTTTGCCTGTGGAGTGTTGCAACAGAGTCCACTTCGTTTCAGAGGTTCGAGTTAGCCGGCTGTTTTGGCTGCCAGTATTCACTGTCAGCTCTTGTGTCCTATCTCTCTCAATTCTCTCTCTCTCTCTCTCTGTCTCTCTCTCTGTCTCTGTCTCTCTCTCTACGTTTCTACTCCTCCGTCTCTGTCTCTGTATTTACTTATACTTCTACCTCTTGTGTTTGATATCTGTATCACTATTCTCTGTCTCTTATCTTTGCTTCTGTCTCTACCTCTGTCTGTATGTATCTTTACCTATGTCTTTACTTCTACTGTATCTCAACATCTATCTTATGTCTATCTCTGTGTCTCTCTCACCACTGTCTCTACCTGTCTCAGTCTTAGTCTCCACCTCTGTCTCTGTCTGTCTAAGTGTCTACCTCTTCATACATCTGTCTCAGTCTCAGTCTCTGTCTCTATGACGTTGATTGTTGAAAAGCTCTTTTTACATTTGTCAGATCAGATTGTAGAAATATTTTCTACATAAAGCAAAGGAAGATATACTTTAATAAACCATTTCATTTGGTAATCAGAGAATGTCCCTTGTCTGTCACAAACATTCCACACGGCTAATAAAGCATCAACCTTGTGCAAAGTGTACTCATTGTGAGCTGGGATATCGCTTCGCTGGTAACGTTTCCACCGTGGAATAAGTAACGTAGTATCCACCACTCCACTATATATGTATATAAAGAGGATTATCCTTGTGAACATGCAGCTGTCGAGTAGAATCAATTCAATCAATCAGCCAATAACATGAGAGTACCTTGATTTAGAGATGTGGTCAGCTTCATGGACTGATGGTGAAAGCGTGTACGTTCGTCCTCCGGCAACCTGTCCGCTTGTGTGAACAAGGTGTGCTGTTTGAATGCAGGCCTGAATTATTTGTTTGCAACTGCAACAACACCTGCAATTAAGGCTGAACGCTCCTTCATTGTTACTAACTTTGAGACAAGTGGTTGAGGCTCTTCGACATCTCGAGGCATGAATCCAGTTCTATGTGGATTTGGCACAGCATTTTGAAGGTATTCAAACGCTACCGACATCTGCTTACCTGCTACCGGAACCAACGTGGACCATCCACACCTTTTGTTGGTGGTTTGTCGCAGATTATCCATCTTTTCATGAGAAGGTGGACATGGTCTGCCTTTGACATCATTATGCAGCGCAAGTTGCAAATATTCTGACATTTGATGTGACCACAGCTTTCACCCAGTGCTTCAGGCCTATAGGCCACCTCACGTGTCGGCGACGGTGCGAGAGCAGGAGACAACCTTCACGACCTTGCAGACATTTTCCCCAAGCAATTAACTCAAGTTTCACGCCTGCCAACCACCTCTTACAGCTTTACCATACTTTCACTTTTATAGTTCACCTCTTGTCATATCCCTTAAGCGCTATTTCCTCCAATGAAATTTTTTTCCAACTTCATGATATGTTTGTTTTTATGATAATTTTTTAAATGAATATTGATAGAAGTGCTGAGCCTTCTCATTATGAATTACCGGGCATTCTTCTCTACATGTGCATCTTCCAAGAGTGAACAATTGGTGTACTGTGAGAATAATTAAACAAAAACAAATGAAGAACAGTGTTGGTCCACTTTTGGTGACAAACACCATTGACTTTGTCACTCACACTTTGAACCAAAAGTTTTGTAGATATCAGGAGGAATATTGCATCATTACATGGTTTACCATTGTTAGGTTGCAATCTGTGAATAAGTTTGGCTTGCCTGTCCCATTTTCATATTGGCATAAATGGTGTCTTCCCATTTCTGAAGAACACCCCACTCCCCACACCCCTCCCCACTCCCCTCCCTTCTCCCACCATTCACCCCTCACTCACCCTTATAAAAGTTGCCCCCCCTCTCATCCACAAAGCTGCCCTCTTCCCCTGTCCTCTTTCCTCCATCTCATCATCTATCTCCTCAAATCCTCAAACTGCCTTCTGACCCTTCTCTTATTATTCCACACTGTACCTCAACCCGCAGCAACACGAGCCTTTCTCCTCCTCATCCGGTTCCCTCCCCAAGCTCTTCTGCCATCCGCCACACTCTTTCAACAACTCTCCTTACCTCCCCCCTTCTCCTTGTCCTACTCTCCCCTCTCATCCCCTGCACCAAAAGCCTTCTCCCCTCCCTCTTCATTAACAGTGTGGACCTCAAATATCCAGGGCCTTCGCTCAAACCTTACAGATCTTTCCATACAGGATGCCACTGACAAACCAGACATAATCTGCCGACAGAAACTTTCCTCCCTCAAGACGTCTCTGACTCCCACTCTGGAATGACAGACCTGAGCCTCGCCCTGGTGGAGGAGTTGCTCTCTTCATCAAAGACTCTATTCCTCACTCTCCATGAACTGCCCTCACTCCCCACACCCCCAGGAATACCTCTGGCTACGGCTTCCCTCAACTCCCACCTCATGTTTATATGTGTACTGTACCGTCCACCTAACAGTGATGACTCCATCTACACCTCACTATTGAAAACATGGACCAACTTCTATCTTCTCATCCAAACTCTCTCTTCCTCATATGTGGCGACTTCAATTGTCATCATGCCAGTTGGCTCGGTGTGGGTACCTCTCTCACCTGTCATGGCACTTCAGCAAAAGACTTCTGTGACTCATTGGGACTGACTCAATCGGTTAACTTCCAAACCGGATCTCAACCAATGGTACTCATCTCTTCTGGATCTGATTTTGACAAATTTCCTGAAAATATCTGCTGTTCTTCCTCCGCTCCAATTGGTTCTTCTGACCACGTCCTTGTCAAAGTGGACATCTCTCTGCCTATTATCAGAGAACCACCTCACCGCCGTAGAGTCTGGGATTTCACTCAAGCCGACTGGCAGGGTCTCCAAGCAGCCCTCAAACTTATAGACTGTCTCTATCTCTACTTTCTCCAACATCAACTCATCCTGGGAATTCTTTCAAAGAAACTTGCTCTCCCTCATGCACAGATTTATTCCCTCTCGTTTCAGTTGTCCTACCCTTCTCCCGCCCTTGGTTCACTGAAGCTTGTGGCGAGGCAGTTGTCCTGAAACAACTTGCCTTTGCCTCATGGAAAGCAAACCCAACTGAGGGCAATCTCAGTTCCTTCCATAAAGCTCGGAACAAGTGTGTATCTACCCTCAGGAGAGCCAGAAAACACATCTTTCTTATCTCAAGTTTGAACTCTCAAACCTCTCTCCCTCCTCAAAATCCTGGTGGCGTCTAATCAAATCTGTTTCTGGTGTATGTTCCTCCTCCATCCCCTCCCTTACCTCAAATGGCAGCACTGCTGATACCGCACGTGAAAAAGCTGAATGCCTAAACTCGGTGTTGCAGCTAAATCTTGTGTCCAAAACCCATCACTTTCTCTACCCACCTTACCCAGTCGCACCCAACTGTCCCTGGACTCTGTGTCTTTTCTCCTGACAAGGTGGAGAGCTTGCTGTCAAACCTCGACTCAGATTCTGCAACCGGTCCAGACGGCATCAGCCCACGTGTCCTCAAAGCCTGCTCTTCTGCTCTTGCTCACCCTCTCTCTGTTATATTCACCTCTTCATTTACTCAAGGCCATCTGCCATCTGCTTGGAAATCAGGAAACATCACTGCCTGCACAAAAAAGGTGCAAAAACAGATCCCTGCAATTACAGACCAATCAGCCTTCTCCAATCCTCAGCAACGTTATGGAATCCATCATCACTTCAGACATCAAATCCTTCCTCTTCTCCAATGGCTTGATTTCTGATCATCAATTTGGTTTCAGACCAGGTCACGCTACCCGGATATGC
>CM068966.1:48031655-48049600 GCA_035128595.1 Eptatretus atami
AATAAATTACATATACATACACACACACACACACACACACACACACACACACACACACACACACACACACACACAACCACCACACACACACACACACCAATGTCATATTGCAAAAGGTGATCAGATAAATTGCGTCTGCAAAAGCAGCACAACCGATGGAAACTGCTCTCAGACAAAGCAGTTTTAAACCCCGGGGAGAGAAAAACAAAAAAGAAGCGAAAGCAAAACCAAAAAATAAATTAAAAAAAGACACTGACAGATGGTTGTTTTGCAAAAGTTCTTTTCATTTTCCTTTTGCCTTGTTTCACTGGTTTATTTCGGATGTCACACGCGCGCAGACGCAATTCATTATTGGGCTATGTACACGCCAGTTATCGCTATTCACAGAGCATTACATACAAGGGATGAGCCTGCGATGCGTATATAATAAGATGGACACATAATATACAGGCGCAGACTTCGGGATACAAAGGACAAACAAAAAAATTCATTAAAGTCAACACGCAATATGCAACCAAAAAAACTGGAATCGCCTTCTTTTCTTTCTTTTTTCTTTTTCTTTTTTTACATGCGTACACGGAATAGTTTAACAGATAACGCGTCTTCTGACAAGGAAATAATAGAATAACTATAAATTATTTCTCAACCAATTACACTCGCCACAGGTTCGCACTAAAAGATCTCATTCTCTCACCACTCGGCTCCCCCCGCGCTCGAACCTCGCGGAGCGCATTTCCTCCTAAAATTCACGCCGTTTGTGTTCGGTATACGAAAGTCGCTGGTTCCAGAGCCCCTCGTGTCCCCAAAATTCTTCTCTAAGGGAGACAAGTGGAGAGATTATTACAAAAACGCTTGAGCGTTTGGGCGCATTGCCCAGACTTCACAACCCGCGCAGTGCAGTCATTTCATTTTATTTTCCCCTTTTTTTTTTCTTATACTGCACACCAAAATAAATAAATGAAATAAAATCTCAAATGTGTTTGCTCTGAGCACGTGAAAGAAGCACAGGTGCTTGGTGAGATGCACAGATGAACAACATAATGAGCAAAAAGACATTTGTATAGAATTACCAGCAAGTAAGAGAAGGGAGCACGCAAGCGAACCGAAGGCCTGTCGTGTGTGCAAACTCATGGGATGTTTCGGGATGGGGCTTGCCTTTCAAAGAGAGGAGAGACCAAAGAAGGGAATCTTCCTGGCTATTGGTCGAAGGTGAAAACGAAGACAAGAGGAAGATTCCCCCGATAAAGTCCTGACACACGTTATTTTTTTTTTAAACCCTTAATTTGTCCACTTTGTTATTCTGAGAAACCATAAAAGACGTGCGGAAAGCGCTCCCACTCCGGAGGACGACCACTGCTGATATTAAATTTGCCTTCTGCGCAAAGCAAAGAGTCAGACTGTTGAAGATTATTTTGTTTTATATCAAACATTGTAATTTGGTTGACGACATGGAACGAAAGATTCGTTTTTATTTTATCGAGGTTGTGCGGACGTGCACATCTCCTTACAACTGTGCGCTCAATGATGCAGAAAACGAAACGCGCAGATTATCGCATTAAATTCGTTTTGTTTCCCTCGAGTGCGATCAGAAATTTGGGGAATTGCGCGCGAGTTCACTTGCTCGTAAGTGATTTCATTGTGTTTTTCTCTCTCGATGAGCACAGCAGTAGGGAATTAAACGAAAGCTTAAAAAAATAAAACGAAAGGAAACTCTTTAACCTCAGGTCTCAGGGGTACACGCAGAGGGAAATGTACAGGAACTTTGCTTATAAAACCCAAATCGAGCTCAAACTTGCTGCAAAGAGCAAGAATCAAATACAAACAGAAAAGGTCTCTGATGTGCCAACACGTCGATGGCCAATTAATCTGAACCAAACAGTGCTCTCAGGGAGAGGTACGAGCACAGCACCTTGAAGCGCGGCACGGGAACAAGTGGCTTAGATTTACCAGACTTGGATTCGGGCTGAGTTTCAAGGCGATTCGGACCGTCTGCAAGGAAAGGCAGATCCAGCGTAGAGTCGCTTTGGTAGAGCGAAGTCTCGGGAGTGAGAAAAAGATGCAAGCGAGTGAGAAGGTATAATGGAAAGGGTGGCGAAGAGGAGGAATTAAAGAGGTGAAAAATGGCAAAAATAATTCAATGAACAAAGGACAGAAAAAGAAGGTAACGCATTATAAGAAATAGACAAAAACCCAAGACGTATTATGGATATATAAAATCATGGCAATAGAGCAGCTTGCAATATATGTCCAATAAGATTTCGCGTAAAATAAATTATATATGTCCGACGTCACTCTGAAGTGTCTCCACAGAATGGACCCAACAATATCACCGCGGCCCCAGTTTGGCACCTGCCACCCACTACACTCACATATGCGTCAGAGGCAGCGTCCCGGCGAGCCCCGAGCTCGCATAGTGTTGTGGGAGACCATGGATGCGCCTCGCCGATGGGTCGACCGCCTCAAGAGCCACCGCCGCTGCCGCCGCAGCCGCCGCGCCTCCAACCCCCGCTCCAGAACTAGCAGGGAGGTACATGCTGATCATCTCCCCCAGGTCAGGCCCACACGATCCGGCTGAGGAGGCCGAAGAAGCGGGGCCTGCACCAGGTGTGGAACCTCCACCGCCCCTTCCAAGTGGAGTTCCAACAGGACTTGGTTCACCCTTGACCGAAGTCCCCGATCCACCTCCGCTGCCACCCGGTGCATTTGGAGTGCTCGACCCACTACCCGGGGTCCCAGGTCCCAAACTTGCCTGCCCGTAGGCGCTGTACATCCCATTCATGTAGCCCTGCGCCGCGAGCATGTTTGCGTGGTGCTGTGCATGTGCCTGATGCTGTGATGCGTGGTGCAGGGCCGGGTGTCCAGTACCAGTGCCAGTCGAACCACCTGGAATCCCTCCAGGGGAACCACCACTGTTACCACCTGTGGAGCCAGGTGTCCCTCCACCATGCGAGGCATGGTGGTGGACCGCTGCTGCCGCAGCAGCTGCAGCTGCATGATGGTGATGATGATGGTGGTGGTGGTGAGGGTGATGTCCAGGATGAGCGTGGTGTGGATGACCTGGAGGAGGCCCGTAGCCACTGAGTTCATAGCGCTGTGCACTAGCAGGGTTGTGTCCATAACCATGGGCCACCACAGCTGCAGCCAGCTGCTCAGGCATCACGCCTGCGTAGCCTGCTCCGGCCCAACCATTCATGCTATGATAGCCAGCGCTTGCCTCTAGACTTCTCTGTGAGCCCCCGAGGGCCGCAACCGAAGCACTGTTGCCCATTGCTGCAGCAACTGCTGCTGCCCCCAAATGCCCTCCTGGTGGGCTTCCACCACCACCTGGACCTACATGCCCCATTCCTCCTGGTCCAAGGAGCCCTGCAGGCAGGGAATACTTGTCCTTTTTCAAAAGAGTCTTGGTCTTGCGCCGAGGCCGATACTTGTAATCAGGGTGTTCCTTCATATGCAGCGCCCTCAGACGCTTTGCCTCATCAATGAAAGGCCTTTTCTCAGCTTCACTCAAAAGCTTCCACTCAGCACCCAGGCGTTTACTTATCTCAGAGTTATGCATTTTGGGGTTCTCTTGGGCCATCTTCCTGCGTTGTCCACGCGACCACACCATGAATGCATTCATAGGCCGCTTGACCCTGTCATTTGCCTGGGATCCTTGTCCACCCTGAGATGCACCCCCCTTGGCGGAACCACCTCCAGGTCCACTCGGGCCTCCGGGGTTTTGCGTCACACCCGGTACAGTCATGGCGTGGGCCTTGAGGTCACTCTCTAACATGCCATACATGGCGATGGATGGTCCAGTTCTTGTCGATGCAATGAGGTGATGGCCGAAGGGGGTGGGGAAGAAGGAGGTGAGGGAGGGAGGAAGTTGGTCTTGAAGTCTTCTTGTAGCTGGCTCAATTTCACCGTGAATGAAACACCCTCTGGGAGAGGGGGGTTTATGGATAAAACGGGAGGGAAAACCCTCCAGTGGAGAACAAAGTCCAAATAACCCAGGATGAGGGAGTTCAGGATTGAGAGAACTTTAAAACTGCTGAACACCTTGGTAAAAAAGTATGCAAATTTATCGATCAATCTGAAACACCCCAGTGGTCTCTCGGGAGCGTTGCTCGCGCTTTGACTCCCTCCCCTAGGACTGTACCGTTACGATGGCGTTTCTCGGCGTCTCGGAGTCCGCGACCCTCCCGGGCTCCCGCGGCTGGACTGTGCGGGGGTTTGTCACAGAGTCGCTCCGTTTTGAGTGTTGGGCGGGTCGGCACCACATGACGTGCCACAACCAATGAGCATACGGTCCGACACGCAGGTGCCCAGGGTACCGAATGCTTCACCACGCCCATAACAGGCACGTTACGCCACGAGGCGTGGTTCACGCTCGAGTTAACCAATGGCTGCGCGGGTTAATGACGTCATCTCACCGTGCAGGTGTGAAAAGATGCCCCAGTTCCCTCCCACCGTAGCGCTCTATGTTTTGTTTTTGGCGTTTCTGTATTTCACTCCTTAACCGAGTATCAATTCAACTCAAAAAGTCAGACTAGAAACGGACCATGAATTTAAAGGCTTCAAGAATCATCTGTCCAAATTGAAGCTCTTTGGGAAAACCATCCCTGTGATTTTGACATCATTATCATGGTTTGCATAAATGTATGCAATAACTATTGGTGCGCTTCACGCAAACAATTTGGGATGAGATTCCACAATTAACATCTATCATCCATTAAAAGGTGTTATTCCTTTTGACTTAAAGATATAAAACTTATTTCAAAATGAAAATTGTATATATATATATATATATATATATATATATATATATATATATATATATATATATATATATGATTAATTGTCGCCGCAGTTTAATTTCTTCCTTGTGGATGGCCATCGCCACCTGCTGACTGCAAGATCCTCCTCCGGTTAAGTTTGGTTTTCTAATCCATTTTATCAGCAGCACGTGAGCGTATTGACAACAAAACGATCTCGTGTGGACACTTTTTTCTGTCTGTCTGTATGTCTGTCTGCGTTGCTCTAGGCAAGTTCCTCGCTCAGGTACCGTGCACCTGTTCTGCGCAGTCTGCAACTCGAGTCACCTTCCAACAAAATGCCTTGGAATTTATCGGGTGAGGTTGTATCATGTCATTTTATTAAGGAAAAAAAAATAAACCACCAAAGGTTATAATTTCATCCATGACCAAACACACAGGTAATACAAACACGAGTTTGAAGGGTCGTTGACCTTAGACGCCAGGCCCATGGACGAGTCCATCAGTTTGGTGTATAACACAATACAGAAAGACCGGTACGCTGTATTCTTGATGTGGTATTTGCGTAAACTTTTTCGCTATCCTGGAAACCAGACAACGGAGATATATCCCTTGAACCGCAAGGCTTGTCTGCCTCTCCATATACCTGTACACGTGCCTGTCCCCACTTATTAGTGTCTCTTCCTTGCAGTTGGTCTGCCAAGGTGCATATGGGCGAAGCTAACCCTTTCCACTGATCTGTCTGTTCACGTCTATCTCCCTGTCTATTTATTTCGTCTCCCAGTGTAATTGCACACAGCACCGAGTATGCAAATGCACTTTGGAAGCACGTCTGTCCACGAACACGTCTGTCTATCGATTAAGCCTTTGTTAGCAAAAAGGGCACGAAGCTGTCACCTATTGTCATTCATTTCGGATCAAAGTGGCTCCATTACCGTGAGCAGGAAATGTTGGCCACCAATACAGAGTTATGTTTGACATATTTAGTATAAGGTTTATATTTATAGGGGTTCGGGTGAAGGTCCAATTTAACGAGTGGGCTCCGGTTCTGCTAATGGTTAGTGTAAATATCATGGATAACGGTTAAAGCAATCGACCTTCTTTGGTCAAAGGTTATCAATTACGGTGCTCTTATGTCATTAGTAATTCCTTACGTTTAATCGTTAAGGGACGTCCTGGTGTTTAATCGAAGGAGGCGAATTCAATTGAGATGTTTCTTTTATCGTATCAAATCGGCTTCTGAACGTTTATGACGTCACACAGTTAATGCCAAAGCATATAGACGATGGCATTTACCGACATCGGGACGTGGCTCATAAGTACAGGAGGATTATACGCAGGTTCCTCGAGAAAAGCACAGAATAATATTTGGAAACAACTTCATACTCAGTCCGAGGATGTCACTAAACAAGTTTGTGACAACGCCTGCCGAGGAAATCTTTTTGTTCTTCTGGCAACTGATATAAAATACTTCTGCTTCATATATTATGACTTAATGTCCAATGGGATGGTGCAGAGGTAGCACACTTACCTTTGAGCTGTCTAGTCTGCAGGGTTCGATTCCCGACCTGACTGTAAACCGTTGGATTGGTTCTGCACAGGTAAGGAGTTGCACCACAAAGTGCTCCGTACCTCGGATAGAGATTAAGCCGGGTGCCCTGTCTGCCAGTATTAATTGGTGGAAGCTAAAGATCCCATGGTGTCCTTCGCCAAGAGTGAGTGAACTATCTCTGGCACCCTGTACGAATTATAAATTAACGTTTATATCGACGAAGGGTCGAACGTCAAGTCTGGACAGCCAGTTCGTGAAAGACCTGAGCCAAAAACTTTCTCCAGCTGACCCCACAAGAAGGTGGGATTAATATGGGTCGTTAAAGTAGTAGTTTTGGTTATCTAATTCTGGAGGCACAGACTCTTAAGACAGGTCGTGTGCGAATCCTTGAATAAGAAGCGTTCCTGCACAGATCTCCACCTCGTCGCAGTACACTGAGATTCTCCAGCAATTGGTTTAATGGGAATCGAACCCACACCACTGAGCACTGAGGGCAATGCAACGAGGCTTTACACACCAAACCACCCAGGATAAAAGTGTGTAAGACATCGGATCCAGTTACACGAAGTCGCAGAGTGGTGAGAAGTCTTATTTTTTTTTAAAAGTGTAGAACAGATTATCCTTTGAAAATTACATTAAGCTGGCTGTCTTCTGTGGAGCTACATGAGCGTGGAATAGCTTGTGTCTTTGATTGAGCAAGAATAAACATTTCGGGTGCGTTACAATGGCGAAGTCGCTGCAACGTCACGGATTCTCGATAAAAGTTCGAGATTACCAAGTTAAAAATAAATAAATAAATCAATAAATAAAGATTACAAAAAAACATAAAGAGAAGTTTAAAAAAAAAGATGTACAAATACAGCATGGAGATTCAAATATATCCGTCTCCTTGCTATTCCATGAGCCTCGATCTCATAAAGTTAAAAAAAAGAAAAAGTTATTAAGCTATAATTATATATTAATTATGTAACTCTTCTTCAGACAATATATTTACAAACAATATAATTATTTGGATTGTTGTTGGGACCATTCATTGCAGCGAAATTACCGGCGTACAGAAACAAATGTTCTGAAAGACAAGGTCTAGTCTCGTCTGTGAACCCGATTTTAATTTGATGTTGATCTCCCACGTTGTACAGTGTTGGTGCTGCTGGAGCAGTTTCTGGGCAAAGGATGCACTAGGTGGTTTGCCATTGCTCCCCAGCGTTGATTGTGCATACTGTATTATTGAAATGCTGAGCATCAAGCATTAAGCGGACGCTCGAACCGTGATACCACCGAGCATGGTGTAAGCCCTATACATGTCGCTAAATTCGATAGAACATTCTACCTGTATGAATCCACCTGGAGTGGCCTTTAAAGGTATAATACAATACTTTATTCCGCTTTCAGGTTAAATCAACCAATAATATCCGTAAAGAAGTCAATTCAAGTCGGTGCGCACTTCGACATGAATCTGTCTTTGAGTGGACTCTGATCATCGTAACAAAAATTTCTATTATATTATAGCGTAATCTTCATCGATTAAAACGTCTCATTCCTCGAAACACATTGCACAGCTCCTGGGATTTACAAACTCGATACATTACATATATGCTGGTGAAAATTCATTCACATCTTAGCACTTTGAGGACCATGGTAAAGTGACTATCATGGTCACAACAAGATGGCAGTACAAGAATAGAGCGAAGAACTGGTGACCAGTACACACAGCAAAGAGTGGAAAAGTAAAGGGAAGCTGTGGGACGATTAAGGTGAGGGGTGGGGGAACGTGGGACGAATTATCGTTACCCGGTGAAGGCTCAGGCTTTGAGCAGCCCTGGGGGCTAATCAGGCGTGGTGTGACTTTACAGGGGGAGCCCACGGGGTCCAAGCTGCGCCGAGGAATCGCGACCTGTTGCGCTGCATGCCCAGCGGGCAGGCAGTGTAGAACGCCGATCAGAGGGTGGAGGGCTTGGACGGTGAGGGGGTGGGGTAAAGAAGGGGGTGGGGGCGCATATGCATGAGAGGGAGGAGCTGGGTACTTCTATACTCCATAAAAAGCCCACATAGCATGCAAACGTATCAATGTCAAAATATTGCTTTTACCATTTCCATGAGTGCCATTTTACTGGGCCCAGCACCAAGTTAAAAGATGTACAATCAGGTCTCTGAGGTGGCAGTCTCAGCCCATTGTGACATCATAATATTTCGTGTGACCAATTTGATTATGGAGGCGGAGATCCCAAGTTAGAATCCTGCATATACGAATACTCTGTTTATTTGCCCAGAGTGTACCATTCTCTAATGCTTTGGTAATCTATGTAAAAGTACACCGATGTCGACTCGTGTCTTTGTCCTGAATGTGATAAATGTACAAGCTCCATCAAGAATGTACAAGCATGTGTATGTTCAAAGAATGTTCAAAAAGACCTTCCTCATTGTCAGTTTGGGCTAAAACTGGACAGCAAGGAAAGCGTTTTCCTTCCTCATTGTCTTTTTGAACATTCTTCCGTCCCCCTATTAAATTTTTTCACATCTCCATCTGTCCCTCTTCCTTGTTGACATTATTCCGTTTTGATGTGTCTTGTCCACTGAGCCATGCCATCCTGTTGATTTGCAGGCTGACATCGACTGGATATTTTCTCCAAAGGAAATTAGTACCATAAAAGTGTGATAATGATGAAAAGAGCAAGGTGGTTACAAACTTTTGTTCTACTTGGCACTAGTATAGGCCATAAAAGACAACATTGTGATTGTTCTACAGAACATGCAAATAAAGTCCACACAACAGGTTGCCAACTCATTTGCTTTTTCACAACGAGCATCACGAGTCTTATTGAAATGCTACTGTTCCTTGAAGGAAGCCTGCAGATGCCACAGATTGATGGCTTCACATCTATGACTAGAATTATTGAGCAGAAAATGGGAGGATAAGGAATGGCATGAAAGCATGTTCCACAGTCGAGAGAAGAGGGGTGGTGACTGAAAAAAGACTGACGACGGCCCATTTATCAGAACGAAGGCCATTGAGAGGGTATGCCAAAGATCGTGTTCAGCTCTGTAGGCACTCCTGAAAGATGGGTTGCAGAGAGAGCAGATAGGACAATGCACCAGAAATAAAATATCAACAGGTCACCAAATATATCTCCAATGAGCAAGAACCAAGTCCATGGCCTTATTGTCATCCTGGAAGGTGCCTATGGTGTGAAAGTGAAGTTTCGTACTCACCTGTCAATTCTCGATGCTATTGAAACAAAACTTTTCACTCCGGTGCACCAATCACCCTTCAGAATGACAATAAGGCCCTGGACATGGTTCTTGCTCAATGGAGGTATATTGGTGACCTCTTGATATTTTCTTTCCAGAGTCTTTCCCTATTTCCTTTCTCCACAACCCAGCTTTCAGGAGTTCACACAGTCTAAACACTATGAGCTCAATATCAGTTGACAAAAAGAAGAGATGTTTAGTTAACGACTCAGAGATCTCATGGTATTGCTTTTACTTCTTGTTTGGGCCGAATTGTAGAATTCGTTTGGGTTTCTCTATTTATTACATATGCATGAAGGGGTTTGGGGGGGGGGTGTTCGGACCAGAATAGAGTGCACAAGGTGTGCATTGAGTTGCAAGAGAGGGGAGAGAACATGGTTGCCAATCAGAATTTTCATCGATGTATTTCTACTCAATAGATGATCAATAAAATTCACATGTGCTATGAGGGAGTTATCAGATAAGAAACTAAGTCGTCGATTTGTGACAAACTGTTGCAAAAATGACTTGAAGTATAAATGATGACCACCAGAAGTCGTCGTTTATGACGTCATCATCGTACGCTTGGAAACTCCATAAACTCTTCAATATCACTGAACCATTTTGAGTCATTTCGCTGCTCAATCAAATTGTATCTCTTGTCAGTCAAAATTGTTGCAACCTTACAGTTTCTTTTCAGAACCAATTTCCTGCTTTTTGTGCTCGTTTATTGGCTCGGCTTTATTGGCCTCAAGAGGATTTCTTTATTCCACTTCTATTTGGAAGAGGGTTAATGGAGGAACGCGTGTACGGAATAACAAAAGAACTGACTTCGGTTTCACGAAGGACATTTTGCAGCACAAAGAGCGTTTGTGATGTCAAGTTTTGTTTTCACCAGGTGGGGTGAAAAGTAAACCACGACAACGGCATTCAATTACATTTCAAACTCGTGCCTTGATCAGGGACTTCTTGAATGAGGTGAGCTCCCCCTGTCGGGATATACCTTGGTGACCAAACTGAGTACGTTCCGAAGGGTTCTTCTCGTGAAAGGGATGCATCATGAGGCTGGCAAGATGACAAATCCAAAATAATAAACCCATTACTAACGACTCACCAGTACTTGTCATTAAGATAATACACATGGCTCTGAATTGCTAAAATAAAAAATGATATTTACCTTGCATTATCTAGTGGATAGATATAATATTTAAAATAAAAGTAGCTCTTCGACTCTTTAAGTTCGAGTATTATTTATATATTTACTCCTCATTCAAAATCTTTCCTGGCAAAGTTGTTTGTACTTTTAACAACCACACTTTCATGCCATATACATGGCGACCTTTGGCTTTCCGTGAGGGCTTCTTTTCACAAGTTTAAAACCACCCACTAGGTCATGCTCATGATTAAATTAAGGTTGAAACAGCATTGTTCAGGATAGGCGTTGATGAGACCTTGTGAAAAACCTACGCGACCGCTGTACACTGTCCAATATATATATTTATATATATATATATATATATATATATGTATATGTATATATATACATATACATATACAAACATTACATATATACTGCACATATGTATATATTTAAGGAAGAAGAAGGCGCTTCCAACCAAAAGTAAAAAACTAGATCGACTCCGCTAATTTGAACAAAAAAGTGAGAGCAGACCCGGTCTCAGACAGTGTTTTGCCGGCTTTGCTGCCGGCTTCATCAGGCACAATAGACCCCGAGCCTCGGCACGTGTCCAGTTTTTATTTCGATACGACCGCTCATTTCCGGTCATGTGCTGGTGCTCGAGGTCAAACGGAGGAGTGCTTCTTTATTTTGCAAAAGCAAAAACGGTGCCTGAGACCGGGTCTGCTCTCGCTTGTTTGGTCAATTTTGCGGAGTCGAATCGTATTTTTTTTTTAATACTTTTGGTTGGAAGTGCCTTCTTCCTCTTTCAAAATATGTAAACCCAACCGCGCCAATCTATACAAAATAATATATATGTGTGTGTGTTGTGTTGGTGTGTGTGTGTGTGTGTGTGTGTGTGTATATATATATATATATATATATATAAATATATATTATATATATAATATATATATGTATATTATGTATATTATATATGTATGTGTATTATATGTATATATATATATTGTTACGGCTGTGGAAATTCGCAATACACCATAAAGGGTCCTTAGATCAGTATGACGATAAGTATATGTGTAGTTAGATTTCCCCACCGTTGTTTAGAGGGAATTTCCGTGTTCACTGGGCTGCGATCCTTTGAGTTAGCCGTTTTCTTTTCTCTAACATTATTTTGGACCAATCATCCCCCAACAACCAAATCGCCACCACCAACATCATTCCCAAACAACTTCAACTCAAACACCACCACCTTCGCCTCTTTACCTCCACAACTCCACCGCCAAACATCGCTTCACCCGCCATTCTCAAATGAGCCCGCCAGCAACCAAATCGCCACCACCAACACCCTTCCAAACACCACAGCAAACTCCCACACTCCGCCTTTCTACACACGTCGTACCATGGGTTGTGAATGGGTTCCTTTCGCCTCGAAAAGCGGATCAGGAATGATTCACGCCCACTTTTCTTCCATCCAATGGCTGAGCATCAGGTGGTGTAGCCCCCTCCGAACCGCTGTGATCCGAAATTTGCATATACGCTCCTCCTCGGCCTATATAAGCGCGAGCACAATGCAGCTCGCAGCAGTCAAGAGTGTCGGCGCGGCAGTCGAGTGGCAGTCAAGTCGAAGCAGTGTGTCGGTCGCAGCAGTCAAGTCTGCAGTGTGTCGGTGTCGGCAGTCTGGAGAATCGGGAGACGGGGCAGTCAAGTCGAGTGCAGTGTCGGCAGTCAAGTCGAGTGCAGTGTCGGCAGACGGCGGCAGTGTCGGTGCGGCAGTGTCGGTGGGGCAGAGTGGAGACGGAGCTCGAAGCAGACGGAAAGGCAGACAGGGGCCGAACGCCGGAGAGAGCTCACGGCCACGCCAGGGGCAGAAGCCAGGCGCAGCTACGCTGACATCGCGGCTTGCCGCCATCGCGCCACGAGGGCGCGGGTAAGACCCTTCGGTCTCGTGGACCTGGCGCTCATCCAGGTCCTACGCACATTTGGTCCACGAACCTGTCTGCCACCCTTGCCTTTGGAGGTGGCTTTTTCCTTTGCTTTTGTGTAAATGCATGTGGTGGCGCCGTCTTATAAGTAGAACTGTCTAAGTGTGCGTGTGAAATAAAGACTTTATTCAGTTGTAATTCTGACATTTGCTTGCTTCACTGTTTATCGTGCCTGAATTACTGTATGGCTGTAAAATACGTGCTGTCTGAGTGTGCAAAAATGTGCTTGTTGAACTGTTCCCGTTTCGTTGCGTCTTTCCTTGTTTGAAAGTTCCATTTGCATACGGAAGGGATTGGTAGGAGGGGTGTAAGCACCCGGTAAATAATCACGTCCATCGGGGCCGGCGATAACACCGTCAGTTATCACTGAAGCACGGAACGGACCGCTTAAGCGGTTTGTGTCCTAGGCCGGCCAGCGGCGAGGTACGATCGCCCGGTTAACTACCCCGCGAGGTACTTAGGTAGGTCGAGTTTGGCGAACAACCCTATCCTGCGCGGGTGGCCGATTGGCACGATTGTGGTGGGGTCGAAAGACCCACCCGTGACTACTCCTGGTGGTAGTTCCAAGGAGGTCACGACTGAATTGTCCATTCCGGTGGCGACGCGGTCGCGATTTGAGTTACGTGGCCGATCGCACGCCGGGCGGACCGAAATTCGTAACAATATGTACATATATGTATGTATATATATATGTTATACATATATATGTATATATATTTGTTTATTATTATATGTGTGTGTGTGTGTGTGTGTGTCAGTGTGTCTCCTCCATAACTCCAAAACCAAGAAACCTAGCGGCGTGAAATTTGTATGCATACTAAGAAAACTCCAAGGAATTGCATGACTGAAAATGGAGTGTTTGGGTTCATTAAAACACCCTTTTTGAAGATATAATTAATGGCCTTATTGGATTATATCCATTATCACGCACATCCTCGACCACCGCTTTCTATTGGTCTTCAGGCGTATTCCATGTAACCTCGCTGGGGTCTGAAGCCACCATGTTTTGTGGCCTGCTCAACCATGCCTTGAATTGGAACAGGCAACAATGATTTCTCAATGAAAAAGTTTTTTTTTTTTTCACTTTGCTCACACTTTATCGAATGCATGTTCATCATAGCTGCAGGTCGCTGGGTACATTGCAATGCTTACAAACGTTCAGAGATGCCAGCGTTCGTGGCTTTATTTCATTTTCCCACTTGTGATAACCTCAAAAATGTCTAAATCTAAGCGGAATTACAAAATTTATCCTCCAGAATCTAACTAACAAGCAGATCTTACTCCCAGAAAAGTGTTCATTTGTCCAATTTGGACATATTTAACATTTTGGGCATCTCCGGGCGTATGTTTAATATGACCGTTCCGTGATTGCTAATTGCGTGCCAAGAAAGCCGTTTCTTGTCAACTATTTCGTTGAAGTGCTTTAGCCACTTGGCGAGTACTCTACAATATCCGCACTCTCACTGAATACTGTACATTGATCGACTTGAACAAAGTTCAGGGCTACTCGCGTGCGTTGTTGGCCACGTGTTGTTCTGCGGTGCAACAGACAGTGGCTGGCTCACTGAAAATGTGAAATTTTATTTTCCACGACGTTTCCCCTTTTTGTTCTTCCATAATATGACCCGTCATTTCGGCATAGAGAAATACAAATAAAACTTAAAAACGTTTCGCTTTTAAATGTTTCTTCAACCGTTTCGTGAATTGCGTGGTGAAGCCACTTGGCATGCATTCTTCAAGTTTCAAGTGCGATACCACGGATCTACACTGGAGGTAGGAAGGCAACATAAATTATATGATCACAGTGAGAAAAAAAATCTTTTCATTTATGAAGTAAAGAATTGCCCCATCACGGCAGGAAAGCCGAGAGGTACGCATACTCATTCTGTGTATCTTGGATTTGAATCCTGACTCAGCTATAAACTGTCATCCCGGTGTTTCACAGGCAGGGTGATTCATCAATGTGTGTGCTGTCTCTTGGATGGCCGTTGAACTTGGCGTCACATCTGCTGGAATCCCTCACCCCTCTCCCTATCTTCCCAACTCCCTCTCTCCTACCCATCTCCCTTTTTCTGACCCCGACTCCTCTATCTCTCTCTCCCAACCCTTGCCCTGGTCCAAAACCCTTCCCCATCTGTTGAGGGGACTGTAGCATGGACAGATCAGATTTGGAGTGAGCTGACCAGTGGGGTGCAAAGGTCACTGCAGTTGCTGCATGCATGTGAGCAGACCTTTGCCAGGAAGATCGCATGGGTTTTAAATGTTCATGCCTCAGGTCTCAAAGTATCTGTGTGTGTGTGTGTGTGTGTGTGTGTGTGTGTGTGTGTGTGTGTGTGTGTGTGTGTGTGTGTGTGTGTGTGATGTCTTGCAGTCTGTGACAGGTTGCCATCTATTGGTCAATTTGGAGAATAACGTCAAATATAATTGCCCTGTGCTTTCATTGGCTTATAGAGGTCATGTGATCTAAGGGTCATCGAGCAGATTCTCCATTTTTGAAAGCTGCCTTCACGTTCCGAGTTGAAGCTAACCGTGAGACAGTGCTTTCTCCATATGCTCCCATTTTTGCCTTGGCAAGCTTCTTTTGTAAGTTATCTTTTTTTAATGTTAATCCATGGATTTCATCATGAAGAATGTTGATGGTTAAGCTATTTCGGAGCCTTTTTGTGCAGCTGTGTCACATAAACAGCTCATCTGTATGCAAAACTCATGCTACGTTAGTGTGCTATAAGTGCTGTTCTGTTACCGAGAAGTTATAACTGTGTTTACAATATATACGACATATTCGGTCCTTATATATACTTACTCATGCTAAATATCTTTATGAGGTAGCATTATTGGAAGAAGATGCATAACATGCATAACATTGTTTTATAGCAAGCCTTGTCTGTGTATTCTCATTTTCACATTACGAATTCATGAATGAATGGATCAAACACCACAGTAAAGAAATCCACAATTACAACTTGGTTCAGGTTCTTCATTCAAGTTCTTGTTTAGCTATCTGTCCACCGGTGTAGATCTACGCATAAACAGGGCAGAAGTGTGTGTGTGTCTGTCTGTCTGTCTGTCTGTCTGTCTAGTTGATTGATTTCTACATGTGCGGGTTTCAGAATGTGGAATGGAGTTCTGGAGTTCTCCCAGGGTGGGCTCTAAGTATCCACCTTCATTTTGTTAAGGGGTCACGATTCATGAACCAAGCTGTGATGTTTTCTGTTCTCAAAGTTTTGCACCGAGGGCTCTCTTCAGGATCGTCGCTGAGCCATGGACAGCTTGCAACTGAAGTTTGCTAATAGTAATATTCCCAGGGATGGTTTTTAAGACCTCTGTGAGGTTCTTTGTCATCATTCCTGTAGCTCGAACTCTCACTGGTACAACTTTGGCATTCTTCAGCTTCCAGGATCTTTTTGCTTCTTTCTTGATCCCTGTCATTATCCCTGTCAGCGAAACGACGGGTTGTATTTGCTCGTGTATATGTCTTCACCGCCTTTCAAAATTTTCACCTTTTGCTGCGTTACAGCCTGGAATCAAATTGCATTAAATCAGACTTTTCCACCTTTATTTACACACCGTAACCGACAACTTTCAAGTGAAAAACAAATTCTACATATTTCAGAAAATTAAATAAAAATACAAAACTAAAATATCTTTGTTTGATAAGTGTCGCTTCACTAACGGGAATACTAAAAGGGAGGGCGGGGTGAAAAAGAGGGGGAGAGAGGGTGAGGGGTGGAGGGGAGACATACAGAGACAGAGAGCGAGAGACAGACAGAGACAGAGACAGAGACAGAGAGAGGGAGAGAGAGAGAGAGAGAGAGAGAGAGAGAGAGAGAGAGAGAGAGAGAGAGGAGAGAGAGAGAAGAGAGAGAGAGAGAGAGAGAGAGAGAGAAATGAATGAATGAATGAGAGAATGGAAAAATGAGAACCGCATACCTCGTTTGTATGTATTTTTGTCTGCGTTACCGCTGATGATTTGCCAACAAGCGATGAAACCGGTCTGGCAGCTGAGGAGGTGTTCAGCATTGGGATTCTCATGTGTGTACTGCTTGTGAACGTCTTTACAGCTGTGGAGGAACTCTGGGAAGGGTTTGAAACAGCAAAGGGCTTACCTTGGGTAGCCTTTCATGGTTGCTTTATGCAGTGTATCATGTAGTACCCCCGGTGGGAGGCCGTATTTCAAATCATCTTCTTATATAAAGAAAGTTTAAACAACTTAACAATATGCATAACTGTGATGTTGAAATCCTGTTCTCTTAAACATCACAGAATTTACCCAATGTTTCAATGTTCTTTGAAGATTTACTGGAAAGGTATTATACATAATAAAATACAATTATGTTAAATGAGACTGCCTGTGTTTCCTGTTTTTACAGTGTCAAGCAGGAAGAAAGCGCAGATATGTTGCCTCTTGTTCCAAACAGTCATCAAAGGCTATCTCAGATAATTAATTATTCATCTCTCTGACTGAAGCTAATAAATGAGTTAGGATTTATTTATTTATTGACAATATGATATACTCCGACACCTCCTTAGGTATTCACAGGTGTGTCATACAATATTAATACATTGTGTGTTTTTTAACAGGAACGAAATACTCAGATGATTCAAGACCCCTCACTGTCTCACTCAAACAACCATTATAAAATAAAATCTGTTGTAGATATTTCAATGTGTAATATATTGTATGGTTTAATTATTAATTATATGTTTGGCATATAATTATTTAATTCTTAATTACAAAAAAAGGATAAAGGAGGGGTAAAAAAGAAAGGGAGGGGGAAGGGGGTGGGAAGTGCACCCCCCCCCAATGACCCATTGCCACCCTCGTCCACTCCTCCCCTCCCCGTGTGTGTGTGGTGAAGGGTGGGGGTGGGATGAGGGGGGTGGTGGGTCGAGTGGGGGACACACAAGGGGAGGGAATGATGGGGGTATATGGGTGTGGCTTGTGTGGGTGTGGCTTGCATGGGTGTGGCTTGCATGGGTGTGGCTTGCATGGGTGTGGCTTGTGTGGGTGTGACTTGTGTGAGTGGAGACAAAGACGGGGTCGGAATGAATTTTTTCACTAAATAAATGCGTTGTGTGTGGGGAACGAATAAACGAATCATTGTATGATGGATGTGGATGTGATGTATGGATGTGGATATGATGGATGTGGTTTGTGTGGGTGTGGTCTGTGTGGGCAGAGTTTAAAAAGGGGTGGAGTCAATTTTTGAATTTTTTTTTGAATTTTTAATTTATTATCTTTGTCTTTTGTAATTCCTGTGAATAAAATGAACCTAAAATCTCTTCTCCTT
>CM068966.1:48049625-48060771 GCA_035128595.1 Eptatretus atami
GTGTGGTGTGGGGCCTTGTGTGTGTGTTTCAGTGTGTCTCCTCCAATAACTCCAAACCAAGAAACTAGCGGCTGAAATTTGTATGCATACTAAGAAAACTCCAAGGAATTGCATGACTGAAAATGGAGTGTTTTGGGTTCATTAAACACCCTTTTTGAAGATATAATTAATGGCCTTATTAGATTATATCCTTTATCACGCACATCCTCGACCACCGCTTTCTATTGGTCTTCAGCGTATTCCTGTAACCTCGCTGGGGTCTGAAGCACCATGTTTTGTGGCCTGCTCAACCATGCCTTGAATTGGAACAGGCACAATGATTTCTCAATGAAAAAGTTTTTTTTTTTTTTCACTTTGCTCACACTTTATCGAATGCATGTTCATCCATAGCTGCCAGGTCGCTGCGGTCATTGCCAATGCTTACAAACGTTCAGAGATGCCAGCGTTCGTGGCTTTATTTCATTTTCCCACTTGTGATAACCTCGAAAATGTCTAAATCTAAGCGGAATTATAAAATTTATCCTCTAGAATCTACACTAACAAGCAGATCTTACTCCCAGAAAAGTTTCATTTGTCCAATTTGGACATATTTAACATTTGGGCATCTCCGCGGCGTATGTTTAATATGACGGTTCCGTGATTTAATTGCGTGCCAGAAAGCGTTTCTTGTCAACTATTTCGTTGAAGTGCTTAGCCACTTGGCGAGTACTCCTACAAATTCGCACTGTCACTGAATACTGTACATTGATCGACTTGAACAAAGTTCAGGGCTACTCGCGTGCGTTGTTGGCCACGTTGTTGTTCTGCGTGGCAACAGACAGTGGCTGGCTCGCTGAAAATGTGAAATTTTATTTTCCACGACGTTTCCCCTTTTTGTTCTTCCATAATATGACCCGTCACTTCGGCATAGAGAAATACAAATAAAAATTAAAAACTTCGCTTTTAAAGTTTCTTCAACCGTTTCGTGATGCGTGGTTGAAGCCAATTGGCATGCATTCTTCAGTTTCAAGTGCATACACGGATCTACACTGGAGGTAGGAAGGCAACATAAATTATATGATCACAGTGAGAAAAAAAATCTTTTTCATTTATGAAGTAAAGAATTGCCCCATCACGGCAGGAAGCCGAGAGGTACGCATACTCATTCTGTGTATCTTGGATTTGATCCTGACTCAGCTTATAACTGTCATCCCGGTTTTCACAGGCAGGGTGATTCATCAATGTGTGTGCTGTCTCTTGGATGGCCGTTGAACTTGGCGTCACATCTGCTAATCCCTCACCCTCTCCCTATCTTCCCAACTCCTCTCTCCTACTCTCCTTTTTTCTGACCCCGACCTCTCTCATCTCTCTCTCCCACCTTGCCCTGGTCCAAAACCCTTCCCCATCTGTTGAGGGGACTGTAGCATGGACAGATCAGATTTGGAGTGAGCTGACCAGTGGGGCCAAAGGTCACTGCAGTTGCTGCATGCATGTGAGCAGACCTTTGCCAGGAAGATCGCATGGGTTTTAAATGTTCATGCCTCAGGTCTCAAAGTATCTGTGTGTGTGTGTGTGTGTGTGTGTGTGTGTGTTGTGTGTGTGTGTGTGTGGTGTGATGTCTTGCAGTCTGTGACAGTGTTGCCATCTATTGGTCAATTTGGAAATAACGTCAAATATAATTGCCCTGTGCTTTCATTGGCTTTATAGAGGTCATGTGATCTAAGGGTCATCGAGCAGATTCTCCATTTTTGAAAGCTGCCTTCGCGTTCCGAGTTGAAGCTAACCGTGAGACAGTGCTTTCTCCATCATTGCTCCCATTTTTGCCTTGGCAAGCTTCTTTTGTAAGTTATCTTTTTTATGTTAATCCATGGATTTCATCATGAAGAATGTTGATGGTTAAGCTATTTCGGAGCCTTTTTGTGCCAGCTGTGTCACATAAACAGGCTCATCTGTATGCAAAACTCATGCTACGTTAGTGTGCTATAAGTGCTGTTCTCGTTACGAGAAGTTATAACTGTGTTTACAATATATACGACATATTCGGTCCTATATATACTTACTCATGCTAAATATCTTTATGGTAGCATTATTGGAAAGAAGATGCATAACATGCATAACATTGTTTTATAGCAAGCCTTGTCTGTTGTTTCTCATTTTCACATTACGAATTCATGAATGAATGGATCAACACCACAGTAAAGAAATCCACAATTACAACTTGGTTCAGGTTCTTCATTCAGTTCTTGTTTAGCTATCTGTCCACCGGTGTAGATCTATGCATAAACAGGGCAGAAGTGTGTGTTGTGTGTTGCTGTCTGTCTGTTCTGTCCTGTTCTAGTTGATTGATTTCTACATGTGCGGGTTTCAGAATGTGGAATGGAGTTCTGGAGTTCTCCCAGCGTGGCTCTAAGTATCCACCTTCATTTGTTAAGGGTCACGCATCATGACCAAGCTGTGATGTTTTCTGTTCTCAAAGTTTTTGCACCGAGGGCCTCTCTTCAGGATCGTCGCTGAGCCATGGACAGCTTGCAACTGAAGTTGCTAATAGTAATATTCCCAGGATGGTTTTTAAGACTCTGTGGAGGTTCTTGTCATCATTCTGTAGCTCGAACTCTCACTGGTTACAACTTTGGCATTCTTCAGCTTCCAGGATCTTTTGCTTCATTCTTGATCCCTGTCATTATCCCTGTCAGCGAAACGACGGGTTTATTTGCTCGTGTATATGTCTTACACCCCCTTTCAAATTTTCACCTTTTGCTTCGTTACAGCCTGGAATCAAATTGCTTAAATCAGACTTTTCCACCTTTATTTACACACCGTAACCGACAACTTTCAAGTGAAAAACAAATTCTACATATTTCAGAAAATTAAATAAAAATACAAAACTCAAAATATCTTTTGTTTTGGATAAGTGTCGCTTCACTAACGGGAATACTAAAAAGGGAGGGGCGGGGTGAAAAAGAGGGGGAGAGAGGGTGAGGGGGGAGGGGAGACATACAGAAGACAGAGAGCGAGAGACAGACAGAGACAGAGACAGAGACAGAGAGAGGGAGAGAGAGAGAGAGAGAGAGAGACGGAGAGAGAGAGAAGAGAGAGAGAGAGAGAGAGGAGAGAGAGAGAGAGAGAGAGAGAGAGAGAGAGAGAGAAATGAATGAATGAATGAGAGAATGGAAATGAGAACCGCATACCTCGTTTGTATGTATTTTGTCTGCGTTACCGCTGATGATTTGCCAACAAGCGATGAAACCGGTCTGGCAGCTGAGGAGGTGTTCAGCATTGGATTCTCATGTGTGTACTGCTTGTGAACGTCTTTACAGCTGTGGAGGAACTCTGGGAAGGGTTTGAAACAGCAAAGGGCTTACCTTGGGTAGCCTTTCATGGTTGCTTTATGCAGTGTTCATGTAGTACCCCCGTGGGAGGCCGTATTGCAAATCATCTTCTTATATAAAGAAAGTTTAAACAACTTAACAATATGCATAACTGTGATGTTGAATCCTGTTCTCTTAAACATCACAGGAATTTACCCAATGTTTCAATGTTCTTTGAAGATTTAACTGGAAGGTATTATACATAATAAAATACAATTATGTTAAATGAGACTGCCTGTGTTTCCTGTTTTTACAGTGTCAAGCAGGAAGAAAGCGCAGATATGTTGCCTCTTGTCTCCAAACAGTCATCACAAGGCTATCTCAGGTAATTAATTATTCATCTCTCTGACTGAAGCTAATAAATGAGTTAGGATTTATTTATTTATTGACAATATGAATACTCCGACACCTCCTTAGGTATTCACAGGTGTGTCATACAATATTAATACATTGTGTGTTTTTTAACAGGAACGAAATACTCAGATGATTCAAGACCCTCACTGTCTCACTCAAACAACCATTATAAAAATAAAATCTGTTGTAGATATTTCAATGTGTAATATATTGTATGGTTTAATTATTAATTATATTGTTTGGCATATAATTATTTAATTCTTAATTACAAAAAAGGATAAAGGAGGGGTAAAAAAGAAAGGGAGGGGAAGGGGTGGGAAGTGCACCCCCCCCCAATGACCCATTGCCACCCTCGTCCCACTCCTCCCCTCCCCGTGTGTGTGTGGTGAAGGGTGGGGGTGGGATGAGGGGGGTGGTGGGTCGAGTGGGGACACACAAGGGGGAGGAATGATGGGTATATGGGTGTGGCTTGTGTGGGTGTGGCTTGCATGGGTGTGGCTTGCATGGGTGTGGCTTGCATGGGTGTGGCTTGTGTGGGTGTGACTTGTGTGAGTGGAGACAAAGACGGGGTCGGAATGATTTTTTCACTAATAAATGCGTTGTGTGTGGGGAACGAATAAACGAATCATTGTATGATGGATGTGGATGTGATGTAGGATGTGGATATGATGGATGTGGTTTGTGTGGGTTGGTCTGTGTGGGCAGAGTTAAAAAGGGGTGGAGTCAATTTTTTGAATTTTTTTTTGAATTTTTAATTTATTATCTTTGTCTTTTGTAATTCCTGTGATAAAATGAACCTAAAATCTCTTCTCCTTTTAAATCATATAATTTTGTAAGTCCAAGGAACTGTATCTATGACTTCAACAATTTTAAAACGATCATTCATCCATCGCTTAGTATAAACCTTTTTAAAATGCGATTTCCACCAAAAATTCTTGCGACATCACCAATCGTAAACTTTGGATTTCTCAGATTAATCTCTTTTTATATTTTAATTTTATAAATGTTTCTGATGGCTTGGATTTTTGTGAGGTGTGAATCGTATCATTGTACTTATCGACAATGTCCCGAATTAAAATGACCATTGTTGAGAACCGAGTTGAGTGAATTTTTTTTACATAGTCTCTTTTTAAGTGTGATTAAAATGCTCAATAACAACTGCTTTTCCTTCATAAAGGTGCTGTATAATGTAATACCGTTATCTTTAAGAAAATTCATAAATGTTTTGTTGTGTAGAACTCTGTGCCTCATCAGTCCACAATTTTTTAGGTTATCTCTTGCTTTATTACATATCTGGTGGAAAGCCAACAGAAGAGTATTGCCTCTTTTGGCTTTCAAAGGAACAACCCACACATATCTACTCCTCAAATCAATAACGGTTAAAGCATACATGTACCCCTTATCATTATTGAGTTCAATCAAGTCAGCGGACCTGATTTAATCAACTTTTTTGGAATAAACCTTCCTTCTTTAAAACTTTGTGATTATTGGTTTATGTAATTCATCAGCTAATTGCTCTTGAATCTTAATGACATCATTAGAGCCGACAAGTTTTTTGAATTTCCAAGCCAAGTCTCAATTTAGCACTGATCATCTTCTTCACGATAAACGCATCAACTTTTTCTCTCAACGTTGGATTTTGTATCAAAGACAAATTATACATTTCTCGATCCGCTTCGTGTTTTTAGATCCTCGTGGAGGATCTCTAAGTCTTACGCACGTTGTTGTTCTTCATCTTCTTCTTGTGGACTTTTTTGTTTCACAGCCTACAGTTTTCATCGAAACTTCCTGAAACTTGGCACATATATGTAAAAATACCCTGCACAGACAGTAACCATCTCCGATTTTGAAAATTCCTCCTAGAAAAAGAGTTATGACGTCAAAATATCTCTGCCAATGGAAATCGCCTAAAAAATTATCTCCGAAACTAGGCAAGCTTTTTGAATTCTGTTTGTGGGAATCGAACAGGGCATTAGCAGAGATGAATTACCGCGCATATGATACATCACTATGACATCATATCAATTTTTATGCTCGTCATTCCTATTTTTTGACATTTTTGGTTTCACAACCCAGAGTTTTCATCGGATCTTCGTGAAACTTGCCATGTATATGCAGAAAGCCCACGCACAGGCAGTAACCATCTCCGATTTTGGAAATTCTTCCTAGAAAAAAAGTTGACGTCATAATGTCGCCGCTAATGGAAATCGCCTATACCATTATCTCCGAAACTAGGCAAGCTGTTTGAATTTTGTTTGCGGGAATCAAGCCAGGCATTAGCACAGATAATTTATCGCAAACCTGATACATCACAATGATGTCATATTCGTTTTTATGACGTCATCATTCAGAGGACGAGGATCTTAGCTCATTTGAGCTTGTTCTTCCAACGTTGTGCTATTTCCATAATCAATATCATGCTTCATAAACACTTCATCAACTCTGTTTTTAGGTTTAGACCAAAGTTTAGGATTGTTTGCCTCATCTCATCTTTTATCAAAGTTTGTGCCCAGACCACAGAAAGAATATCCTGGTAGATGTAATTCCCCTGGTACTCCAGTTGTTGTAAATTTTACTTCCTGATGAAAACTTTTGTATATCTCCCCCACGTTTTTGTTTGGAGATGAATTTACTCTTTTTAGAGTCACACCGAACATATCCCTTTTTGTACCACCCTATTATTGTTACTTGAACATATTGAGATATTTTTTAATATTGGTTTTCTTTTACATTTGAGACAATAACTCATTTATTTATGAGAAAATTCCTCCAGAGTGTGAAAACCTTTTTAGTTTTCAACATGTACATTTGAATCTTCGTTTTTAAATTTAAAGAACCTTAAAAATGCCTTCACTCTCTCCTCATTTATGGAAGAGAAAATGTAAAACTTTAACCAAAGTCAATTACACCACACTCGTCAATAAATATATTTTTTCCTTCTTTCTCTTCTTTATCTCTACATTTTCATTTAAATCTTCTCCCTGAAATCGATGTTAATACTCTTGACCCAAATATTTTTGATAGAATTGTTATTTCTTTGTTTCCTCCTCAGTGCATTGATATATTTCTGGAATACCTACAGCGTTTTTGTAATCTCACTGATTTATATATATTATAATATAATAATATATATTTAATTAATATATATATATATATTATACAGGGGGCTACAAAAGTAGGTATACAGTAATGAAAAACAAAACGTGTGCACAAAAAGTATTTTATTGATTATACAAGCATTCAATAATAACATACCAATAATAAACATATCAATAATACATATTAATCTAGTATTAATGAATGAATTCTAGTATTAAATGAATTCTAGCACCACTATTATAATACTGGTAATACAGGTATAATCCTTACTGTATACCTACTTTGCAGCCCCCTGTATAGATATATATATCTATATGATATATATATTCATTCTCTCTCTTTCCTCCCCCTCTCTCTTCTCCCTTGCCTTCTTCTCTCATTTCACCATTGCCTCCTTATCTCTTCACCCTCTCCTCCTCCTCTCTCTTCTCCCTCTCCTCCTTCTCTCTTGCATCATTTTCTTCAACTCCTTCCTTATCAATGACTACCCTTGAACCACTTTCACCCCATAGAATATTATACATATGTTCATCCGGATTTCTTGATATTCCTTTATCCAAAATATTTTTTTTTACAACAGGAAACCAATAAAATTTCTTCTGAATTTCAAAAAGAGCCTTGCATTTTCTCAAATTTTAAAACTTTTCATTGTTTAACATTTTAGTTAAAACCAAAGTTGTTGGTTTAGCAACATCAGTATAAAGCCAATCTTTTATTGAAAACATCCCATTCTTATGTTATAGAACATATTTATTAAAATACTGAATACCCTTTTTTGTAGGTCTGCTTGGACACAGAAATGATAATTTTCTTGAAGCCTTCTTGCTGTCATTTATGTATCAGAAATATATGACAGACTAATATGATGACAAGTAATACCTCCCCATCTTCCAATTTTTTAATCAGTTTGTATTCCCTTACTTACTGCATAAAATCCTGTTCTTTGTGTTTTCATGATATAAACAATGGCAAAACCAGTGTTGATTTTCGCCTTATTAAATTATTTTATTTGTTGTTTGCTAATCGTGCTTCCACATACTCATTATCGGCACCAAGTGGATAATATTCTTCCTTACGAGACTGATTTAATTCTTTCAGGTCTTCCAGGTTTATTTCAAATGACCAATTATACCCTAAATCATTCATATCATATCCCCAATGTTCTATTCTCATACAAACGATAAGCCCGTCTTTATAAAATTTTATTTCAATTGGAACTGTGTTTCAGTTTCAATTGGAACTTATTTCAATTGGAAATGTATGACCTGGAGATAAAATCAACATTTCTGTATCTTTGGAATACACAGCCATTATATTTGGGGATATATACAGTGATAAATTAATTAATCTCACCACATCATTTGCCTCAGTCGGGCTTCGATAATTTATTAATTTATAAGCATTTTTCAAATTAATATTTTTTGTTATACTATATTTCTGTCGTTCAGCCTGTGCTTTTGTGTAATAATTTCATAAATCAATATCCAGTTCTTGAGATACAGCAAAGGTAGAACCATCTTTTCCAACGTCATTTATATTAGATTAAAAATAACATCATAATTTAATTTTTTTTTGTTGAGTTGAAATAACACCTATTGACATAATTGACCACAACACATGGAATTTAATTTTTGGACTTGAAATGTTTGATAAACACCATTCTGTAAGAATTTCATGACTTTAACAGGTGGTGGAAGACCAAAACTATCAAAATAATATTTAACCTGATTATTATAAATGCAAACCCAATGAGAACCATTTCCATTATTATCTTCTAAATTCATAATATTCTTTGTATGTTTAGCCAAGTTTGTTAATTCATCTCTCATACAAATAACCACTCTAAATTCTTACAATATTTGGACAAGTTGCTAAATTTGATGTTGTATTCTTTCCAAATTCTTTAAACCACTCATCAATGCTCATTTATTATTAGAAAGATATAATCCATTACCCCTTTTAGTTAATTTTACACCTGCTTGTTGCGATAGAAGAAAGCATATCTCCAACTAACAATCTTGCTTTATCAGGTAGGCTTTCAAGTTTGTCAGCAAAATCTACAATTACACCACTTCCACTGATTTGTTTCTCCAACTCTTTGTTATCTCTTTTCAACTCTTTTTGAGCCTGGAGTTGAGCCTTCCTTTCGATGGCAGTTTTCACCACTGCTGACATACCGCCCGTCAATGCTTCAGCCGCATTTAAACCAACAAATAAAGGAAATAAAAATGGGAGAAATCCTTCATTCATCTTTCTTATTGAATATTTCTTCAATATTGGTTTTGACATTTTAATTTTAAGTGAGCCAGTATCGTTCAATATTTTCACATGTTCTCTTGTGAGCAAAACATCAATTCTTACTGCTCCTTTTCTCTGAATTGTATTCTCGTCAATCATGCAAGGCTTTTGATTTTGAATACAAGATGATAGTTTATTAAGATTGATTTGATAAACATAAACCCCAGTTGGCACTTTACTACTCATATATTTATCAAAAAATTATGTGAGACTAATCATAACACCATTATCTGTATTAATCTGTAATTCTGTTTTTTCCAAAAGCAAACAATATGGATCAACTTCTTTACTCTCTCTCTCTCCTCTTTCAATGTGTAGGGAAGTATCCACTCTGTTCGACTTTATAGTTTCCTTTTGAGCGCTCAGGTCAATTATGTAGATTGTACAGAGGCTTTTAAATGCAACCACATCCAAAATGGGTGCTTTATTACCGTTGCTTTCACACACCTTTTGGTAAGACTTGTGTGCTTCAGCATAATCATTTTTTTCCAAATCAATTTCCAATCAAGTTCATGGATAAAATGTTCCATCCAGAGAAACCCGAAGTTGTTTCACCTTAGCATTATCACTCAACACATTATTCTTATCAGGAGCAGTATCACCATCTAGTTTCTTAAAAATGAGCCATCGGTATCGTGGCTTTCCTTCTAGAACACCCAAATTCCACGTGTAAGTGGTTTGGTTCAGTTTAACGTGTTGGCATCTTTTTTAAGATATGATACATTTTGTGGTTTCTTTGAGTTAAGTCTTCTATTCAACATCTCTTTCTGTTTTAAGATTAGGAGTATATTCACTAATATACCAACTCATTTCTTCAATAACAAATTTATTCTGAGCACCAAAAGCATTACCAACACCAAAAAACAATCCATTTTCATTATCATTCCTTTGTAGTTGAAATCTAATTTTAAGTCCATGCAGAACTTTATCATAATCACAAAATCGAAATACACCTTCAAAAAGAACTGCCACAGTAAAACTATTTACTGCTTTTTTATCATCATTATGCATTGCCTTTCTTTCACTATAACCAGGGTCTGTGTTTGTTCCCGTTGCCAAAAGAGTAGAGATGAGGAGAGCAGCGTCTACAAAACCCAGGTAGTAAACTGAATGAAAGTTTGGGATCTGATCTGTGAAATTAGTGGAAGAACCTTGTGTGATTAGAGAGTGAGCACAGGGCAGGGCATCTTAGTATGGAATAGGCTGACCTTGGGATAATGCCGATGTGGATACCGATCTGGAAAAAGTGTTTTTAAAAGACTGAATGGCAGACAACGAGTGTATAGCATCCACCAGCTGAGAATTCAGCAATGGATGCCACAGAGATCAGAAGTCCATGGAGCTTGCCGCCGTTTAACTTGCGTTCGCAGCCCGTGTTTCCACAAGGGTGCTGGCACAAGTTGATTCGCAGGGTCAGGCAACAGGGATGTGTACACCCTGACGTCACTCGACAGCTGGGGCCATCAGCCTGTAAACCGCTCAAAGACGTAAACCGGCCACGGCGGGCTTCATTCAGACCTCTCTGTACAAGACGCTACCACTCTCATCTAATGAGTGCTCCGCAGGGTGGCTTGGATGAACGCATGCCACGATTTCCCTGATCAGCGGGACGAGAATCGACCTGTCCAGGTGATGCTCTACCCCTCACAGATTCCTCGACATAGGCATCTTGTCACCCTCAGGCCCGTACAGTTTTAACGCCATCAGCTCCCTGAAAGCTCCTCTGCATTAGCCTGGCCCATGCGACTCTTGGTCATGGTATCCAGTTCACTTGAGCAGACAAATTTCTTTTGCCCTGCGGTGAGTTCCAAGACATTCCGAACATAAGGATTGGTGCTTGAAGGATCCAACTCTTCAGGACCCCCAACAGCCCCGACCCCCAAGTGTCCACTCAGCCTGTTCGAAACTCCTCAGCTTATCTCTCATCCTGAGCTTTGCCAAAACATCCAGCTAGGCTGGGATGGTACATTCTCAGGATTTAAGTGCAGCTTTAGAGTGTACAGACAAGCCTGTGCGTCAGTATTGAGGAACTGGAGACTTGGTGATCG
>CM068966.1:48063090-48090763 GCA_035128595.1 Eptatretus atami
ATTTACCCAATTTTCAATGTTCTTTGAAGATTTACTGGAAAGTATTATACATTATAAATACAATTGATGTTTAAATGAGACTGCCTGTGTTTCCTGTTTTTACAGTGTCAGCAGGAAGAAAGCGCAGATTATGTTGCCTCTTGTTCAAAACAGTCATCAAAGGCTATCTCAGGTAATTAAATTATTTTCTCCTCTGACTGAAGCTAATAAATGAGTTAGGATTTATTTATTTTATTGACAATATGATATACTCCGACACTCCCTTAGGTATTCACAGGGTGTCATACAATATTAATACATTGCTGTGTTTTTTAAACAGGAAACGAAATACTCAGATGATTCAAGGGACCCTCAACTGTCTCCAACTCAAACAAACCATTATAAAATAAATCTGTTGTAGATATTTCAATGCTGTAATATATTGTATGGTTTAATTATTATATAGTTGGCATATAATTATTTAATTCTTAATTACAAAAAAGGATAAAGGAGGGGTAAAAAAGAAAGGGAGGGGGAAGGGGGTGGGAAGTGCACCCCCCCCAATGGGACCCATTGCCACCCTTCGTCTCCACTCCTCCCCCCCCGTCGTGCTGTGTGGTGAAGGGTGGGGTGGGATGGGGGGTGTATGGGCTCGAGTGGGGACACACAAAGGGGAATGATGGTATATGGGTGTGGCTTGTGTGGGGTGTGGCTTGCCAGGGTGTGGCTTGCATGGGTGTTGGCTTGAATGAGGTGTGGCTGTGTGGGTGTGACTTGTGTGAGTGGAGACAAGACGGGTCGGAATGAATTTTTCACTAAATAAATGCGTTGTGGTGGGAACGAATAAACGAATCATTTGTATGATGGATGTGGATTTGTTGATTTATGGATTGGATATGATGGATGTGTTTGTGTGGTGTGGTCTGTGTGGGCAGAGGTTTAAAAAGGGGAGTCAATTTTGAATTTTTTTTGAATGTTTAAATTTATCTTTGTCTTTTTGTATTTCCTGTGAATAAAATGAACCTTAAAAATCTTCTCCTTTAAATCATTAAATTTTAAGTCCAAGGAACTGTATCTATGACATCAACAATTTTAAAAACGATCATTCATCCATCGCTTAGTATTAACCTTTTTAAAAATGCGATTTCCACCAAAATATTCTTGCGACATCACCAATCGTAAACTTTGGATTTCTCAGATTAATCTCTTTATTATTTAATTGAATAAAATGTTTCTGATGGCTTGGATTTTGTTGACGGTGTGATCGTTATCATTGTACTTATCGACAACTGTCCTGATTAAAGATTGACATTGTTGAGAACCGAGTTGAGTGAATTTTTTTTACATAGTCTCTCTTTTAAAGTGTGATTAAAAGTCAATTACAACTGCTTTTCCCCCCATTCATTTAAAGGTGCTGTATAATGTAATACCGTGTATCTTTAAGAAAATTCATAAACTGTTTTGGTTGTAGAACTCTGTGCCCTCATCAGTCCACAATTTTTTAGGTTATCGCTTGCTTTTATTCATATTCTGGTGGAAAGCCAACAGAAGAGTATTGCCTCTTTTGGCTTTCAAAGGAACAACCCACACATATCTACTCCTCAAAATCAATAACGGTTAAGCATACATGTACCCCTTATCATTATTGAGTCAATCAAGTCAGGGACCAGGATTGTAATCAACTTTTTGGAATAAACTCCTTCTTTAAACATGGAATTATTGGTTTATGTAATTCATCAGCTTAATTGCTCTTGAATCTTAATGATATCATTAGAGCCGACCAGTTTTTTGGAATTTCCAGCACAAGTCCAATTTTAGCACGATCATCTTCTTCACGATAAATGCATCAAACTGTTTTCTCTCAACGTGGATTTTGTATCAAAAGACAAATTAAATTTCTCGATCCGCTTCGTTTTTTAGATGCTCTGGAGGATCTCTAAGGTGTTACTCACGTTGTTGTTTCTTCATCTTCTTCTTGTGGACTTTTTTGGTTTCACAGCTTACAGTTTTCACGAAACTTCGTGTTGAAAACTTGCAATAATGTAAAAATACCCCTGCGCAGACAGTAACCATCTCCGATTTTGAAAATTCTCCTAGAAAAGAGTTATGACGTCAAAATATCTCCGCAATGGCAATCGCCTAAAAAATTATCTCCGGAACTAGGCAAGCTTTTTGAATTCGTGTGGGAATCGAACAGGGCATAGCAGAGATGGAATTACCGCACATATGATACATCACTATGACATCATATAATTTTAGCTTCTCATTCCTATTGTTTGACCATTTTTGTTTCACAACCCAGAGTTTTCTCGGAATCTCGTGAAACTTGCATTGTATATTGCAGAAAGCCCACGCAACAGGCAGTAACATCTCCGATTTTGCGAAATTCTTCCTAGAAAAAAAGTTGACGTCATAAATATCGCCGCAATGCAAATCGCCTTTTACCCATTATCTCCGAAATAGGGCAAGCTGTTTGAATTTTGTTTGCGGAAATCAAGCCAGGCATTAGCACAGATAAATTTATCGCAAAAAACCTGATACATCACAAGATGTCATATTCGTTTTTATGACTCATCATTCAGAGGACGAGGATCTTAGCTCATTTGAGCTTGTTCTTCCAACGTTGTGCTATTTCCATAACAATATCATGCTCCAGACACACTTCGATTAACTCTGTTTTTAGGTTTAGACCAAAGTTAGGATTGTTTGCCTCATTCTTCATTTTTATCAAAGTTTGTTGCCCAGCCACAGGAAAGGATATTTCCCCCCCTGGTAGAGTAATTCCCTGTACTCCAAGTCTGCTGTAAATTTTACTTCCTGATGAAAACTTGTAATCTCCCCCACGTTTTGTTTGAGATGAAATTTACTCTTTTTAGAGTCACACCGAACATACCCTTTTTGCTACCACCCTATTTATTGCTTACTTTTAACCATACGAGAATTTTTTAATATTGGTTTCTTTTTACATTTGGACAATAACCATTTATTTATGAGAAAAAATTCCTCCAGATGTGAAAACCTTTTTTAGTTTTAACAGTGTACATTTTGAAATCTTTCGCTTTTTTAAAATTAAGAATTCCTTAAAAGGCCTTCAACTCTCTCCTCATTTATGGAAGAGAAAATGGTAAACTTTAACCAAAGTCAATTACACCAACATCGTCAATTATATATTTTTTTCCTTCTTTCTCTTCTTATCTCTACTTTTTCATTAAATCTTCTCCCTGAAATCGATGTTAATACTGTCTTTGACCCAAATATTTTTTGATTAGAATTGTTATTTCTTTGTTTTCCTCCTCAGTGCATGATATATTTTCTGGAATACTACAGCGGTTTTGTAATCTCACGGTTCTATATATATATAATATAATATATATATATATATATATTATATAATATATAATTAATATAATATATTATATATATATTATATATATACAGGGCTGCAAAATAGGTATACAGTAATGAAAAAACAAAAACTGTGCACAAAACGTATTTTATTGATTATACAAGCATATCATAATAACATACAATAATAAACATAGAATCTAGATTAAATGAATGAAATTCTAAGTATAAATGAATTAGCACCCACTATTATAATACTGGTAATACTGGTATATCCTTACTGTATACCTACTTTTGCAGCCCCCTGTATATATATATATATATAATATTCATTCTCTCTTCCTTTACTCCCTCTCTCTTCCCCTTGCCATTCTTCTCTCATTTCACCATTGCCTCCTATCTCTTCACCCTCCTCCTCCTCTCTCTTCTCCCTCTCCTCCTTCTCTCTTGCATCATTTTCTTCAACTCCTTCCTTATCAATGGACTTACCCTTGAACCACTTTCACCCAATAGGAATATTATTACATATGTTCATCGGATTTCTTGATATTCCTTTTATCCAAAATATTTTTTTTCAACAGAAACCAATAAAATTTTCTTTCTGAATTTCAAAAAAGGCCTTGCATTTTCTCAAAATTTAAAACTTTTCATTGTTTAACATTTTAGTTAGTTAAACCAAAGTTGTTGGTTTAGCAACATCAGTATAAAGCCAATCTTTTATTGAAAAAATTCCCATTCTTGTTATAGAACATATTTATTAAAAATACTGAATACCCTTTTTTGTAGTCTGCTTGGACACAGAAATGATAATTTTCTTGAAGCCTTCTTGCTGTCATTTATGTTATCAGAAATATATGACAGACTAATATGATGACAAGTAATACCTCCCCATCTTCAATTTTTTAATCAGTTTTTATTCCCTTATTACTGCATAAAATCCTGTTCTTTTGTGTTTTCATGTATAAAACAATGGCAAAACCAGTGTTGATTTTCGCCTATTTAAATAATATTTTAATTTGTTGTTTGCTAATCGTGCTTCCACATACTCATTATCGGCACCAAGTGGATAATATTCTTCCTTACGAGACTGATTTAATTCTTTCAGTCTTTTCCAGGTTTATTTCCAAATGGACCAATTATACCCTAAATCATTCATATCATATCCCCAATGTTCATATCTCATACAAACGATAGCCCGCTTTATAAAATTTTATTTCAATTGGAACTGTGTTTCATTTCAATTGGAACATTATTTCAATTGAAATGTAGACCTTGGAGATAAAATCAACATTTCTGTATCTTGAATACAAGCCATTATATTTGGGGGATATATTACAGTGATAAATTAGATTAATCTCACCACATCATTTGCCTCAGTCGGGCTTCGATTAATTTATAATTTATAAGCATTTTCTCAAATTAATATTTTTTGTTATACTATATTATTCTGTCGTTAGCTGTGCTTTTGTGTATAATCATAAATCAATATCCAGTTCTTGAGAGATACAGCAAAGGTAGAACCATCTTTTTCAAACGTCATTTATATAGATAAAAATACATCATAATTTATTTTTTTTTGTTGAGTGAAATAACACCTAATTGACATAATTGACCACAACACATGGAATTTTAATTTTGGACTTGAAATGTTTGATAAAAACACCATTCTGTAGAATTTCATGACTTTAACAGTGGTGGAAGACCAAAACTATCAAAATATATTTAACCTGATTATTAATAAATGAACCATGAGAACCCATTTCCATTATTATCTTCTAAATTCATTAATACTTTGTATGTTTAGCCAAGTTTGTTAATCATCTTCATACAAATAAAACCACATGATCAATTTTAATTTCTTTACAATATTTGGCAAGTTCTATATTTTGGATGTGCATTCTTTCCAAATTCTTTAACCACTCATCAATCTCATTTATTTATGAGAAAGATATAATCATTACCCCTTTTAGTTAATTTTACACCTGCTTTGTGCGATAGAAGAAAGCATATCTCCAACTAACAATCTTGCTTTATCAGTAGGCTTTCAATTTGTCAGCAAAATCTACAATTACACCACTTTCCACTGATTTGTTTCTCCAACTCTTGTTATCTCTTTTCAACTCTTTTTGAGCCTGAAGTTGAGGGCCTTCCTTCGTGGCAGTTTTCACCACTGCTGACATACCGCCGTCAATGCTTAAGCCGCACTTAAACCACAAATAAAGGAAAAATAAAAATGGAGAAATCCTTGCATTTCATCTTCTATGAATATTCTTCAAATTTGGTTTTGACATTTTAATTTTAAGTGAGCCAGTTCGTTCAATATTTTCACATGTTCTCTTGTGAGCCAAAAACATCAATTCTTACTGCTCCTTTCTCTGAATTGTATTCTCTGTCAATCATGCAAGGCTTTTGATTTTGAATTACAAATGATAGTTTATTAAGATTGATTTGATAAAAACATAAACCCCAGTTGGCACTTTACTATCATATATTTAATCAAAAAATTATGTGAGACTAATCATAACCCACTTATCTGTTATTAATCGTGTAATTCCGTTTTTTCAAAAGCAAACAATATGGGATCCACTTCTTTATCTCTCTCTCTCTCTCTCTTTCAATGTGTAGGGAAGTATCCACTCTGTCGACTTTATAGTTTCCTTTTTTGACGCTCAGGTCAATTGTGTAGATTGTACAGAGGCTTTTAAATGCAACCACATTTATACCGTTGCTTTCACACCCTTTTGGTAAGACTTGTGTGCTTTCAGCATAATCATTTTTTTCCAAATCAATTTCCAATCAAGTTCATGGATAAAATGTTCCATCCAAGAGAAACCCGAAGTTGTTTCACCTTAGCATTATCACTCAACACATTATTCTTATCAGAGCAGATCACCATCTAGTTTCTTAAAAATGAGCCATCGTATCGTGCTTTCCTTCTAGAACACCCAAATTCCACGTTGTAAGTGGTTTGGTTCGTTTAACGTGTTGGCATCTTTTTTAAGATATGATACATTTTGTGTTTCTTTGAGTTAAGTTTCTAATTCACATCTCTTTCTGTTTTTAGATTAGGAGTTATTCACTAATTATACCACTCATTCTTCAATAACAAATTTTTCTGAGCACCAAAAAGCATTACCAACACCAAAAACAATCCATTTCATTATTCATTCCTTTGTAGTTGAATCTATTTTAAGGTCCATGCAAACTTTATTCATAATCACAAAATCGAAATACACTTCAAAGAACTGCACAGTAAAGTATTTACTGCTTTTTACATCCATTATTGCATTGCCTTTCTTTCACTATAACCAGGGTCTGTGTTTGTTCCCGTTGCCATATCAGGAATAAAACTCGCCAGCCCCTTACCCATTCTATCACAAATTATTAAAGTGTAATTTCATCATTTCAGATGAGCAGAGACATAATCAAACCAATTAACTTCTGTGTTCCCAATATACAAAGAACACTATCAAACATTTTCCAGAAATAAATCATTTATGAGTATAGCATTTGTGTTATCCCCAAGCCTTAGTGAATGTAATTTATACAACAAGAAACTTTCGGCTAGATTCAAATAAGTTTGTTGATTATTTATTTCAAAACTTTTGTTCCATTTGTATTTCCAGGTCTGTTCCTGTTACAGCATTTACCTTGAATAGTCTTCTTTTTGAGTAGAGTTTGAGATGACAGTGTATCATTCAAATCATACATACCATCAATTGCTTTCATACTTGTATTTTTTTCATTAAAAAAAAAAAGGATGTGTTAAAACTTGGAAACCTGACCAAGTATGTTGAATTATTTCTGTGTTCCCTGGGAGCCAACCGTTTTGCCTTTCTTATTTCTTTTAATTGCTTGCAATTTGTGGGATCCTTTTGAGATCTGTTATACTCTTTATGCACCCGCTACATTTCCACAGCAGAAGCCAGGCTGAACCAATTAGGTCTAATTGTTTAAGAATAGTTTAACTGATACCCATTAGGTATCAATTATCCACCTCCTTAATTTCTTAAAATGATGTCCTACACCCCGTTGTCTCTTTGGTTTATGGTGTCCTCTAACCAATATGATGCTTATGGTATGGGAAAAGAACATCCCAATCCCCTGTAAATTATTTTATATTTTCCCAAACTCGTGTTTCCTCACAATAACCATTGTATTTATTTGTTGAAAAGTTCACATAGGTGAAATCTGATGGATATAATTTCTCCATGAAAGAAATTCATGCGATGTCTTGGTCGGTTATCCTAAATTGACTCTTTATATGGTTTTCCAGAATAAACCAGAATTTTTGGTTCCATTATTGAATTTCATAACCAATTGGGCTTGAGTACTGCACGAATGAAAATATTGTATTTGTTCTTATTCCATTATTAATAAGCAGCATCAATCAAATCACAATGATATTAATACCAAAAATTATGCCTGAGACTATTTCAATACATTATCACTATAAAACGTTTCCTTTAGTTTCAATCTTTTGAGGGAGAAACCATAACTCTCTAATTGAATTATCAATGTAGAAATCAACCTTGTAGTATTTCTAAGTTTAATCGTTGATTTTGAAGTATGTTTTGAATATCTGGAAGAATATTTTTTTTGGTTCATCACCTGTTTAATTTTTTGTTTATACATTGTCGAGGCTCATTATGAGAGATGTTCTTCATAGGCGAGCAATTCGGAAGTATTTGAAATCTCGTATGCTTTGGTGGAAACTTCTATGTTTTTTTATCCGCATCCCAGATTATAACTAACTTGTCATTTTTCTCTGTGATATTAAACAGTGGTATTATAAGTTTCCATAAAACAATAAAGACACCTCAATTTCTTTTGTTATGTCAAGTTGTCGTGAGTATGGGGAAAGTAGATGTGTGATCATTGGTTGTGAAATTAAACTAAGATTTGTGCTTCTCATTTTTAAGATAAAAAGTCTGTGTATAATTATCATAAATCTCTTATTTTCTGACATCACACTTGTTAAATGTCTTGAAAAGAAGATACACAAATCATTTTTCTTCCAAAATTCAGTGAAAAGTAATTCTATCATTATTTATCTATATATATATATATATATATATATTATTTATATATATATATATATATATATATTATATTACAGTTATTTACTCTTTTTCACCTTTCAACAAAAAAATAATTCCATGGGCATCGCACAATTGATGATATTTTTTCATCATGAGAGAGGAATTAAACTAATTTAAGATGGATAAAATATCTTTATATTGACATTTATTAATTATTTTCATATTCATCAACTGGTCTAAAATTGCTGATGCTTCATTAAAACATTGTTATTTCCAATCTTCTTACTATCGAACAACAATAAGTCTGCTTAACGTAATTGCGTGAGTCATTTGGAGAAAAGTAACACCTGAACCAAGCCCTACTTAAAGCCTCATTAGGGGGTTTCTCCTTTTCATTCTTCCTTCCTTTCATGAGCAACAGGAAAACTCCACAATCAAGCGAGTTTAGTCAATCAATAGGAAACTATATCCTCATTTTAAATTTTCAATCAATAATAATTTTCAAATAATTATCAAAATCTTTTCACCCCTCACAGTTGACCTTGTCTTCCATCTTTTGCAAGAAGAAACACTAATCTCGGAATTGATTTACAGGTGGTTGAACAGACTCAAGAACCTAATTCATCATTAAATATCAATACTTTTCTTTAACAAGATGGAATATTGTGTTGTTCTGTTGGAATGAGACCTGTATGTTTTTGAATCTGTTGAAATTTCATTATTTTGAAGAGCGCTTCACAATATAATCAGGGCGGTTGATTTATCTCTTCCAGTTGTTGAAATAACCTTCATCACATATTCTAATTCTCCATATCTTCTAGTTTTTACCCCATCATTTGACTAAAATTTTTATCATTTGAATTTTTTTAGGGGTGTATTCTATATAGGAACTGTATGACATTTGTTGGAGAGTTTTTTTTTTTAAAGTTTTTTTTGTATAACCTTGTCGTGGCTCGTATGAGAGCTAACACACAACAACACAACAAGGGGGGCATGAGACAAGAGGGGCAGGGTCAGTGGAAGGAAAAACAGTGGGGGAACAGGACATTAGGAGATCTGTTAAAGGAGAGGAGGTGGGGAACACAGTGTATAAACGATGGGCATTACAGGGACTTTCAGGAAGGGAAAAGCAGGGAATTTGAAGGAGGTGGGTGGGAGTGGATTAACGGGGGTAGAAACGATCGAGGTTTGGATGGGGGACGATAAGAGGTGGTGTGAATAGCTGTTTTGAAAAGGCCTGGAGGGAAGAATGGGATTGAACAGAGTGAGGGAGTTTATTCCATAGGTGGGGAAAAAGAGGAATGAAAGAGTGAATGTGAGCAGTGATTCATGATTTTGGTAGTTTTAACAGAAGGGGGTTGTTGGCGGACCTTGAGCACCCTGCGGAAATATGGTGGGGACAAATCGCAGACACAGGGGGGCGGGGGGAGACGGTAGAAGACAGAAAGACCACCGACCTGCCTGCGGTGAAAGAGTGAGAGGCCCAAAGACTCAGCCTCATCGCGGGAGATGCCAATGATCCGAAATGCCTTGGTTTCCACAGCGTGAAGCCGAGAAAGGTGGGAGGCAGGAGCACCAGCCCAGAGGGGAGAGCAGTACTCCGTCAGGCTGCGGACAAAAAAGAAGAGAAAAATATTAAAATTTTCTCTTCTTTTCTTTGAAACACTTCTTCACCCGTTAGTTTCTGTCTCTGTTTCTTCTTTATGTCTTTCTGTTGATTTACAAGTTTTGAAACCAACACTTGATATTCCTTAAATCTTCTTGCTCATTCTTTCGCATCCATTTATTTGTTGGAAAATATCATTTGTAGAATTATAAAGGTCAATAGGGGAATTTTCTTTTTCTTTATCATTAAAAGTAGATGTGTTCAAATAAATTATTTTCTTTAAATATTTCATCAAATTCTTCATTTACATTAATGAGTTGTAATTCCTTCTTCATTAATACATGTATCTCTGCTTTTCATACGTTAGCGTTGAGTTTCTTTATCAACATCAAAACCAAATGATAAAATCTTAACTCCATTCCCCTCAGATGTTTAATAATTTGTCTCATTCCTTCTGGATTAGTTTCTAATAACCCAAGACCACGAGATTTTAGTGTCTTTCACTCACTCTTACAATGTGAATATTTTGTTGCACCAAGAGAGACCTCCTCAAATATTTGACCTTCGTTCCTCAATCGCATATGTTCCTCCATTGAAATGCAGTAATAATCTTTACCTTCTACTTCTCCTGGTTGCATTACTCTGGTTGTTGTGGATAAAATATGTATCACAGGGTGTTTTTAAAAAAAACATGTAATCTTTTCATTTTCACTATTCCAGAACCTATAATTTATGAAAGTTTTCCCAAAAGCAGATTTACCCACAAGATTAATATAACAAGTATCATTTATGTATGTCATTGCTTATAAAATAAAAAAAATATCCGTCAGTTTCTCATCTTGTTCCGCAAAAATGTATTTATATTTTCCAGTCATGTATTTCGTATGCTCCTCAAATTCTTTTTTTACGACACAACATACAACAATTGTCTCTGCAAAAATTATTTGTATCTATTGAATTTAACTTGAATAAAATAAAAGTATTAGCATTATTTCTTATCGAGCGACGAGGGAGTGAAAGTGTAATTGACTAAGATAAATACAATTACAAGAAGAATGCCTCCCTCTTGTGTAGTAACTATCCATAACCATTTGGTTTCTCTCATTAACACAATCATCAAAGATAATGAGATTCTTTTTTGATTTATCCAAATCTTGGGGTGAAGGTATATCACCGTATTATCACGAAGAATACAAGTTATAGGTTTTGATTTATTTTTACATTTCCATGTATCACAAAATAGTTGTATTATATCTTCAATGTTATAATCATTTAGTTTGTTTTGAAGTTTAAATAAACCAATTATGTCTTCTTTTTGAAGACCTGCATTGAAACCTTTGAGAGTAGTTGATACTCACGTTGAAAACTTGACTTTGTGAAAATTATTAAATTATCAAAATCTAAAAAGTTGGGAGTAAGGAGCATCTTTAAAAGCAGGCAGGATTTTCCACATCCGCTGGAACCAACTATGAGACATCTTAATGAATTTGGAAGATTTTTATGGTTGTTATATTTTATCTTATTTTCCCAAATGGGTAAAAAATCATTCATTTTTATATTTAGAAACCAAATTATTGAAATTTTATAGGCTTCTTTAGAAACTGTTTTATCCTGAGTTCAGGTTAAATTTGAAGATAATCCATTATTTTAATTATACAATATCTTGTGTTGATATTTCCCTGAAAATGACAATAGTTAATAATATACATCATCAATCCATGAAACATTACCGTCACTTGTTCAGTCTCTTCTCTTGTAAGAAAAGGTGTATTATCACCCTCGCACTTAACATTCATTTCTCCAATTAATCTTGTAAAGTAATTCATTTTTGGTGTAATTTTGAAACAATTATGTTCCTTTTATGTTTTATATTTTCATTAATTAGAAGATAATCACAAAATATACATTGTTTATGGGATTTTGACTGTGTTTAATCGCACTCTGTCACATGCAGGACAATTCTCAAATTTGTCATATGGAGAATCAAGGAATTCAAGAGGCTCAAGATCTGGTATTCCATTCATATTTATATCGTAAAACTTTACTTAAAATAAAATTCATCTTCGGTATGATCTTCAGTACCTTCATCAGTACTTTCATGATCATCTATGAAACTACTTTCATAACTATTATTTGAATACAAACTCTTGGTATCATAACTGTCTTCTGTATGATCTTCGGTAATTTCATGATCATCTATAAAACTACTTTCATAACTATCACTTGAACACAAACTCTCGGTATCATAACTGTCTTCTGTTCCAATAGAGATCTCTCATAGTCTTCAAAATCTTCACTTGAAAAATGACTCGTATTTAATTAGTAGAAAAAACATTGCCATCTATTTGGTTAAGAATTGTAAGCCATTTGCACACAACAGCCAGAGTCCAGTAGTTCAGTTATTTCGATAAGTACGTGTTGGTGGTCGTATGGCAGCTTACCTGCCGGGGTAGTATCATTTCTTGAAGCGCGACTGTGTCGCTGATGCAGTGCCCTCTACCAGTCACACACTGGAACTGGTACTCATTTTGCGACCTCGGAAGGATGACAGGCTGAGTCAACCCCGAGTATGTGTTTATAGTTAGGGTCCGTCCTTCTGTCTAATGGGTTAATTTCATGTGTGGCTGCGGGTTTTTCTTTATAGTCAGGTTTTTTACATTTTAAATCTCCTCCAAAACAAATCAATCCTCACTCTTCCGACCACCGACTATTGCCCACGTGTTTTTGGCTGAAGGCGTGGGCGGAGCTCCATCGCCTCAGATCAAGGCTCGCTCCAAAGAAGGGCATGGAGCGTTTCCTCGCCAATGGGAAGCCAGAATGCCAGAAACAACTACAGAGCTCTTCGGGGGGGGGGGGCGGGCCACGAGACGCCCTGACACCCCCCCCCGTCCAATGAGGAGGCGAGATACCTTAGGACGGACCCTCCCACCTCACTTGAGGAATGACTAATCGTGGGGCAATTGGCTGGCAAAAAGAACAAGCTCATCGCTTGTTTGCCTCCTTTTGCCTGCTGGGATCGTCTCGTTTTGCCTGCTGGGATCGTCTCGTTTTGCCTGCTGGGATTGTCTCGTTTGCTGTGGCATCGTCTCACTTTGCCTGCTGGCATTCTCGTCTTGCCTGAAGTGCTCATCTCATCTCATCCGTTTCATGCTGGCTGGCGTCCGTTGCACATTCCCGGTCCCTGGTGCTTGGTGCGGCGGCGAAGGTGTGTTTGAGTCCCCCCGAACCAGCTCGTCTCGACAGACCGCACGAGGCGGATAGGTGCCCGACCAACTCTTACCTCAGCTGCCTTCCCTCCCCGAGCTGAAGGGTCAAATAAAGGCAACCGGCCATTTCTTTTGGTGTGAGTGTGTCTGTAGCGCCCATCCTGTAAGTAGAGACTGTTAAGTGCCTGTGTTCATTGTAAATTGCATTTCTTTTATTCGGAAATCTGCTCTTTGTCACCTCTCCCATTATAAATAAACCCCTGTTAAATGTAGTACACTCGTTGCCTGTCGTTTCTATCATTGGCCTAGCATGGTTCGGGCTTGAGAATTAGTGAGGCAGTTTGGGCCGTAAGTTGTCATTGGGACGGCGCGGCTCTGGTAACTCCCGCTCGTTTATGCCGGACCGAGTCGGTACATGCGACTCGGTTCGGACAGAGTCGGCGAGGGTGTGGTTTCCCCGGTAGCTCGACGGAGTGAGTACTTGGTAAATTGGAATAGACAAGTGGACCCCACCTCACGCCGTCAAAATATTGGGACACGGTCCTTTAAGTGACCCATCGACTCCGAGTTATCCGGGGTGACGACCTTTCAATTCCGGGTTTCGGTGGAAGACGGCTCTACTGCTCCGTCTAGTGGTCGTTCCTCGCCACCGACCCCCGGCCCACAACACTATAGCCTCTACTTTTTTCATGAACAGATTCAATGACTACATTTTTTATATTGAAGGTAATATTAAAATGGTCCTTAACTACTTCTGAACGAAATGTCATTTCACCTGATGTATTAACATCCTTCATTTAATCAGGATTTACATCTTTAGGGTTGTTAAAAAAATGCAAATTTCTCCTTGCTTATTGGTGATGGTCTTATCTTTTCTTTCTAAAGCCTCATCCATCAGGGTTTTATTTTTTGATACTCTTTCTTGTTTTATTGCTTTTTCGAGTTTTGAATGTATTGCTAGAAGGAGAGGAGAAACTTTTGTTCGAGCTACTTTAATTGATGGTCTTCCAGATATATTAAAAGCCCTTCCACTGAAGGAAATTGAAAAACTCATATTATCAGTCATAATTGTTTTTATCCAATAGTTGTTTATTTATCTTTATTCAATTTTACATCCTCGACATATTTCTCAGTATCGTTTACAAATGTAGAGATTGAGTGAAACTTGTCTTTTTGTGTCTTGATACATTGTATTTATTAAGTAAAAAAAACGTTGGTGGGTTCACCTATAAATTACCACAAGGTTTTCATCAAGAAAAATTTCATTTTATTCACAGGAATTGCAAAAGAAAAAGATGATGAAAAAAGTGAAAAATGAAGATGTAATACTTAAACAGTCTCCTTCAAAGCGATTAACTAACTTGGACCTGTGCCAAGAATTGATTTTTATTTCACCTGTTGAAGGAATATCTTTAAAATATATGCATTGTGATACATGTAATATGGATATTCTTAAAGGAAATTATAATAGACGCCTTCAAACACAAAAACGCAAGAAGAATGAAGAAGGGATACTTGGATACTCTCTTGAAAATATTGATGAAGCATTTAAAGGACATATAAAAATAAGATTATTTCACTTTAAAGAACCAACACGAACATCAATCATTGAGGCAATTATTGTGGTTAAACCAAGAATTGAAATTCTAATTAAAAATTCATTGAGTGAAATCAATACTTTAAAGTTATATATGGGAATAAAACTAAAAATGACACGAGAAGGTGGTGAAGAAACTCCCGACATGAGAACAAACCCTCACTTTATCACATCATTCCAAGATTTCTTAGATTGTGATGTATATGATGAACTTCTGAGACATTAACAAAATGTTAATGACAACGTGGAAGGTAGTGGATTCGTTATTGGAAAAATAATCTTTTGGGATATATTTACATCCTAAAATCAGATCTTCTCAACGCTTCCTCACACATTGATTTACCAAAAGAGATAAAACTTAAAAAGGCAGTTGCTACTATTCAAAACAATGATAATAAATGCTTTCATTAGTTTGTTCTTGCTCACCTACATCCTCCAAAAAGGAATGCTGAAAGAGTAACTCATTACAAGAAATATGAGAAAACATTAAATGTTAAAGATTTCAAGTTTAAAATGTCATTGAGAGATATTCCTGAATTTGAGAAAATGAATAATCTATCTATCAATGTATATGGACGAACGGATACAAACAAAGGTCAAATGTTAAAAATTTCAAACAACGATAAAAATTATGAAACATACAGTGACCTTCTCTACTTTACTTCAAAGGAAAAATCACATAATGCTTACATCAAAAATTTATCAGGATTAACCAAATCACAACTATACAATCGAAAATGTGAAACATATCCTTGTAAGAGATGTCTCAACTCCTTTCGTACAAAAGAAAGATTGGATCTACATTTGAAATACTGTAGAAATCATAAATCGGTCGTAATCAATTTACCAAAAGCAGGTTCAAACATATCATTCAAAGATTTTAACAAACCTATAAAACATCCCTTTGTGATATACGCTGATTTTGAAAGTATCCTTGAAAAGATAACACTTTCTCCAAATCAAAATCAATCATTCACAAATAAATATCAAAAACATACTCCTTGCGGTTTCTGTTATTATATCAAATCATCTGTTGGTGATGATTGCAACAAGTTAGAACTTTACAGAGGAGAAGATGCCTCCCAAGAGTTTGTGAAACACCTGGAAAAAGACTGTATTCAGTTATCTCAGGTAATGGATAAAACATATCAATCAATGTCCTTAACAAAAGAAGAGAAAAGGAAATTTAAACAACCACAGGCTGTTTGTCATATTTCTGAGGAGAAAATGAGTGAAGGTCTAAAGGAAAGAGACCATTGTCATCTCACTGGTAAATATAGAGGTCTGGCTCATCAGAGTTGTAATCTCAATTTTAAACTTCCCTCCTTAATTCCAGTATTTCTTCACAACAATGCTCACAATGTGAGATTTATCACGGAAACCTAAAAAATTTGTGGGATGGGGTTGGGGTTCTGGATGTGAGAGGGTTAGGGATGGGGTTGGGAATTTAAATGTGAGGGTCAGAGTTGGGGTTAGGGATGGGTTAGGGTTCTGGATGTGAGGTGAATATCACACCTCACCCTTATTACCTCCACCACTGACGATGAAGGAGGTTATTGTTACGAATTTCGCCCGCCCGGCGTGCGATCGGCCACGTAACTCAAATCGCGACACGGACCACCGGAAACGGACAATTCAGTCGTGACCCTCTTGAACTACCGCCAGGAGCTAGCCACGGGTGGGGGTTTAACCTCACCACACCCAGTCCGCATTCTACCCACGCGAAATAGGGTGAATCGCCGAATGTCGATATACCTAAGTACCGCGCGCGGGTAGCGTACCGAGGAATTGCACCACGCCGCAGGTCGACTTCGGACACGAACCGCTTAAGCGGCTCGTTCCGTGCTGCAGGGATAACCGAGCGGAGTTATCGTCGACCTCGGCGGTTCATGATTATTTATTGGGTGTCTACACCCACTACCAATCCTTACGTGATGCAAGATGGAACTTTCAACGGAGGAAAGGACGCAACGAAACGGGAAACAGTCGACAAGCACTTTTATTCCACACACAGACAAGCACGTATTTTACAATCACAGTAATGCACATATAACAGTCAAAGCAAGAACAATACGCAGAGTTACTACCGAATAAAAAAGGCAATTATTTTCAGCACACTTATACAGGTTTACTTACAAGACTGGCCCACACATACATTTACACAAAAAGCAAAGAAAACGAAAGCCACCCTCATAGGCAAGGAGGCAGACAGGTCCGTGACCAAATGAACGTGGACCTGGGTGATCGGCCAGGTCCACGAGATCGAAGGGGTCTTACCCGCGCCCTCGTGGCGCAATGGCGGGCTAGCCGCAATGTCCGTGTAACGCGCTTGACTCCGTGCCCCTGGTATGGTCGGTGAGCTCCTCCAGGCGTGCGTCGCGCAGGCACCACGGTTGGGTTGGGGAACGGACGGGTTACCGGCGCTATCTCAGCGCGGATGGGGGGGGGGGAATTGTTGATGCTCGGGGTCGGGAGAGGGGAATGGCGGATGCTCCGTCCCGCTAGCGGGGTCCCGGGACCGCACCGACTCCGGCGAACTCTCGCCCCTGACCCTCTTCTGCGTCCTGCTCCACTCCGCGACTCGTCCTCGACCCACTCACATCCGAGCTCCGTCCTTTCGCCGTCCGATCCCCGCAACGACAACCTCAGACTCCACGACTTCCGACCAGCGGCCACTTCCTGCACCCTTTTCTGCGCCACTTTCTCCACAGTTTCTTCACCCCCTTTCTGCACACACGAGCTGCATTGTTCTCGTGTCTTTATAGACCGGGGGAGGAGCTTGTATGCAGATTCGTGGATCAAAACGCGCTTGGAGGCAGGGCCACACCGCCGACGCTCGCCCATTGGACGGAGAAAAAAGGGGCGTGAGCCTCTCCTGATCCGTTTTCCTCTCCTAAAAGGAACGCATTCACAGCGGGTTCGGAGGGGGGCCATGCCACCTGATGCTCAGTCATTGGATGGAAGAAAAGGGGCGTGAAGCCTTCCTGATCCGTTTCTCCTCTCCCGAAAGGATCCATGTGCACTGGTGGCTTGCTGCGTTCGGCAAGAATCACCGAACGGGCCCTGGACAGCATGACGTTCGGTATTGACTGGTGGTGTGGTTGATGGTTTGGAAGGAGAAAGGCGAAGGTGGTGGGCGGTTTGCTGTGGTTGTTTGGTGGTTGGCGGCGTCGTTTGGGAATGGCGGTGAAGCGATGTTTGCGGGATGGAGTTGTGGAGGTAAAGAGGCGAAGGTGGGGTGTTTGAGTTGTTGGCGGCTTAATGGTCCAAAATAACGATAGAGAAAGAAAAAATGGCTAACTCAAAGCGTCGCGGCCCGGATGAATCACACATATTCCCCTAAACAACAAGGTGTGGACTAACTACACATCTTAGTGTCATAACTGATCTAAGGACCCTTTATGGTGTATTGCGAATTTCCACAGCCGTAACATTATGTTTTCACCCCTTTCTGTCTGTTTGTTTGTGTACAGGATATCTCTAAATATTGTGGACGGGTCCAGATGAAATTTTGTGGACAGGTTGGGTGTGTGACAAGGCCAAACTGATTAGATTTTAGTGAAGATCTGGATCCGGATCTGACTACTAGAATTTTAAAGTGATTCTTCACCATTGAAATATCGGGCCAAAAACGATATTGTGCTGTACAGCATGATATTTCAAAAATGTATTGGGCCTGATATGTTCTCATGGATCAGGCATTATGTGGTGGAGGTATTTGCTCTACCAAGTGCCCTTTTAGTTTTAAACTTCGCTCTTTCATTCCAGTCTTTCTTCACCACAACACTCACTATGGCACTTTTTTTTTTAAAAAAATAAAGGAATTGAGTAAAACCAGTGGATACATTTCAGCCATTCCGAATACAGACCAGAAATATACCTCATTTACAAAAACAATCTTCACATCTCCCATAACTCATATTAGACTTCTTGCCACATTCAAGTTTATGTCAAGTCCATTATCTGAGTTGCTGTCAAATATCAAAAGTTTTCCCATTCTTCAAACTCACTGCTCAAATCGGGACAAAATTGAACTCTTGTAGCAAAAAGGTATATATCCCCATGATTATATTAACTCATTTGAGAGGTTCAAAGAAACACAGCTCCCACCTCAAGAAAGTTTCTCCGAGTTGAGTAAAACTCACATAACTGATAAAGAATATACCCAACCCAAAAATGTTTGGAAGAAGTTTGACATTAAAAAATCTTGGGGAATATCACAATTTGTATCTCAAGACTAATGTACTCTGATTGGCTGATGTATTTGAAGCTTTCAGAGGAGTCTGTCATCATAAATATTCATATGGATTAGACCCGCTCATTATTACACAGCCCCAGGATTAGCTTGGAGTGCTATGCTAAAGATGACTGAACAACTAAACAATCATTGGAATTAATAGTTGATATAGATATGCTTTTGATGATAGAGAAGGAAAAAAGAGGTGGAATATCATAAGTCTGTTCCAAGAGATATGCTAAAACAATCAACAAATATCTTCATAACTATGGTGCTTCAAAAGATACTTACTTGATGTATTACGATGACAACAATTAGTAGGGATGGGCTACGTCTCAACCTTTACCGCAAGGAAAACCCAAATGGGTTAAAGAGAAACATTATGAAAGAATTTTACAAAACATTGTTATCTTTTCTCAAAAGGAATTAGACAAAGCACAAGTTGGGTATTATTTTGAGATTGATTTGAAATACCCAGAAGAACTCCACACCAAACACAAAAACCTGCCATATGCCCCTGATAAGGAAAGTCTGAGAAAAGAATGGCTCAGCGGTTATTTTATTTTATTGTATGCATTGTCGAGGCTCGTATAAGAGCGAACACATAGAACATATAATAAGGAGAGCAGGAGACAAGAGGGGCAGGAGAAGTAAGCACAAAACAGGAGGGAGCAAAGACATTAGGAGATTTGTGGAAGGGAGAGGGATGGGGCCGGGTACATGGGGTAAACAAGATGGACACTACAGGAACTTTCAGGAAGGAAAGCAGGGAATTTGAAGGAGGTGGATATGGGGTGGATTGATAGGGGTACAAAATGTAATGATTTTGGATGGGGGAAGATATGAGATGGTGGTGAACAGCTCTTTTGAAGACCGGGAGGGAAGAGTGGGATTGAAAAGTGTGGGAGTTTGTCCAGAGGTGGGGAAAAAGAAGAATAAAAGAGTGAAGGTGAGCAGTAATTATTGATTTTGGTAGTTTCACCAGAAGGGGGTTGCTGACGGACCTTGAGCACCCTGCGAAAATATGGGAGGTGGGGGGGACATATCGCAGACAGATCAGGGAGGGCAAGGCCGGAGAGAAGATGGTAGAAGACAGAAAGACCACCGACCTGCCTGCGGTGAGAGACAGAGAGACCCAAAAACTCAGCTTCATCTTGGGAGATACCAATGATCCTAAAAGTCTTGGTCTCCACAGCATGAAGCCGAGCTACGAGTGAGGTGGGAGCACCAGCCCAGAGGGGAGAACAGTACTCTATCAGGCTGCGGATGAAAGCTTTGTATGAGTTATCAACAATAATTTCTTACTACAGGCCAACAAACAGAAAAGTTACTCACTACATTATATGATAAAGACAATTATGTTATACATCAATGGAACTTGAGACAATATATATCTAATGGGTTGAGAGCGAATAAAATTCAGAGAATTTTAAAGTTTAGACAAAGTCATTGGTTATAGACCTATATTGATTTCAATATGAAAAAGAGAACAGAAGCAAGAACAGATTTTGAGGACTTTTATAAATTAATGAATAACACTTTGGAAAATGTAATAAATCGGCAAAACATAAAACTCACTAACTACATCTTGGAAACAGGCATCAAAATAAATTAATAAACCAAGCTTTCAAAGAGTGGATGTGTTTTCGAAAAACTTTTGTGCTGTTCATATGATGATATAAGAAACATTTTATAAAATGGGATTGACACCCTCCCTTATGGATATTAATAATTAAGGCATTTATTTAGAATTAAGATATACATAAGTGTTAAGATATTTAAACACCGATCTTTAAATAACAATAAACGAGTTCCATTCCAAGGAATTGTGACACAGGAGAAAGCCATTTGGCCCATAAAAACCTGTGCTATTATTACCGACTTAATAAGGTTGTTTATCCGTACTCTATCCTTTTTAAATGCTGATTGTCACGCAAGGAAGCAGCACATACCATGTTTTTAAGTCGTTGGTATGACTCGCATGGGGAATGAACCGCCCACCTCCCAAACTCAGAGAGGACGCTCTCACCATTACACTACCGAGTCTGGTTCTTGATGTTTTACTATTGTCTAAATAACCCGATCTTGATCAGGTGACTCCAAGCGCACGCACGCACACACACACACCACACACACACCACACACACACACACACACACACACACACACACACACACACACACACACACCACACACACACACACACACACACTCTCTCTCTCACTTTCTGTCCTATCTCCCCTTCCTCTTTCCCTTCTCCCACATCCTCATACTCCTCTGTCCTATAGCTCTCTGTCTCTATCTCACCCCCTTTACCTCCTCACCCCAACACCTCCACCTCCCACCCCCTCTCCCCCATCCGCCACCTTCCCCCCGCCCGTCTCTACTCCCACCCTCTCTCTGAGTAAGACGTGACATGTGTCTTGGTGTGCACAATGGATATCAGAACACAATGTTGCTGCATAAACGATGTGACAGGAAGGTGTTTACAGAGACGATACCGAGAGCAACAGTACCCCATTGATAAAGACACGCAGTCGATCTCACAGCTCACCAAAGAATAATGGAAACCAAAGCTTGTGATGTTCCATGAACAAAGGTAATTTGGTTACCTTGTATTTGATACAGACGCTTACATGCCTTTTGACATGCTTCGCTTGGACGCAACACAAAGCTTTACCTGCAAGTACAAAAGGAGAGAGGAGGGAGGGAAAGAGGAGATGGAAGGTTAGGAGGCAAACAGTGAGACAGTGAGATGTGCAAATGGAACAAAGACAACAATAATTCACTTTGCTTTCTTTTATGTAAAAGAGAAATATATATATGTCATGATACCTCTTGTGGCTCAGGTTTTCAAGAAATTAGAGTCTTTGCATAAATGATACAGTCACATGTATATGTATACACAGAGGGAAAGGAGGCAGGGGAGGTGTGAAACAAGAGTTCAAAAAGTTACACGAACAAGGTACAATATTCCGAGAAATGCTAGAAAGGTATAATGAGACGTGTATATAAATACAACCACAGTTATATAGATTCTGGACTTGTGATTTGAAAAACATAAAAAATGTGGTAGTTTCTTGGAATATCTGAATATCTCATTCAGGGACCATTTTGAACGCTCCTCATATTTGTGCCGCAATCAGCTTGTTGTATTCATTTTAAACCAGTTTTCATCTCGACAAAGCAGGGAGAGCGAAGGAATATATTTGGAATTTGGACAAGGGCACGGCTTTTAAGCACATATTCTCATTTGTTAGATCTTTCAGGATGATATTGAGAGTCAAAAAAGAAATTTCAACAAGACATCCAACTTGATCTCCTTTTCAAAGAATGGCATATTCCATGATGTATGTTATACCTTGCTTATCCAACACCAAATCTGTACTGAGTCAAAAGTCAAAATACATTTGATTATATATATATATATATATATATATATATATATATATAAATTACAGTATATTTATATGTATAATATATAATATATTACATATTATATACACATATACATATATATACTATATAACACGTATATATACATATATATATAAAGGATACAAACAAACTGACATAATAGTGACGAAGCTTTTCATGCTGCAATCTTCAGGGTAAGATCTTACCCTGAAGAGTGCAGCACGAAAAGCTTCGGTCACTATTATGTCGATTTGTATCCATATTGAAGTTCTGTATTACCAAACATGTTTATATATATATATATATATATTATATATATATATATATATATATATATATATACAGTATATATATAACTGTAAAACCATGTGATATGTGAAACACTTCCATCCACAGTGAAACCAAAGGAACTGCAAAGGCGGCTGTTGTATGAACGTGGAAAGTTGGTTATTTCAGGCTGGAATCACTGAGTGATTTGTGTTGTACAAATGAATGTGTTTTTTTTTTCCAAAAAAGATGTCTGCAGCTTATTATCATAATCTAAAAATATGCTAAACTTAATTTTAAAAACACTATAACAATTAATGGTGATGACTATAAGGACAGATGACAACAAAACACCCGCAACAAAAGAAAATGTTTCTCACCTATCAATCAATGGAAAGCCTCTCTAATTACAGAGGTCTTAAAATAAAATAATAATAATATGTCATAATCAAACATTTCCATACAGAATTTTTTTTGGCTCCTGTCACAATCACATGTACTATTTTGGAATATCTGTTTATTCTGGATGGAGTTATGAGCTTCCTGCGCCCCCCTCTTCCCCTCCCCATTTACCTGGTTTACTCCATATGTGCCTTTTCCCTCCTCCCCTCCTCTCTCCACAGAAACACTTTTTTCCATTTTCCCCACCCATTCGTTCGCCTCCTCTATCTCTCCTATTATCTGACCTTCTCTTCAGTTTTCAAAATTAACCCCCCCCCCCTCCGCCCACCTCCACACATACCTTGTACGTACATAACAATGGTTGGCCCCTATACAAACACTCCAGTATATAGACAAAAGGAATTTGCAATAAATCAGGATGCTTTACTGCTCGTCCAAAGAGCTACCCCTCGAGGTTTTAGTGAGCCTATTAATGTCCACACAATGTTTCATTCAATATACTGTATATATACAATGTATACATATTGGCCAAGTAGAAGCAAAGAATGCTCAGATGGATCAACCGAGGTTGTGGATCTGCCGTTTGGAGAGGTTCTGGGTTGAAAGGATCAAAACCTCGATGAAAAACGGTGCCCAGCTGATGATCTGGGCAGTTGGGAAATCGGTCAATTGCTTATAAGTTAAGGTTATAACTTCAAATAAAATAGCTCTTGTAAGTACTTACCAGTACATAATATATCCGTGTTTGTGTGTTCATATATATGTGTGTTTGTAAGTATATGTGTGTATGTGGATGGTGTATATATATATATATATATATATATATATATGTGTCAGGCTGACTGCTAGACAGGCAGACAGACTAAAACATTTACAGTACCTTACTCGTCTCTGCGCTCGATTGGGACAAGATACCATACAATTTGCCAAATTCAGAGCCAAATTACTGCTAAAATGCAGGACCGTGTTCCGATTTGTGTTGTACAGCGTTCAAGATATAAAATTCAATTTAGTTAAGTATCGACCAAAGTCTGGAGACAGACAGCCAGACAGACAGAGTGCAACCCCACTTTTCGCTTCATGCACGGGGTAATTATAACAGCATGTCGTTGTTATTTTCGAATACCATTTTGGCAAATGGAGCATCTGTGCTGTTGAAGTTGTTTCATGGGAGGAAACAAGTGGCATATCGGTGTCTTCCCAGCAGTATAGTCAGGAAAGGAATTTGTAAGTTGTCCAGGAAGCTGGAACACAATGAACGACTCTTGTGTTGACCACAAGAAAAGTTTCATGAAGCTATAAAAAGCATAAAAGAAACTTAGATACCATGGCAACGTGCGAGTTTAGTCACGATAGTTCGTATTAATAAGATTATTTAACTCACCCTTCATCCTGGGTGGCTTGAATTGCGCTTGATGTGGACTTTTAGATTTCAATGAATGAATACTACGGATCGGGTCTGGAGGGGAATAAACGGTGCAAATCAGATAAAACCTGGTTATATTCACCTTCTGAACAACGAGGAAGTCACTTCAACTCGGAATCTGGTTTATTAACTTTACTGAGGTTAAAATAAACGAAGAGTCAACAGATCGCTTCCGAGAAACAAACTTTTTTGGTGAATAAAGCTCGGCACTGACAAAACCCTGTAGGATGTTCAGCTTGGACAAATCCTTGGGTTGAACATTACAGAGTTGCATTATTCAAATAGGTCAATGTCCATTTGAAACTTGAACATTCTGTTACACCGAACTATTGTTGGCTCATTCCAAATGTAGTGTGTATGCATATATTATTTATTACTTATTATATTGAGGGTTGGGGGATAGCCTGGAGCTAGAGATATGTGTACTCGCCTCTGAGATGTTGGGCCTGGATTTGAATCTTGGTCAAGCGATAAACTGTCATCCTGGTGTTTCGGTGGCAAGGCGATTCATCAATGTGTGTGTACCATCCCTTGGATGGACGTTAAACTTGGTGTAATATCTGCCAACGTTAGTTGGTGGATGTAAAAGACCCCACAGTGTCCTTCACAAAGAATAGGCGAGTTATCTCTGGAACCTTGAACAAATTCCAAAGTCCTGCACCTTCAGTCAAGTATTCTGCGTCAGAGTAGCGACCCATCCTTGATTGAAACTGCTTCGGCAGAACTGACACGAATTGTGCAGAGCAGGGTAAATGAATGATTGAAATGAAAAACAAATATATAAAGATATATACATATAATTATTGAAATAAATAAATATATATATATATACTCGCCTAACTCATTCACACGTATTCGCCTAACTCATTCGTAAAAAAAACTTTGTGAACGTTCCTCTTGCGTACAAGATGTGAACACGTCACGGTCCGAAGAAGAATTAACTAAAAGGAGAGACAAGTTCCTAAAAGACTCCAATAACCAGACCATCGCCATTGTTAGTCACCACCGCACAGGTATTCTGCATTGTGCGCTTCTCAGACATGGGACACGGATCGCCATCTCATGGAGCGTGCACGGGGCTCGCTCATTAGCTGCAGATCCGCTTGAGAGCCTCCGGTCCCTGAGCCCTTATCAGAGTGCTCGGCGGAACAACTGTTCGCTCTCTCTCCCTGGCTCGGCGACCCCTCGCATAAGAGGACTGTGCGCGGTGAGCCGAGGTGAGAGGGGAGTCGTGGCTGCCTCTGAAAAGACGGCTTATTTCGTTTCCTGGACGCTTTTGTCCACAACTATTTTTTCCAAATCGCCCCGCCGTTTCTAATTGGGGTTTTCGCGCCATGCGACCACCAACATCGCCTTTGAAAGTGGAAAAGGGGGTCTCTTGCTTGCACTCTTTCAATATCATTATGATCGCCTTGTCACAATCACATTCTTCAGTCTCTTTCAAAATGTTTCCATCAACAAAGGAAAAGGAAAAAAAGTCTCCTTGTAAAGGAACATCTCATTTGACTATATCATCTCCCGGTGTCTTTATTAATTCGTTGAAGTGTTTCTTTGTGAATCCTAACATCGTTTGTATTAAATGGACTTGGAGACGCGCTGGTCTTTGGGATGGAAAGGGGTTTATTTGAGACCAATTATAAGCATTCCCATGATGTGGTCGTTATATATTAATCACTGGTGCCTTTCAAACAAGAGCACGTCCTATAAATCATCACACCAAGGTTTTCCAAATCAGGTTTGCACAGATTTTTAGGATTAAACATGGTGACTTTTAAAGAGTTTAGCGATTTAAATAGCAAATAAAACAATGTACCATTGCGTGCCACACAAATGGATGTTTTGTGACATTATTATAACGAGGATGTAACCAGACTCGGTGATGTAAAGGTCAGAGTGTCCGTTTTGAATATCAGAGGTCGGTGATTCGAACCAAAGCCGAATCATGCCAAAGACTTCAAAATGGTACGTGCTGCTTCCTTGCTTGATGCTCAGTCTTTGGAAAGGACAGAGCACGTACAAACAACTTAAGGTCGGCAACCATTGTGCAGGTTCTGATGGGTCTCACGGCCTTCTCCTGAATTGCAGGTCCTTATAAGGGAATATATATTACACACACACAACACACACACACACACACACACACACACACACACACACACACACACACACACTATATAAAGCTCTTTTGAACCACTCGATGACTCACTGATGTAAATGGTTAGTACCTTCTACATGGTGGAAGAAACCTGAAATTTTGCATACTGCTAAACTCAAAGCCAATATCCAGGGGGGGGGGGGGGGCGAGTTCACAAAACAGTCGGAAATTGTCCATAAACAAAAACTTCCGTGAATAAGAGTCAGCCTGTGCAAGCTCTTTCTTCTCACTGCTGGCAGACAATGGAGCTGACACTGGAACTGGTTGCTAGGCAATGGTAACAAGCACCGCTTCTTCCTCTTGTTTTATAACTTTTGCCATAATCACATTAAAAATTACTATGGCTACAAACTTTTCAATAAAGAGATCATTCTAATCACCAGTTGTACATTTACATGGGTTATTTAGCTGTTTGCAGAATGCAACCACGATAGTTTTTTATAACGGTTAAAGGGGACCAGACTTTATACATGAGAAAGCAAGCAATTACAAGTGATTCCTATTTATATATCTCTGATCTATGATATGCTTAATTATTGATATGTTTTAAAGATTGCTAATGACTAAGTAATCACACTAATTAGCAATTTTTTGATTACTAAGTAATTGTGGTTATCTGTATATATAAAAGCGAGATGTTTGTTTGTTTGTTATCCTGCTGAGCTCCGAAGGTGAATTGCCACGAAACTTGATAAGATCACATTATTTACCAGGGTGTACCTAAATAGGGGTTTTAAACAGTCTTTTTCTCACAATTTATGAATTATAAACACACGAGCTGCCACCTGCCACCATCTCAGCAAGGATAGATCCATATATACAATCTATCTATCTATATATTACTAAAACTCTCATCTTGTATATATGTATGTATGTATGTACGAGGTGTGTTCAAAAAGTATCCAACATTAATTTTTCGTGCGAAAACAAATGAAGCTAGGGAGGTGTGGTTTGGTGCACGTATGTAGGCGATCCTAATCCGTATGCGTGAATA
>CM068966.1:48117201-48135608 GCA_035128595.1 Eptatretus atami
ATATATATATATCAAGAATGGTGCACCACCCAAAGAACATGCAGCCAAGGTCAAGCTGGTGATCGAAAATGGCTCATTGATGAAAGAGGCCAAAGGAAGCTGACACGAATTGTGCAGAGCAACAGACGGGCTACAGTTAGTCAACTGACAGTCCAGTACAACATCGGTGCCGAAAGACCCAAAAAAGAATGCAGAACTTGTCGTACCTTGACACAAATTGGGTGCGGCAGCCAACGACTGTACAGAGTTCCACTTCTTTCAGGAAAAAACAAAAACCTGCGGTTGCAGTGGGCTAAGGAATGAAAACACTGGACACTGGAGGATTTGAAATACATTGCCTCGTCTGATGAATTCTGGTTCCTGCTGTTTCACACTGATGGGAGGACTAGGGTATTGAGAAAATCACATGTGTACATGTATCCATCATTCTATGTGTCAACATTTCAGGCTGGTGTTGGTGGTGTGATGGTGTGGGGTGTGTTTTCATGGCACACATTCGGCCCATTGATAAAAGTGGAGAAACATTTGAATGTGACAGAATATCTGAACATCATTGCCAATCAGGTGCATCCCTTCATGGCAGCAGTGTATCCATCTGCGAATGGATTTCTTCAGCAGGATAATGCCCCATGCCACAAGGCTAGGATTGTCCAGGAATGGTTCCATGAACATGACAGTGAATTCAGCTTGCTGCAGTGGCCTACTCAGTCACCAGATATCAATCCAATTGAGCATCTGTGGGATGAGATGGAAGGAGCTATTCGGAGTAGAGATCCACTACCAGCCAACTTGATCCAACTGTGGGAAGCATTGGAGTCAACATGGGCCAACAAGCCCAACATCCCTGTGGAACACTTTCGACACCTTGTAGAGTCCATGCCCTGACAAACTGAGGCTGTTCTGAGGGCAAAAGGGGGTGCAACTCAATATAAGGAAGGTGTTAATAATGTTTTGTACACCGAGTGCATATATATACATATATATATATATATGTATACATTGTTATACTTGTGGGATGCATGCTTGTACACGACAAGCAACTACTCAAGTGCATCCTATGTGCATACATAATAAATATAAGCTTTATATATTTGATGTCGGTTGTGCTTGTATTCTCTGTAAGCAGCTAAACATCTCGAATAAATCAAGAATTAGTGATGAGAATGAGCTCTTTATTTATGAGTAAGAGCTCATTTAAACTGATTAGAATGAGCTCTTTATTCAAGAAATTTTAATGTAAATATGGCAAAATTCAAAATAAGAGGTGGAAGAGGTGTTGTTAGCATTGCCTAGCAACCAGTTTGAGTGTAAACTCCATTGTATTGGGTCACGGGACCAGCCGACTTTTAGTCTTGGATATATTCGTTTTACAGGAATTTTCTGACAGTTTTGTGATTTTTCCTCTGATATTGGCTTCGAGTTACATCAGTTTGTGAAATTGCAGCTTTATACCCCAACTATATGGTGCTAAATGTTGATATCAGTTGGTGAGTGAGTGGTGAGAAATAACTATAAATATTGCATGTAAGGTGCAACGCATGCACACACACACACACACACACACACACACACACACACACACACAACACACACACACCACACACACCACACACACACACACACACACCACACACAAAAACAACATGCAGGCAATCAATGGATACTTGCTGAGCATGACAGAAGTGTTCAAAACTTTGACAGACATTGCACTATTTTTGGTCACAGACTTGATCAGCCAAAATGACCCCTTCCTGAATCCAATTAAAAGTTCCTTGTATTAAGTGCCACAATCTATGCTGGTCATTTACATAAGCTTCCTATATTATAACTATGATGGTGGTATTTTGTCTGACAATCAACTGAACAGGTGGGACTCCGTGATCTATCAAATTAAACTCAAAAGGAATCACAATGACACATCAAGAGAAACACCAAATTATTATTTCCAACGATTATCAAAGTATTATTTTTTTTCACAGTTTTGGAAGTTAAAACTGATTTCGCAAAGAACTCAACCATGAACTTTGACCCACAATTGATTTGTTGCACAAAGCAGTGTTGAGTGTTTTTAAAAAAATTTTAAAAAGTGTTTTCGGACATCTTCAGAGAAGACGTTTCAGATGTATGATCATCAAAAGTACAATCATAAGTCTTTACCGGAAGCATGGAGAGCATAATAGGGATTTTTTTGACTTTCCTCCAAAGGCGAACAAAATGGATGATGTGAACAGTCGCAGCCTTGATTCAAAGTGTCTGACTCAACAGTTGTCAAGGAGATGCTGAGATTATTCATGTTGCAACTTTTTTTTTTCTCTCCCTCTCTGTAGTGAAAAGAGATTTCCGTGGTTGTTATGGCATTGTGTGTGTGGGTCTCTTTTCTGAAAGGGATTATCAAAGTAAATCTTCAGTCCTGGAGAACCTTCGGTGATGTCCAAAATATGATGGCCATTCAAATTTTTATACAAACGAGTTACTCACAATGGCCAAGATGTGTGCTCGTTTTTCTAATTTCTCAATATACAGGTATATAAAATTAGTGGGTCTTTGTATAGTAAGGGATTCCCGACCTGCTTACTAACTGTGAACTGGTGCTTCACAGACCGGGAATCGGATCACAAAGTCCTCCGTCCCTCAGATGGATATTAAACTGGGTGACCTGTTTGCCGATATTAGTTGGTGGGCATCAAAGATGGTGTGTCCACGGTGTGTTTCGACGAAGAGGCAGGTGAGTACACAGCACCTGAACAAATTATACGAACTTCTGGCCCCAACATCTCTCCCATCCCGCACTTGCAAGCATGGCGAGCATGCCAACACTCCTCCTCAAGAGCAAAGGGAGCCTTCAGTCTGCAGTCCACTGAATGGATTGGAAGAAGACGGAAAAAGGGAAGTAAGAAAATAAGTAATGTTTTTGCATATATATTATATATATATATATATATATATATTATATTATATATGTCTCATCCCATAGGACACATCACGCTTACTGGTGCTGCCAAATAGTCTCTTGGCTTTGGGCAAATCCTGGATGGGTCGCCACTCGACGTATGACCAGCATGCTGGGACTCATTTTGCCACCTCAGGAAAATGGTCAAGTTAACCCCACCTGGTATTAATTCAACAGCTGAGCGGGATTTGTACTCAGGACCTAGTATCCCAAGCGCCACCACCTTAACAATGAGCCAACACGAGCATATATATATAATATATATATAATATATATTATATATATACATATATACAATATATATATATATATTTTATATCAATATCTTTTTAAACCTGAATGATATATTAAACGGTGACTTCCAGGTGATGTAGAAACTGAAATTTTGCATGCCGATGGACATAGAAGCCAGTATTACTGGAATAAGCCACAGAATCATCAGACAACATCCTAAATTAAAATATAAATAGATGACAAAAAAGAATAAAAATGCAGGTGAGCGACCCCAAAATGGGGAAACATGTTGTTGCTGACACAATGTTATAAGTACTACAGTCCCACAACACACACACACACACACACACACACACACACACACACACACAAACACAACACAACACACACACACACACACATATATATGTACTAGTGCTGTGCATGGGAGGGATCCCAAATGCGAACACACAATGTGGAAACAGCAAATGCCAAACCATGAACCAGTAAATTCCACATTTTTGTTTGACCTTCAGTCGAACATCAGGCATGGACAGCCAGTTCGTGATGGACTTGGGGAAAAAATGAACTGCAGCTGACCGCAACAGAAGTAAGGTGGGTAATAGTTCAATGATGTCACAATGGTGAAACTGCAAATGCCGAATCCATGAATGACACCAGTGGAAACCCTCACACCATTTCCTGATTCTCCTTTAAACTCAATCTCTGTATTTTAATTCCAATCAGCATCATTCCAATCACAAACAAGAAAAAGAGCAATCAGAGATTGCAGAACCTCGCCAGGACTTGTTTTGTGTGGCGTTTGTGTGTTACGTTACGTGTGTTACGTAATTAATAAGAGGCATAATTAGAACTGCCACTGTATAAATGCTGGCAGTAATGACTGGTTCAGCCATTTCAGTGAAGAAGATTTTTGAAGGTTAAAAAAACAAACAAACAAGATGGCTGCCGAATCACCTCACCGATGACGTCATCAATAAATTTTTGTGGACCATTTTATCCCTAGATGACCCTCAAAAATTTTCATACTGACCAGATGTAGCGTTCTACATATGCAATTATGACGTCATAATGAAGGCACATATAACATCATTTTAAAAAATCACACTTATTCCCCATGAGGAATACTTGCCGTGTGCCAAGTTTCAATTTTTTCCTTTGTGCAGTTTGAGATACAGAAGTCAATTTTTTTCCGTTTTTCCAACACGGCTACCACACCTCATGACCTATGACGTCACAATTATCATTAAAACACTCCACATGAGTAGCTTCACCAATGCTGAAAATTTCGTTTCAATCCGACAAGCAGTTGTGGAGAAAAACACCAAAGTTCCGTGCAGACAAACAAACAAACGGCCCAAACGCAATACCCTCTCCTTCGGTGAGAGTAATTAATACTATACCATTAATATAACAAAATACAATGTTACAAACACTCGTGAGGTAAATGAAGATAAATGCTGTTCTGACATCTGGGTAGGGAGCAGTTTCGTACGGATCGAAACTCAAAATCATAATTGTATTGAGGAATTTGTGAAACCTCCCACCCACTCCATGACACCGGCTCCATCACACCCCAAAAGGTTCCACAGAAGGTTTGGCGGGGCTAGCCCCAAAACTAAGGGAGTAGTTTGGGGGCAGAGACAGACAGACAGACAGACAGACACTCAGGTTTTATAATGTAGATACACTGCAGGTTGTCCCTTTTTTGCTGTGTCTTGGACTATTCCGAGTATTTCGGTCATATAATTTTTGAATGCCCCTCTGCACATGCAACTGGTGTCATTTATCATTCCGTATTCCTGAGTCAGTGTTTTTCGTCCAACAAACAACTACACAGTTCAATAACGCCTGTCATCCGATGACCGGTTATTGTAAAAGTAGCAATCACTATGATACACCGTGGTTGGTCTAAAGCAGTCACACGTGCCAATCAAGCTATCAATATAACTTGGCAACGTCCAGGGATGTATCAAGTTTATTTTTTCCATTGCGTCACAAACAATAAATTATTCAGTCAAACTGTGTGCCCACAATGCCTCTTCTTTAGGAGACATCTGTGACCTATCTCCTCCAAGTTAACATCATATGACCTATATCAAACCAGCATACATGTTCAGAGATGGAATTGACCGCCGCAAAATGGCGCTAGCAACAATACACTTATCTTTCAACGAACCTTATTATACTCTTTTCAACGATACTTTCAACTGAGTACCGTACTCACATTGTAAAGTACATACTATATAATGTGAGTACGTCTATAAGTCCATATATTAGGCGAAACAGTCTATAAAGGATGTATATAATAATGCGATTACGTCTATAAAGTACGTGTATTAAGAACATGAGTGCATCAACAAAGTACAAGTACCATAAAAAAAAAACTACCAAAATCAAGAATCACTGCTCACCTTCATTCTTTCATTCCATTTTTCCCCACCTTTGGAACAAGCTCCCACACGCTATTCAATCTATCTCCTTCCAGGTCTTCAAAACAGCTGTTCACCACCATTTCTTATCTTCCCCATCCAAAACCATGATCTTTCTACCCACCGTTAATCCCCTTCCTGAAAGTCCCTAGTGTCCATGTTTCCCTGTGTACCCCACCCCTCCCCTCTCCTTCCACAGATCTCCGAATGTCTCTTCCCACGTTTTTTTCCCTTCGCTTGTCTCCGCTCCCCCTTGTTATACATTCTGTATTTTAGCTCTTATACGAGCCTCAACATTGTATTAAAAAAAAAACCACACGTTACATCAGTAAAATACATGTATCTATAAAATACGTATGCATATCTTATAAAATATACAATGGGAAAGTGAATCTATACAAAAGAACCAGAAGGTCTTTGTCCACGTGGAAAATAAACCTACGTCTTCAATGTATCATCTCCACACCACACAAACACACCAGCACACAAACCACAGAAACAAGTCCAGCAAGGGTCTGCAATCTCTTATTGCTGTTTGTAGTTTAATGATTATGGTTCTTCCACTGTATGTTTGATTGGAAGTGGAAATGAGAGAGTTGATGAAGGAGACTGGGGTTAGTGGGAAGGGGGGGGTGGGGGGGGGCTTTGTGGAATGATGGGATCAGGGAAGTGTGTTGCAAATTCCAGTTCATTCTCTGCACTCTCAGGTTCTCGAACATCTATTGTGGTGTAAAAACTATAAACTTAAATCTGAATGAAGAATTTGTATAACAATTCTCCTGACAATGTAAGCTGGTCCAAGGCCCGTCTTTACAAAATAATGGTGAACAACTCTTCGAGAGAGGACATATCCGTGATGCAAAATATACAAAGCTTGTGCCAGCTCTATTTATGTGGTGGTGAGATGTGCCAGTTAGACGTCCCTGAGGGAGACACCGGATCTGATTTGGGTGCTTCTTAACAGCATTAGAAAGATCACACTGCGGTTTGTGTATAAGAATTTTCCGGGTATCATGTTGGGACGGCGGGGGGGGAGCGGTGAGGTATCATGTTGGCTGACGGGGAGGGGGGGGGCAGTAGAACTGTGATTGTAACGACAAATTATATATATATTTTCATCTCTTGCTAAAACGAGAAAGGTGTGTTGTGTGTGTGTGTGTGTTACCACTGCTTCCGCTCCTTGTATTAACAAGACATGATGGGAACTCGACATGTCACATCCATGTATATTTCTCGTATTTCCTCTACTGCATTTCCGTAAGTCCATTTGCATCAAGAACACAATTATATAGTTAACCATCCTGAAATTTCCACCCTTTCATTGAAATACTGAAATTATGTTTAAGAGAGGATTTTAATCACATTTGTGCTAGTAATGGCAGGTTAAAGTGCCCAACGAGCAGAACCGAGACGTTATAAAAAAAACAAACAATAAACACACACCACACACACACACGCGCCGGCACGCGCACACGCACACACCAGCCTCGTTTAGCATTCGTACATCATTTCGAAAATCCTGTATTAGCACTGAGCTCTGTTCAAAAACGTTTTTGTCCACAACTTATTCTACTTGAATGAAATTATTATTAAATATATACCACTTAAATGAGATTATAAATTAAATTGAAATTATTCTGAAAAACATTCTGCAACTGTCCACAACTTATTAGACTTAAATGAAATTACAAAAGTTCAGAAACCACAAAAGTGAGATGGACAAGCCTATCACATTCTTTATTTGCCGCAACAGATTGATTGATGTTGCTCAAGGGAGGAGGGTGCAGGGTGGGGGGGGGAAAGGTAACGGTACTTACTAAGTAATGCCAAGTGGTCAGATGAATATGGTGTAAATGACAGGAATCAAACAACTCATTCTATACCCCACAATGTACTTAATATAACGCCCTCATAATAATTTCCTATTACTTTGGCAAATTTTCAGATGGACACCCATTCAGCTTTGTCACAGAAATATTCTATTTGTTTCCATATTACAATAAATTATGATAGATATACAGTAGCTACATAATGAGAGATCACTAAAGCCATTATTTTATAGGTCTACATAATGGGGGTTATAAGTGTACACATAAAAGCATGTTTTATGTAGTGTGACTAAATAGGAAATAAAAGATGAAAGGAGTAGGCAGGAGAGAGGAAAGTGAAAAAGAGAGTAAAGGAGAATAAAAGGCAAGGGGAAAAGCGAGGGAAAGGGTGGTTAAGGGATATCTGATGGTCTCCTGCATGGTTGGACTGCATGAGGGGCGATGAGACGGAACGGATTGCAGGAGCGGCGGCGAGACGAGATGGGCCGTGTAATTTTCCTGACCGTGAATGAAATGTTTACCTTTGAATATACAAACGTGGTCCTTGTAATACAGTCAAAATAATTATGCTGCGCATGTGGTCAATCACAGAGCTTATTCAATCTCACACTCTTCTTGCTGGGTCTTATACTTCGAAAATGGGAATGAAAGAAACACCCTCTACTCTTTCCATGTTATATTTCTCGTAAGTATAGACTGTATCTTCAACCAAATGATGTATTTCATTCACATCTATGTCACGCTGTTGGTACGAGCAGCGTCTTCGAATATCCGAGAGCATGGTGGGAACGGCATTCTTATTACAATTGGACGTGACAAAGCTGTACGATTGTTCAAACAATGTAAAGAGCGGATCAGCCCATTGACACTCGTGACTTACACATGTTGCTTTCCAGACAGTCTCTGTATTGAGTAGAAAGAAAGAAAGAGCACATGTGCTCGCACTCATTGCAACCTTTCAAGTCTCTACTTGCTGCTTTAGAAATCAACAACAGTCTCCCTTGCACACAACTCAACATGTATAGTAAGGAAATTAAATAAGAACTAACTATGGCAATATCAAACAATGTTGTTGCTGTTGGAACACAAATTACACTCAAAAGGTGCAGTGCTTGAATAATTTACAGAAGAAGCACAAATTATACGCAACTTGCAATCTTATTTTGAGAACAAAAAGTTCAGAAAGTAGTTAATTTTAGAAAGTAGTTGCTGATGACTTTTGAAAGGAATTTTAAAAAAAATGGAAATTCAGACTCTCTATTATGTATAGAACAGTTCCTTCAACATACTCTTCCACTCCTCCTCCTCCTCCTCTTCGGGTGGATTCTGAAATTGGTGTCATTTCTCTTCTCTAATTATGTTATCAACAGCTTAGTTCCTTTTTTGTCTTAATCACACAAATTACTGCAATGACTAACTTGGTAGTGAGATCTCCACTCAGTGATAGCATATAGATCACCAACCAAAAGGGGCAGTGAGTAACGCGGTCACATGGATTTACAAAAGCTAACACCAGTGTCCACGCAGGTATCTCATAGACTTGTGTAGGGCGTTTCATAGCCGCAAGTATGGTAATTCTGTGCAAGTCGGGTTAGCAATAAAGAAAATCATACCAAGCAGGAATTCACTTGCTTCAAGGAGTGTACGTAATCATCACAATGGAAAACCGAAGATTATCCTCGTTCCCACCATAAACAATAAGAGATAGCTAGCGATGTACGTTCAGTATGAGAGTATATTATGGTTATGGTGCTTTTAACATCGGCTAAAAGGGTTACCTCCTGTGATTGGGATGCATTAGGTGAAGTACCTTATGAGGTATGGATTTTGAACACTCAGTAAAGGAAAAGTGCATGATACTTTACATGTCGTATTGCAAGCGCACATTATCTTCGGGCAGAACGGAATTCCCACCGGAAGTCACCTGGCCAGATAATGTTGGGCACCACACTATTTTGGCCAACGAGTAACAAGTCCGTTGGCTCGTTTGTGCAACAATGTATTTTGTAGCAGAGACACTCCGATGTGCACTGATGAGCTATCACCTTATTTGTGAGGCAGAAATGCTATTCAGGATTGGGTTTCAAGGCATCGTGTAGAGAACGCGTCCTCAGTTCTAACACCTCCCAGTTTGGCAGCACCAGGGTTTCTGGTGGAACGACGAGCCCTTCTCTATCGGTGGCCGCTGTCAAGGAAACTCTGCCGATTAAATGAAACTTAATCGTGCTGGCATTTCGCTTGCCTTCAGAGCTTCTGACAACTTAATTCCTTATCTCTCTTGCAGGCGTTGACGCAAGTTGCATTGTTTTTGCGCAAAACGGCGCGGGCCAGCTCGTCACGGTGCAATGGACACCTGCTCTGCAAGGCATCGCAGACTGTCGTGCTTCTAATGGAATTGCTGACCCGGATTCAATCCCCCACCCACTCTGATCCCCCCTCACCCCGGAGGCTAAAACTGACATGCCTCGTTTGGTGCTGGCATATAACATCACTTGCTGTGTCTTATTATTAGGGGAAAAAGGAAGGTTTGGGGGTCATCATTAGATTTCTTCGGGAAACTGGATATATTTGGACCACAACCATCGCCCTACCCAAAGCTCCAATGCTATAGTACGTAGATATCTGCATCGAGAAATAGGAGACATTTCAGAAAAATCTTTTCTTTACATCCACTAATTTAAGCACTGTTTCCTGCAATACATACGGTATGCAAATTGATTCATGTCTGTGAGGGGTATCTACCTAATATAGGTACGAGGGGTGAGTCGTTTTCATGTTTGATTCATCATCATGGGAATGTATAGGGGCTGTAAAAACAGTCGAGGTTGTCGATACTTGATAGTCCACTATGATATGTATATATATATGTATACATATACATATACATTATACATATACATATACATATACATACTGGTGTGGATCGGATCGCTATGCTCTCCTCTCCACACATTGTTGCAGAGATTAACGTCACAGATTTGCTGTGATGTCACGATTTACACCAGTCACAATACGAACATTTATATGTAATATTGGTGATATATTTTTTGAAATTTATTTGCAATATAAAAAGGTCCAAGTGGTCTAAATGGTCAAGGGTATAAGCTGTCTAATCTGTCTGAAGGGTGTAAGGGGTCCAAATGGTGTTAAGGTCTTCGGGGTTTTCAGGGTCTTTTGGTTCTTTGGGGTCTTTCGGATCCTCAGTGACTTTTGGTCTTTTGCGTCCTCGTGGACTTTTTGGTCTTATGGGTCATCAGGATATTTTGGGTCCTTGGGGTCTTTTTGGTCTTTAGGGGTCTTAAGGGTCATAAAAGGATCTTCAACGGTCGAAGGGGTCTCAGCAGTCTAAAGCGTCGAAACATACATTCCAATAGTATGTAATTCATAGACGTATGCATGTGAAGTCAGGATGCAAATGACGTACAAACAGTATGTAATTAATAGACATAGTCACACAGCTTCACTGTGAAAGGAATATTCCAAGAGTATGAAATTTATAGATATTCGTAAAGTCTGCAACTGACGTTCAAACAGGACATGATCAATAGGCTCATTGTCATGACAGCTTCCCGGACCATGCTTTTCATATACAAATATGTACTAACGGGGTGTGCTTACACATTGTGTAAGCAACCGAACCATGTTTCCCCATTGTCTCGGGTCGCTCACCTGCATTTGATTTTTCATTTATGTGTTTTCATTGTTTTTTTTTCATTTATTTATATTTTCATTTATGGATGCTTTCTGACAGTTTTGTGATTTTTCCTGGTGTATTGGCTTCGCTGTCCGTCGGCACACAAAATTACCATGCTTCCCCATTGTTTCGGGTCAATCAACTGCATTTGATTTTTCATTTTTTTTCTTCATTTATTTTTATTTTCATCTATGGATGTTGTCCGAGGATTCTCTGAATTTTTTGGGTGTACTGTCTTCGATGTCCATCAGCATGCAAAATTTCAGTTTTCTACGTCACCCGATATATCCAATACATAAAGCTCTTTCTAACCACTGACTGACTAATATTAAAAGATCGGTGCCTTCCAGGTGATGGAGAAAGCTGAAATTTTGCATGTTGATGGACATTGAAGCCCATACACCGGAAAAATCAGAGAATCGTCGGCCAACATCCATTAATGAAATTATAAATAAATGGAAAATCAAATGCAGGTGAGCGACCTGAGACGATGGGGAAGCACGGTTCATTATTGCTTACAATGTGTAAGCACACCCCTCTCGTAAAAATATATCAAGTATGTATACACTGTATTGTATGTGTATGTACGTATATATTGTATATGTATACATATATCTATTGCATATATGTATGCTGTATATGTATATACATGTGTAAATATGTACACTGTACACAGTGCCTATAGAAAGCCTTCATCCCCTTTCAAAATTTTCACCCATTGTTGCCTTAAAGCCGGGAATTATATTGCATGAAATCAGACTTTTTCCACTCTTATTTACATATCGTAACCCACAACTTCCAAGTGGAAAACAAATTCGACCAATTTCAGAAAATAATGAAAAATACAAAACTAGAATATCTTAGTTGGATAAGTGTCCACCCCCCTTATAATAGCAATTCTAAGTTAGCTCAGGTGTAACCAATCACCTTCAAAATGACACACCAAGTTAGTTGGCCTCCACCTGCATTAAATTGTAGTGATTCTGATTATTTGAGAATAAAATCAGCTGTTCCTGTAGGTTTCCTCTGCTGGGTAGAGTATTTCACAGCAAAGACTCAACCATGAACACCATGGAAGCTTTCAAAAGACCTCCAGGATAAAGTTGTGGAAAGCACAGATCAGGGGATGGGTATTAAAATATTTCAAATGCCTTGAATATCCCTGGAGCACAGTCAAAAACAATCATTAAGAAGTGGAAGGTGTATGGTACCCACCAAGACACTGCCTAGATCAGGCCCCCTCCAAACTGGATGACCAAGCAAGGAGGGGACTGATCAGAGAGGCCACTACCCAGCAGGCCACACGACGTCAGTATGAAAGATTCACGACGTCGGGAATCGGCCGCTTGGTTGTACAACCAGATCACGACTGGTACAGACGCAGCGCACCCCGCGATTATCGAAAACTGTTTTTTCTGCCTCGTGTGTTGCCATGGTATCGCTTTTCCACTCGTGACGTGTTGGGTGTTTTGCCTTTCACTGGAGAAGATCTGATTGGCTAATTGCTATTTCCGCATCACGAGCCGCCATTTGCAGGTTGGTTAAACTTGTGAACTTTCCCCTGTTTCTGAGTATGGCAGAGACAATCCGCTTTAATCTGCAGAAGACTTCCGCTTTTTTAAGTTAAAATTATCTTCCCGCCGTGATCATTTTTGTAAGTATAATTATATAAATCGATTTTAATGTCTTAGCTTTTGTTTTGGACATTTTAAGATCACAGATCCATGATGTGTTCCTGTTTATACTGGTGTCCGCATGTAACAAATTAAAAGTTCTACTGCCCAAAAAAACCTCAATTAATATATATTTTTTATAATAATATTTTTTTATGTCCTCTTTTAACGAGTTAGGCTAAACAAAGGCAAAAGGAAAACAATTGTCAGTATGTTCGCCGAAAAATGTGGTTTTGTCATGAAAAAAAATATTAACCCTTGGCCGCCGACAAACTGCCGCTGTAACAATGAAGCCTTCATTGCGGTAGTTTGTCACTTGGGTTGTTCAAGTTTTTCGGTGCACAATTGTTTCCTTTGGTAAAATGGTTATCAAAAGACATGAAAATCACTTTATATAATAAGAATAATATAATTGAAGGCTTTTTAAGGGCAGTAGAACTAAAAATTTGTTACAAGGCTGCTTCGAACACTGGTGTACTAAATGTTTTTATTTTCTAAAATAAGGGTGACTCCAATGCTGTGATGTCCACATACAATTTGTGTGGAAAGATAGCGGAAGAGACCTTTCCGGAACCTGAATTTTTATAAAGTTGTCAGAGGAAATGAATTCTGCGAAATGACAGTTATAATGTGCATGACTTGAGCGTAATTCACATTGAAAGTCTTGTTTGATGATCATAAAGCCCAATAGATTGATACGAAGTGGAATTCTTATTATTTTTTCAGACAGTACCATGACCAGTCACGCACAGCAACGGAGCGGATGTGGACACTGCTATCGCACAACATTTGAATATGCCCCTGATCAGTGTGGAGGTGCGGCGCAGGAACAGCCCTCATCTATCTATAATTCCAGCAATCTGTGTGTGTGTTGTGTGTGTGTGTGTCTGTGACCGCGTTTCTCGACACCACTGGTCCGATCTAATTGAAACTTGCCAGAATATATTGCTGGGGACCTGAGGATGTGCCTTTTCAAGGTTTGATATTAATCGGACAAGTGCTCCGAAAGTTATGGCCATTTATTTACCAAACCAATTGAAAGACACGTTGTTGCGTGGCCGTGGCCGATGGGAAGGGAAGCTCAGCCGCGTTCCATTACGGGTTACAACGTACGGCCTTCCGGAGAGTGATGACTTCGTGTATTCTAATATTTCTCGATTTCTTATGCGATTATAAGATAAACACAATGCCCCAAGTTATGATCGTTTTCATATTGACGGTGCATAGATTTCGGTAACATCAGAGTGCTGGTGTGCTCCGAACCAGGAAGTAAATTTTTTCTCTCTCTTCTCTTCTCTTTTTGTTTTTCCTTGCACGACATTGCGAAAGAGGTAAAATACGTCTGCGCTAATTGAAATATGGCCATTAAACCTAAATTGGCAATAATCGTAACTGTGATATGCGACATTCCGGGCCATGCACGTACGGGCACGCGAGAGCGAAGAAACGGCCTGTGTGGTTGTTTGTTGCTCGCGGTTTGGAATATTTATTTATTTATTTTTTTTATTTTTTTTTACGGGCACATACTAGTCTATCTATAATTCCAGCAGTGTGTGTGTGTGTGTGTGTGCACGTTGTTTCTCGACAACCACTGGTCCGATCTAATTGAAACTTGCCAGCTATATGCGGGACCTGAGTGTGTGCCTTTTCAAGGTTGAATATTAATTGGACAAGTGCTTCCCAAGTATGGCCATGTATTACCGAACCAACCGCGTAGGCGTGGCCGATGGGAAGAAGATCCTCAGCCGCGTTCCCCTTACGGGTTACAACGTACGGCACTTCCGGATGAGTGATGACTTACTGTTTCTCATAATTCTTCGATTTCTTATGCGCATGTTATAGATAAACACAATGCCCCAATCCAGTCGTCTTTACAAGAGCGAAGGAATGGCCTGTGTGGTTGTTTGAAGTTGTTGGTTTTTTTTGCACGTACGGGCATGCACGTACGGACACGTACTAGTGTAATAATAACGAGTAACACAGCACGCTGTCTCACCCCACGTCCTTGATTTTAAGAATTTGCAGCATAAGTTAATTGTATGTGTATGTTGGAAACCAGCCTAAGTTTCACATTGTAAAATATTTACATGTACTTTTATGCAGAATGAAGTATTTTATTTTCTGGTGACATTAAGATTGAAAACACACAACAATTAATTTGTGCTTTGGAATTATTTATGTGAGATGCATTCAAAATTGTGTTTCATACTTAATGATGTTAGATTTATATTTTTTTCTTTGTATGAAACACACAATCCGATATATATATTTGGTCTCATTGATGGCCTGATTGTAATTCAGTTTTATATAATTTTAATGCACGTGTCATATCATGTCAAGTATCATCGTTAAGTCTTTATGCATCTCAATTCTATTGATGCCCGCTGTGGGACATAACAGTAAAATATTTCTAAATTATATATATCATGTAGAAATTCTATCAGAAAGGTGTTTGACTTCCAAGTGGGACCCATATGTACTCTTTACCAGTCATTGCTGAATTCTACCCGATTGAATGTCAACTATTATGTCGTATAGCAAATTAATTGTGCTTCTTCGTCTTCTCATAATTCTTACCTGAGGTTGCTTAATTATGAATCTTGTAACAATGGGTAGTATGTCATCAGTAGCTAAACTTTATTTTACATATTATATAAATGTAAGTTATCGTCAATTACCTTTTATGCTCCTAATGCCATTTAATGTATGCAAGCATAGAATTATCAGCAGTTTTACTAACACTGCATGATGAGTGTTATTGTACTTAAAGGTGCCTTTGTACGTCAATTAATTTCAGAGAGGAAGAAGCTCCACAGTTCCTCTCTGGAGCAGAACTTTCTGAATTTGAATTGTTAACTGTGCTTTGCACAAAGTGAATTTGTCAAAAAGGTATTACGACTTTTACCCATGTGGTATTTCTTTTTATTCCCCATTTTTAGTATATGTTCTCAATTGCAATGGTATCTACTTTTATTTATTGTACGTTTGTATTTGAGTGTGCTTTTTTGGTACAAATAAGATATTATTATTGTAATACTGCTTGTATATTTTTGCCGAAATCATGCTCTGCATGATACGTGATAATAATGATTATGAATTACAGTTGTTTTCAAGTTGTGGTCATTAGTGTTACTGTGCATTAATGATGTTGCAATACAACTCAATGTTTTTGATATGGCACTGGTAGAAACAGCGGTGCCCTCGCTGGCCCCAGACCTACGGGTCGAGGGCTCCATCAAGCTGGAAGCTGAAGGGTGTCATGACTGCAATGTTCGTTTATTTGGCGTGCAAAGAAAAGGGTAAAAACAAAACTCCTATTTTATGAACGTTGTGATAAGTTGAAAACTGACGTCATGCTTCAATGTTTGTGACAACGTTGAAATCTGACGTCATGGCTGCAAATACAACTTCCACACTGACACCAATTCTGACGTCATGTACAACAGAACACGACGCTGCAGCGACGTCAGATTTCCGAAAACTTGTGACAACATTGAAATTGACGTGTGACACATGAAATCTGACGTTGTCACAACGTTAAATCTGACGTCATGGGTGTTGCAAATACAACTTCTCCACTGACCCAATTCTGACGTCAGATCACAACCGAACACGACGCTGCACAACAACGTCAGATTTCAACGTTGTCACAATCAGATTTCAATGTTGTCACAACGTTGAAAACCGACGTCATGGGTGTTGCAAAACAACTTCCCACTGACCCCAATTCTGACGTCAGATAGAACTGGCAAACGACGTTGCAACAACGTTGTGTGCCTGCTGGGTAAGAGGCCATTGGAAAATTCAAAGAGCTAAATGCCTTTATGGCAAAGACTGGTCACTGTGTGCAGGGACAACGATAGCTCAAGCATGCCACAAGTCGGCCCGACGGTAAGGTGCAGAAGGAAGCAATTACTCAAAAAAGCCCACCTTGAGTCCCATTTGAGGTATGCAAAAAAGCACTCTGGAGATTCTGCTGCTATGTTGCAAAAAGTCTGACAAAACCAAGATGTAACTTTTTGGCCTGAATGCAAAACATTACTTTGCCAAAACCCAACACAGCACATCACCCAAAGAACACCATCCCTACTATGAAGCATGGTGGCGGTAGCATCATGTTATGGGATGTTTCTCATCAGCAGGGACTGGGGCACTTGTCAAGATAGAAGAAAATGGATGGAACAAAACGCAAAAAAAAAAACTCTGAGGGAAACCTGCTGCTCTTTACAAAAAAATTGGGACGGAAGTTCACCTTTCAGCATGACAATGACCTGAAGCACATAGCTGAAGCTACACTAGAGTGGCTAAGGAACAAAAGATAAATGTCCTTGAGTGGCCCAGTCAGAGCCCCAACCTAAATCCAATCGAAAACCTGTAAGATTGCTGTCCATCAACACTCCCCACGCAACTTGACTGAGTTTGAACAGTTTTGTGGAGAAGAATGGGCAAATATTGCCCAATCAGGGTGTGCAAAGTTGGTAGAGACCTATCCCAACAGAATCACAGCTGCAATTGCTGTCAAACGTGCTCCAACCAAGTATTAACTCAGGAGGGTGGACACTTATCCAACCAAGATAGTCTAGTTTTGTATTTTTAATTATTTCCAGAAATTTGTACAATTTGTTTTTCATTTGGAAGTTGTTGGTTATGATTTGTAAATAAAGGTGGAAAAAAAAATCTGATTTAATGTAATTTAATTCCAGGCTATAAGGCAACAAAAGGTTAAAATTTTGAAAGGGGTGTAGACTGTCTAGAGGGTCTTTTTGGACTTGAGGGACTTTCTTGAGGGTCGTATGTGAATCTTAATATATAAAGCTCTTTGTAACCACTGACTGACTCAATGACTGACTGACTGATATTAATGTTCAGTACCTTCCGGGTGATGTAGAAAGCCTAAAATTTGTGTGCCGATGGACATCAAAGGCGATACACCGGGAAAAACAAAATAACAGAACCATCGGAAAGCATCCATAAATGAAAATATAAATAAATGAAAATAAATACATGAAAAAATAAATGCCGGTGATTGACCCGAGCCAATGGCGAAGCACGGTAGTTTTGTGTACCGATGTAAATTGAAGCCCATACACTGGGAGTAATCACAGAAGCATTGAAAAGCGTTCGTAAATGAAAATATGAACAAATGAAAATAAATAAATGAAAAAAATCAATGCAGTTAAGCGACACGAGACAATGGGGAAGCACGCACGGTTCCTTCTTGCTTTCAATATGTAAGCATACACTACTATACTTTATACCTGTACTGTACTCACATTCTAATTGTACACACTTTATAAACATACTCACATTCTCATTGTACATACTTTACACATGTACTCAAATTCTAATAGTACATCTATTATACAATATAAAGCTCATTCTAACCACTCACTGACTGACTGTCTGATATTAATGTTCGGTACCTTCTGGGTGATGTAGAAATTTGAAATTACATATACCAATGGATTTCGTGAACCGAAGAAGGTACACTGGGAAAAATCACAGAACTGTTAGAAAGTATCCGTTAATGAAAATATAAATAAATGGAAAAAAAAGAAAAAAGAAATGCAGTGGAGCGACCCGAGACAATGGGGA